>CM060691.1:121487438-121514938 GCA_030686995.1 Artemisia argyi | reverse complement strand
TACGTGGGTCGTGTTGTGAATTACGATAATTTTTCTTGGTTACTTATATCATATATATGTAATAAAACATCACAATTGCTAAGTTCAAGAGAGCATTCACAAAGCTTACTTTTTTCTTATAGATAAAGTTACTTTTTCTTTTAGCTCAGCTTTTATATGGTTCTCACATGGTGAGGTTTTATAGGGTGGTCAAGATTATGTGGGTGCATCATCTGTAATAGCCATCATGCATTGGCTATATCGAACAATATCAAGAGGAAACTGTTCTATATTGCAAAATCTTTCTGATCTTTTTGGCCCTAGAGTGCCTGACTACATATCTTTTTATGGTCTTAGGGCAGTTTATAGTAGACTTTTTGATGTTGTTGATTCTAGTCCGGTATATATTAGCTATAGCCTTGTCTTCCATCTTACTTCAATCTTTAAGAGTTTTAACTCAGCCTTTTTATCTATACCACAGGTGTAAGTGCATAGCAAGGTTATGATAGTAAATGACAACACAGTCATTGTGGGATCTGCTAATTTTGACATCCTATATTAACCCGAAAGAAAATTTTTACTAACCGAGAGTCAATGCAGCCCTACTTATTTTCCTTGTAAAAGAACATACAACATCCATCACATCCATAATCTTCGATTCCATTAGATCGGAAGCAACTCTTTGTAGCCCTTTTTTGATCGAGTTCTTCAAATGTTATTGTGCCACTACTGTTGGTGTGGATCATCATAAACATCTGAATCAAGCCACCAATCTCCTCTTCTGAAATCCTTTCTCCAATAACCTGAAAATAAACAAATTTATGAGTGGGTCTCAGGTGATAATTTGATTGAGCAACCCGGGGAAAACAAAGCTAACTAAAATCATACACGTAAAGCCATCTTCTTAAGTTTGTTCATTTCTACACTTTTACAGATTATGTTTATAAGCATTGTTTCCCACAACTATAATTGTAAAAATTCTCATCTTTTTTTATAATCATTATTTAGAAGTATCATAATGAAATAAAAATTCCTTGCCACCACTAAAAAAATGTGGTGTGCAGCCTCGTTAATGTCTACTCTTTTCCTTATTATAGTAACAACCAACAATCGAAATTTAAATTTTGTCTTATACTTTTCTCCATTCAAATAGTAGTAAAATATAATAATCTAAAACAGGAAGGTGAAAAAAAAATGGCAAGAATTCATATTAAAACATGTCCTTTTACAAACCATTAGCCTCTAGGTAAAAAGATGCAAAATTCAAGAAATTTAAACGCATTTAAACATGATATTTTGTTGACTTTGACGATTGGATTAGTTAACTTCCATTGCAATTCAAATATATTGAAGGAGATGTATATGACGCAAATGCACATCACTTTTAAGAACCGCAAATCGATTCAAAGACATAGCAACCTCAGCTCTCTTCCATTTAACGACAAAATCTAATAATCTAAAACAGGAAGGTGAGAAAAATGGCAAGAATTCATATTTAAATGTGTCCTTTTAGAAACCATTAGCCTCAACGATTATATAGGTTAAAAGATGCTAAATTCAAGAAATTTAAACGCGTTTAAACATGATGTTTAAATCACAATGTAAAATCATGGTTATTACAAACAGAATCAAAGCTTACATAACAACAACTCAGCTGTCACATTCAGATGGAACTTAGACTTCCTTGACCATGTTCATCCCTAGATATTGGGTTATAATTAAATCAGCTGTGAATATTTTACCACCTCAATACTCACAGAACAAAGTTAATGTAGATGCAGTAAAAAATAACCTATGTGGCAAGGCTTTTTGGCTTGTGTTGTTATTGCATGACGTAAGTTTATGTGTTTGCACACATTCTACAAAAGAGTGCCAAAAAGACATATAACTTAACGTTATTACAACAATAACAGATAGCTAATGAAAATGTTGAATTATACATTTTTTAAATAGCTGAGACATAACTCGTGTATAATGGTTAGTAGTTATACATGTAATTTGGCCTTCAAAAATTAGAAAATTAAAAGTTAGCTCACTGTAACCTTTTTAATGCCTTGCATGCTTTCAAGACATTGATTACCATTTTTTGGATGAATACTTGCCAGAACATGCATTGCCTTGGTAGAATTCACATTATTAGTTCATATTTATTAACTAATTTGCTTGAGGATAAGTCTAAAAAGACAAATCCAACGCGTACGGCTGCCTGTGAGCTGCTAACATTTACTGACATCAGTCGTTAAGAAAAAAATCCAACATTGCTGCATGTGAGCTGCATTTCCTTTTGCCAATGATGTGCTTTAAATGCATATCAGCTATTGGTAAGCTTATATTCTTCGCTTCCCTCTATAAGTCTATAGAAGAATTTGGCGCGCACGACTCTACATAAACAACAATAATGTTATTAATAGGTATGGAGACCAAATATATATTGGCAGAGTTAATTTTCTCACCTTCCTGGCTCGGAAGCTTAGTTGGGTTGTAGGTCTGGTATTTTGTTTGGAATGCATTTTCTTAAATGAAAATTCCAAGAGTTTTTAAGCTCGTTGGCTTTTCTTACTGGCAGTCGTGAGGCTATGGATGCCCACCTGGATAATCATTATTCAATTTGTTCAGCAAAATAAGAAGATAATGATGATTTTTCATGTTGTTTATTTAGATTTTAGACACACTCATGTTATCATCAAAAACTAAAAGGAAATAAATATCTTACTGGTAGTCGTAATCGTTAAAAGCTGTTACAAAGCACTAATTCAATTCCAAAATCAAAATAGTTGACAACACACTATTCTGCTCAGGTTGGTCCTCTTTCGGATCAGTAGGTTTCTCAAAAAGTATTATAAAACCTGAAAGTTTGGGATAAATTAACTTGGGATAGGTCATGAAAAACAAAATACACGTACACTATAAATCCATATATGTCGACAATAAAAAGGATCATCAATCATATCATACAAAAATGCAAAGAATTCCCAGAGTGTTCTATATTGTCCTAATTCATAGCCAATGCAGGATGGGTTTTATCATCCATTAGAAACTATCAATTATCTATGACCAATTACCAAATAGAGCATGCTTATGTAGATGATAAAACAAATAACTAAAAATACATAGAGATCAGAGATTATATCATAGTATCAACTTGCAGAATAATGATATATGAGGTACTCACCCTAAGCACAGAGCCAGCAGCAAGATGAGCAGATCCAAACCTTCATCGAAATATATAGAATCGTATTTGTTACACTGTGATTGAATCAGGTGACACTATTAATCATAGTTCTAATAACACAGGCCATGTTTGTTAAAGTATTATCTATATAATTGAAGTCATTGTACCTCTATTTCATGGAAACTTTTTTGATAGCGTGACAGAGCATCCCACAACTTGATTCCGAAGGAAAACACAGGTACGTCTGAATTGCCGCCAGCCAAAAAGTATTGCACCTGATTGGGGTTTACTGAAACTTTTGCTATACTAAATATGGTAGGTGAGCAGAAAGAAATAACGTGCGAAACATTTCAGTTCAGGGCTTGCTTTATGTTATTTTTAAAAAGTTATAAACATAGCAATCATTAAATAACCAATAACTATATACCTGCACATTTAGGTCGGCGATCACCAAATAGATTCACGCCATTACGTGAAGCATCCTTCATATAGGGGTTTGTAACAATGATACAAATATCTTCCTATTAACTGGAGTTTGCAGTTGTGTAACCTGAAAACCAAGATAACACAAATTAGCAACATACGTAGACGTCACCAAATATTGAGAATCACCAGCAATTTTCCATGAATGTTCCAAACATAGAGACTGTGATCTCGGTAAAAAAAATAAATAAAAAAAAAAATAATAAATAAACAAAAAGACGTTTAACCTACAAAATGCTGCAAAGAAACCAACATATGCATATACAGTGACAATTTTGACCTATTTAATTATAACTATAGACATGGCGGGTTGTGTTTTATTTCAAGCAGTCCAACGGGAGAGAAAAAAAAAACATAAAAAGAAAATAGGTCAATTAGTAAGTCGTGTATTGGTCAAATACTGTGGCTGCAACAAAACTGATCTATGAACAGATTATTTAGGCTCATATTATATGTAGAACATTTAACATTTTCCATACTTATAGTAAGCATCGAATTAATGTAGCTTGGTGAACATAAACGGATTATGCTATGAGTTTACTAACATAGACAAGTGACGACTAACTATCTTGCATCCAAGCTATAGTTTATGCAACAAAAAAGCACTCGATCTTTGTAAAAATAAGCGATACTAAACAGAAATTGAGTACGATGGTTGTTTGATTCAATTTACATTTTCGCAATTCGTCTGAGACACTAATTGTTACCAAGTGTGGTGTTATTTCTTTTTCTTTTACGATTGCAGAAACAACATATATATGCTAATGTTAAAGGTTTAACACCCATAATTTTAACAAAAGAAACTGCACCTTTTCTGGTATCTAAAAGGAGCGGATGAGTCGTCTTGAGCAACATACTTTTTACTTCGTCTTATTCTAGTCATTGACTCACTGTCCTGCTAATCAGTTAAGATGAGACAATTAGGTAATCCATAAGTAACAACCAGGAAATTGGTGCTATCATTGATTAAACTTCCACTAAAAAACACCTACTTAAGAACCATAAGATAAAATCTAGCTCACTTTTGTTTCTGAATATGCAATGACCGACTCATTTCCTGACAAAGATAAAATTTTCGCCAGTCCCAGATTCCATTAGGCGCATGAAACCAAGCAGAAGTCTTCTGAAATATTAGTACAACCATAGATAAATGGAACATCAGATACATAGATTATTTCATCTCAAAATTCAATATATCAGCAATATTACTTTTGTTCTCGAATTGTAAAGATACATAGATTATTTCAGCTCATATGCTGTTTACATGGATTTGACTGTATCCATAAATGCTACAACCAAAGGTGAACAATCCAGATTAATTCAACAAAAGCCCTCAATACCCAATAACAATCATTATATAGATGTAACAGCATTCATAAGTATCATTATTAACGCAATCATATTTATTTAAAATAGTAGCCCAAACTTAGTTTAAATGTGCTATTGTACATTAGTTAGATCTATATTTCATATAAGTTCATCAACTTTTACTTTGCTTTATATGTGTTTTCTTCATGCAATATAGTATCATAGTTATCCGTGTACACAAATGTTAAGAATTACATGAGAACTAAAATGAAAGTGCAAAGGGGGTGTTTGGGATTACTTATTATAATTACGTATATGCTTGCTCTTTTATCTTAATTGTTTCGAATTATGGTCCTCCCATCCTTTTTTTTTTCTAAATTTTTCATAACACACTAATAACTATAATCAAAAGTCAACATATTTAACAATGACAGAACTAAATACTTCAAAGGGGGTGTTTGGGAATAATTATAAAATTTGCTTATCTGCTTATTCCTCTTTTATAACAACTAAAGAATTTAGTAAGATGTCCATTAACACCAGAAGATGTTAATTAGACGAACAAACAGTTTTAACCTTCAAAACAAATAAATGAGTAGCAATCATGTCATAAATAAGGTATAAATTAGTATCAATCATGTCATAAATAAGGTATTCATATGTTAAATTTCTTATTGGCAGAATTGTAAAATGAGCTTAGATGGCATTAGAACATACCTCATTTATTGCTTGAAGGGCAATCTCACCTGCTATTAAGGCGTTCAATAGTGTGACCTAAGAAGCCTTTATGAACACAGTACATCTACAGGCAAGAGCTTGTACAAAATAATACAACCACCAAAATGCAGAGTTTCATTATAAGTTACAACCAACTACAAAGTGCATCATAATATTGCATAGTTTTGATGTTAATAAATGGAATTGTCTCACCTTCATAGTGATCATTGCTAAGGGAAAATTCCATGGAGTAATAGCAACTACCACACCAACATGCTGCTAATTCATGAAGTACTATCAAAACAAAATATGAGGAGATGACACCTTGTAGAAATCTTTTCTTTTTTCAAATGTCAAAGTCCCTTGCTAGAAATAAAATGACGAGCTTTGTAAACTATAAACTACAAAATAGTAGCATTTACTTTTATTTTTATATGTGTCTATGCTTCTTTATATTTTATTTTGTATACATTGTAGTTTTATTAGTATAAATTGATCAGAATAGCTAGTACAAAAACAATTTTGCACAGAAAATGAAAAAGAAATCAAAAGCAGACCTTGAAGATAGCAGCAAGGGATTCTACAGCACCAAGCAAAACAACTCTAAACAGATCCTTGCATTTCTAAAGCTGAAAAGAAAAACAACTCTAATCAGATCATTGCATTTCTGCAAAATAACATAAATTTCATTGAATTAATGCAAACAACACATGGATATCAGTGAAGACACTCTGAAATATACACGCCAACTGTAATATCCTAGCATCTTATGCAACTATGATTAAGCATAAATAATAGTAGAACCTGGTAAAAGCAGGAAACATATATGGGCGTGTTAGAAGCTTTGAGAGAAGCAATCCCGCTATCGCTTGCATAGGACCCGCACTTGAAAGGTGCTCCTTTGAGATATCTAATATCCTAGTCACCAAGGGAGGTGGTTCATTTGCATTGACAGAATTATTACTTGCAATATAAGTATCCACAGATGATATATCAAAAGGAACCAAGACAAGTATCGATAACCACAATAGTATCACACATTTGGTCTCCATCTCTCAGGTACTTTCCTGCCGCAATGTTGTTCCTGCAGATGTGCTGTGACATTTCTCCAAAAGAGACACTGCCGGTTCTAGATCAGATATTTGATGTAGAAAAACCTGATTACAGTCTTGTATCTACAAACTGTGACCAGTGAATAAATAATAATACATAAAAACTTGATGTCAAGAAGTTCATTGGACTGTGTGCCTAATTCAATTGTCGTAGAACGGATTATTTGCATCATGGGAGAAATTATGGTCTCAAGGTATGGTTATAGCAGTTGTCCTTGTTCCTGATATTTGTCCGTCAGTACAAAAAAAAGGATTTGATTTTAGCACATATACATAACGTTATATAGCTTTTATAAAGACAGAATATTGATTTCTTCTTTACATGGACGTAGACTGAAAGATAGAATAGTAAAACATTATGATTTAATTAGTGTAGTTTCAAGAAGATTCGTTGAAGGTTATAAAGAGTAAAAGAAACTACACATGACTACTTCATATTCTTGCACAAGTATCAAAATCCTATGTACAATTGGTACGTGTCTCGTCACTGGTAACATATATACGGATATTTCTTCATTCTTGTCCAGTTACTGGTTGAATTATGAGAATGAGAACATACAATAAAGCATGCATTTTGATTATAGGGTCAAAATACATATCTAATATCTCTTTCTCATAACTGACCTTAGTAATGACATACGTTTAAAATTTAGGAAGTGAACATACCTTTATTGAGCTCTACCTGAGCCTGCCCAATTCAAATTTAGATCACATGGATGTTGTTAGGAATGATGTGCTACGAATGAGGTTGTGGCACAATTAGCTTTTGTACGTTTTTGGGCAATTTACATATTATAATCAATAACAGATATTGCACCAACAGGCCTTTGGCATTGTGTTTTCCAGGCATATTTATAATGGTTGGTAGAGAGGTCAAAGCTTCATCTACTGCTATAAGACATATTTATCATTATAATAGAATAGATGATTATCAAAAACAATCACAGCACTAAAAGTAAGAACCAATGATCAATCGCCATCCAAAAAATAAAATAGAAAATAAAAGAAATAAAACTTGCATGTCAAGCACATAAGACAATTATTTACGTGTTAGGAGACCAACTTCTAACCTTCTCGTCATCATCATATCTGGACCTGCTACGTTATCAATAAAATATATATTCAAACCCCAAGTATCGATCTTTACAAAAACAACAAAAATTGGATTCAGTTTATAATGTTTGAGTTGCATACCTGCCATTGATCATTAACCTCTGTTTCCTTAGGGTTTGGCCAGTACATTAAATAAATCAAAAGTGGTTTAGGCCATGAGGACTTTAACAAACTGAATACTGCTACTTCAAGTCATAGCGGCCCTCTCACAAACACACATGAGAACTTTAACAAACCAAATATGATAGAATGTAAATGAAGAGAGCTAAAGGAGAATAATCACATACATTATGCATCTCTTCTTCGACTGGATCAGCCAATGACTCGGCCCACACAACTTTAAATTTTTAGTACTTCCCAAAAATGTTCAGTAAAACGGTTCAAGTGTGTACCGATGTATATTGAGGTGTTCACCACTCGCTCGAAATTTACTAATGATTGGATCAATATTGTGTCAAACATATAAATTACTATCATTTTTTTGGAAATTTAAAAGAACGCGACTGTAAAAATGTGGCATGGTCAAAGAGAACCTGTCTAACCCCTACTAAATTTGTATACGTGCTGATACTAAAGGTTTTACAGAATCAGTTCATCTTTGCAAGATGATTCGTTACAGACCCCAAATTCAACAAGTGTTTGGAATTGCTTATTGAAGTGTTTACTACGTTTTCCTTAAAACTTATAAAACCTTTTGACTCTTTGGATACCAGCTTATGTCTGCAAATAAGAAGATAAAGAATTCAAGAATAAGCAATCCTAAACAACACATAATTTTGTTCTTTCTTTTATCAAAGCTTCTCTTCATATAATGTAACTATTAAAAGCCCATTAAAATGAAAAACACGAATTTGTTACCTCCATTCTTTTTGCTTCCAGCTTGGGTTTTTTCTGTTCTCACTGTTCTCCAAACCTTGAATCTTCACCTCCTCCTTGCGTGTGTGGAAATCCTTCAAAACCAAGGCTTATTGATAGCAATTTCAGAAATAGTAGGCACAACTGTAAACTTACACTTTGCGTACACCAATGAATATTTAAACCTTAAATCTTTTACAATATATTTAGGCAATTAATCTTGACGTTCCTTCTGATTTTGTGGATTTTCTAATAATAGCTCGCCAATTGTTACTCGTTTCCGCTTATGTTCTTTGATGAGGCGAAAAATGAGGGTCATTTAAGCCCAAAAATGAATTTATTTGATCAAATATTGCCCTAAATCGTTCCTTTTGTGATTGTAAGTATTTTGGGAGTGAATTCTGGAAAAAGAAGCATTTTAGACGTTTTTGGAGCATAAAAGTGAAGAAAACAGCAAAGTCTTAATTTTCCTTGCTGAGAACAGTACCTGACGGCGTCAAGAGCATTTTGATGACGCCGTCAAGAGTAAAAGTGGTGACGATCCAGAAGAAACGTGATGGCGTCACCCAAGGCCGTCACGTGTTAACTTATCAAAACTTGCGCGCGAAGTAGCTGATATTGTTTTGGTCATAACTTTTGCATACGAACTCGGATTTAGGTGATTCAAAAGCCCATGCGAAAAGGACGAAGAGATCTACAATTTGGTGAAAAAATGGTCGTGACGGCATCAAAAGTACGGGCTGACGCCGTCAAGATGGGCCGACAGAAAACATGCCTATAAATATAACATCATAACTTCACTTTTTGTAAGCCCTAAACCCTAAGGTCGATTCTTGGGTTTAGGTAGGTGTTTTTCCAGCAACTTAGAGGGTTTCAATCACTCCATAAACATCATGTATTGGTTTGATGATTCTATCTTAATTATATTTTCCATTATCATTGTTGTTTGCTCTTCTTTGATGATGATTTGCTAATTCACCTTGTGTCTACTTATGATTATGTGAAACTTGTATATAATTGATTAGATCTCATTGATTTCTTGTTGATGTTTGTGTCTATCTTCATCAATGAGGGCTTGTTGATGTGTGTGTCTATCTCCATCAATTAAGGCGTGACAACTTCAATAGATCTAATTGGTTTAGTTTATAATTCTTGTTTCCTATTGATTCTTGTTTTGATTGAATGTCTTATCAATGTTAGGCTTAAGAAAACTGGCAGACTTCCATAGGGTAACATGCTTGAACGTCTTAAGAAACATGAACCGATGTGTACTAGGTTTTTATGGTTGTATTTAATGCATGAGCGAATTCTAGTGATCCCATGTTAGGAGCTTCTTAGCCGGCTCGACATAGGAGTGAAGTAGGAGCTTATAGAATTGGGGAAGTAAGTATGCCACCCCATGATTGGTATTAAGGAATACAACCCGTCAATTAAAACTAGGTGTAACAATTCAATAGGTAGAATTGGATAGCTAGCAAGGAGTAACATATCATGGGTAGACATGCTTCACTTATCTTGTAGAACCTTAGTTTAGTTTTCTTGCACATTAGTTTAATTAGTAGCTTTTGGGTTAGTTGATTAGCAACTAATTCCACCCCTCCTTCCAATACCCGAGATTTTTACTTGCTTTTCATAAAATATAAAAATACAAAAAGAATCATCCTTTACCTTTAGACCTAGTTAGATTAATTTCAATCCTAACGATACTATTCCTGAGTTGAACGATCAATCCCCCGGTACTTGTCACTATACTATACTACAACGATCAGGTACACTGCCTGGTGGGGGTTGTAAGCTTCTCGAGATCCCTCGAGAGGTAAAGCCTGGTGCAACTCCCACGCATCAAGTTTTTGGCGCCACAGCCCGGGGAATAGTTATTGTTTAGGTTGAATTTGATTTTTATTAGGTCTACTCATTAGATTCCTATCAAGTGAGATTTTTTCTTTTGTAGCTTTCTCGTAGTCTATCTTTTCTTTGTGATTTTGTTTGTAATTTGCTTCAAATGAACTTTACACTTAGACTTCTAAGATTGAAAGATAAGGTTGAGTGGCTAGAACACCAAAGATTTCAAAATACCTCATTTAGAGACACCTATGAATCATATGAGCCTTCACCTAGGATAGATTCTTATGAACAACCTCCATGTTTAAGATCTAGTTTTAGTGAGGCAAATAGGAAAAGCGACCTAGTTTGCCAAGGAATTGTGGATAGAGCTATAGCAATAAACCATAAGTTGGATGAAGCACTAGGTTTGCTATTATCACTACCTAAGAAAACAATTGAGGAGGATTTAGCCGAGCATGATCACATTGATCAAAAAGACCTAGGTTTTATGATCGATGATGATGAATCTCAAGAAACAGATGATGAATCTCTTGGGCAATTTGTATATAGCAGTTAGAATATTGAGGATGATCCTTATGATTCGGATATAGAAGTTGAGATGCCTAGAGAAGCACGTGAGATACTTAGGAGAATGCTTAGGATAGATTCTACCAAAACACATGATGAGGATATAGGTGATCTTGACACATGGAATGATGAGGTAAATAACATAAGCCCACAAAATACTCAACCATCATTTGAGGCACACACACCGCCCGTGACTTACCCGGAAGAAGTAGAAGAAACTTTAGGAATTCCGATGGAGGTAGAACCCTTGGACCAGGCACCACTTGAGGATATAGGTTTGAATACTTGTAGTGATAACCTTACTCCTAGTTCTAGGGAATTTCCTAGTGTTAATGAACCGGAACCTCAATCTTTACACACCTTTCCATCCTTAGATATATTTCTAGGAGACAAAAGAGGAACCGACCCACCCATCAACCAATATTATCCGGGTAGTTTTAGGATGAAGGAAGCCATTCACTCACCCCCTTCACCTCACGTGGCATATTTCCACCCTAAGGGTGTGTATCGCTACTTCCACCCGCACTTAATTCAAAGTGTAGGGAAAACCTCCCCTATTTCCATTAAATAAGGGTAGAGTCAGGCTCGTGACTCGAACAAAAACAAGCGCTTATTGGGAGGCAACCCAAGCTTTAATTATTTATTTGTTTGTTTGTTAGATTATTTGATTTTATTTATTTCCGTATGCATGTTTTATTTTTGTTGCTTGTAGCTCATGTTTCAAAATAAATTGTGAAAATGCTTTATTTTGTTTTTAACTTCGTCTTAATTGCATATAAAGGTATTTTGCAAAAGATAAGTGTAAGGGAGATCCAAATTTGTTTATAAGAACGAAATTGAGCATGATCCACAACAATATTAAATGAACATGTATATTAGTAATTGTTAGAGTCAAATGCTTGTATCGAGTCATAATGATGTTTTGCAGGATTTTCCAGAAAGTAGGACATAAGTTTTTCCAGAAATTTACCGGAAACTTAACATAAAGATTTCTGCAGGTCACTTCTGACGGCGTCAGGAATTAATTCCTGACGGCGTCATGTGTAAAATTCTGGAAAATTTTGCAAGTTTTGTTTATACCGGAGTCTTAAAGTTTTTGTTGATTCTTTAGTTTTATAAACTCCAGAAAATCTGCAAACACTCATTCCACAAGCATTATATCTTTAATTGTTTTGTTTTTATTTCTAAGTCTGGAATTACATCTAGTTGTGAGTTCTCTTTGTTCGAGTTGATGCTTTGGGTTTTTGTTTGTTTTCTCAGGTTTAACAGGTTATATATGACAAGAAGATGATTTATATTCTGGAAGGGAAGCTTTGATTGTTCATTTTCTTGGAGGAAGATCTAACCTGGCTACCTTATTATCCATACCGAGCGAATCAGGGGAGTATTTGATTTCATTCGTTTTACTTATTTCACTTTTATATTCTTTACTTGAACATTGGGGACAATGTTCATCCTAAGTGTAAGGGGAGGGTAAAACTATGATACCTTACAGATACACTTTCGCTTGAGTTTGTTTGTTTGATAGTAGATGTGTAATAAAACTATGAGAAATACTTGTTAGTGCAATTTTAGCGCCAAATTTAAATTTTTTTACAACATTTAGGAGTGAAACTTTAGCCATAGCAAGCGTCTCATGGATAGGAGATTGTATGACTAGCACATAACCGTATCATTCAGAAAAATTTTCCACCCAAATATGTGAGGTTCGCCTTTAGATTTGATAGGAAAAGCATTTACTATTAGTGCTTATGAGTGTACCGGTAGCATTTAGATTCTAGAACTTGCGTTAGTGATGCATCCCGAGACCGCTAGTGAGACTACATTCGTGTAGTAGGATTTACTACATGATAAGAGGCATTAGGATCACCCTTGTGTTAAACCCGTATCATAATTACTTGACCATTTAAGTCATATTACTTGGCTAGTTAAGTCAACTAATTTTTCCCACACCATTAGCGTTGTACTCATTTTTAGTACACGAAACCCCTAGTACACCCCTCCGAGCCTATCTTTTCGTTTCTAACTTTAAGCATCTTACTTAAAGGAAGAATTTGTTACACCCCATTTAAATGTACACCCAAATCGCCTTAGCCTTCCGTGTATGCACTCATCTTTAGTACATTATTGTTATTTGTTAAACCCTAAGTTAATTATCTAATTGATTACATGGTTGCTAAGTCGAGTCATATCCTTGTACATATTATTTTGGGACGATTGGGACTCATGGGTAAAGTACTTATGTTATGGAGTAATGGGGAAGAACATCATATATTACCCCCGTATGTACGTTAATCTTAAAAGTACTCCAAGTGTTTTGATTTTCTTAATTCGAGTCATTAGATTAGTTTATTGTAAAGTATGTAAAAATTCAAGTGTAAGGGGAATGTTCATTCCCTATGATGTATTATTTTGGATGGTAGGGTAAAAGTGTATGCAAAAAAAAAAAAAAAAAAAAAAAAAAAAAAAAAAAAAAAAAACGGACTACCATCCCGTTTCATTCTGTGTTCATTTTATGTTTTTGTTATTTTTCATTTATTAGCTTAAGTCGAGTCTAGTCTTGGCTTAGCAACGCCATATTATACATGTAATTAACCAAGATTGTTAACTCGCCACCAGTAAAGACTGCCTATATCCAACAAAACCGTGTATTTCATATCCCTACACCTAACGTTACAACCCTTCAAAAGACCTCTTTGATAGTTTATCCTAGGTGCTTATGCCATGTGGTGGAGGTTTGATCCTTTCCCAAGCCTATGGTAATCTATTTTGCTATGACAGGTAGTGAAAGATGTTTTCCATTTCCATAATGTGATATTACTTTATTGCACCCGAGAGATGTGAGTATCTAAACACTATTTGTGAGGTGCTAGTGTATGGCCTCTGTGCTTGTCTTTGGTCTTTAGTGGAACGATTATTTGTTGTAATTACTTTTATATTAGTGTTAAATGACCCCTAACTTGTATTTTGACTAGAATAAAAGCGCATTTGCTTGAGGACAAGCAAATCTCAAGTGTAAGGGTATATGATGAGGCGAAAAATGAACCGTTTTTAAGGGGTCATTTAAGCCCGGAATTGAATTTATTTGATCAAATATTGCCCTAAATCGTTCCTTTTGTGATTTTAGGTACTTTGGGAGTGAATTCTGGAAAAGGAAACATTTTGGACGTTTTTGGAGCATAAAAGTGAAGAAAACGGAAAAGTCTTAATTTTCCTTACTGAGAACAGTACCTGACAGCGTCAAGAGCATTTTGATGACGTCGTCAAGAGTAAAGGTGGTGACGATCCAGAAGAAACGTGACGGCGTCACCCAAGGCCGTCACGTGTTAACTTGTCAAAACTTGCGAGCGAAGTAGCTGATATTGTTTTGGTCATAACTTTTGCATACGAACTCGGACCTAAGTGATTCAAAAGCCCACGCGAAGAGGACGAAGAGATCTACAATTTGGGGAAAAAATGGTTATGACGGCATCAAGAGTACGGGCTGACGCCGTCAAGATGGGCCGACAGAAAACATGCCTATAATTATAACATCATAACTTCACTTTTTGTAAGCCCTAAACCCTAAGGTCGATTCCTGGGTTTAGGTAGGTGTTTTTCCAGAAACTTAGAGGGTTTCAATCACTCCATAAACATCATGTATTGGTTTGATGATTCTATCTTAATTATGTTTTCCATTATCATTTTTGTTTGCTCTTCTTTGATGATGATTTGCTAATTCACCTTATATCTACTTATGATTATGTGAAACTTGTATATAATTGATTAGATCTCATTGATTTCTTGTTGATGTTTGTGTCTATCTCCATCAATGAGGGCTTGTTGATGTGTGTGTCTATCTCCATCAATTAAGGCGTGACAACTTCAATAGATCTAGTTGGTTTAGTTTATAATTCTTGTTTCCTATTGATTCTTGTTTTGATTGAATGTCTTATCAATGTTAGGCTTAAGAAAACTGGCAGACTTCCATAGGGTAACATGCTTGAACGTCTTAAGAAACATGAACCGATGTGTACTAGGTTTTTATGGTTGTATTTAATGCATGAGCGAATTCTAGTGATCCCATGTTAGGAGCTTCTTAGCCGGCTCGACATAGGAGTGAAGTAGGAGCTTATAGAATTGGGGAAGTAAGTACGCCACCCCATGATTGGTATTAAGGAATACAACCCGTCAATTAAAACAAGGTGTAACAATTCAATAGGTAGAATTGGATAGCTAGCAAGGAGTAACATATCATGGGTAGACATGCTTCACTTATCTTGTAGAACCTTAGTTTAGTTTTCTTGCACATTAGTTTAATTAGTAGCTTTTGAGTTAGTTGATTAGCAACTAATTCCGCCCCTCCTTCTAATACCCGAGATTTTTACTTGCTTTTCATAAAATATAAAAATACAAAAATAATCATCCTTCACCTTTAGACCTAGTTAGATTAATTTCAATCCTAACGACATTATTCCTGAGTTGAACGATCAATCCCCCGGTACTTGTCACTATACTATACTACAACGATCAGGTACTCTGCCTGGTGGGGGTTGTAAGCTTCTCGAGATCCCTCGAGAGGTAAAGCCTGGTGCAATTCCCACGCATCATTCTTGTTCTATATCAGCGTATCGTTGCGGCTGTGTTCCCAAAATTACCGGAGGATCCAAGACCTGACTATTTGTTTGTCCTATGTTAGCTTCATATATTAATAGAAAATGTTTTTAGCATTATGGTTGGTATGTTATTACTTACATGTTTAATATCTTTTGCTTTTTCGGAATTTTAGGATTTAGGTAGCAGTACGTTGCTGGTGTACTTGATAGTCAAAGGCCTACATCAGGTTAAATTTTTAGTAAGAGGAACGGTGATAAAAGTATTGAATGCAGTTGTGAGTTAATCAATTTACCTCCATAAGTTTTTACCCAGCATGAGATGACCACCATTATTACAGGCTTCTTCGAGTTCTCATACTCTTCCATAAGAAATCCTCATGCCATTTCATTCCAAAGAGTAAACGTTACGGTAAAACGTTAAGTGATCTGACCATTGTGCTTTCAAGTAACAAACAATATGTTTCAAGTAATTTACCACTAATAATAAGTTTCCAGCACTATGATTAGTTGGTTTAGACCTTTAAAGGTAGCTGCAGCAGGGGTGTTTGTTTAAGCTATATGTGAGCTTATGAGCTAATTTGATTTCGGCTTATATTTTATAAGCACTGATTGGCCCCAAACGGTCAACCTAAACTGACCAGGGATGGTCAACCAGGTCAAACAGCCTAGAGTCAATGCTCCGCGGAAGTATAAGGTTTCCCCGGGTCGTTATGTCCCGACGAGGTGTGAATAGCTAACAAACGGTTATGTGATCGGGTGAATTTGGAGGAAAGGGGTTTGAGATTGGTTTTAACTAAGTTATATACAAAGAAATAGCTTAAACAAGCTATATAAACAAGACTGGAAAGTTTGAAAAACCAGAAATGTTTAAAACTTAAAACGCGTACGTTCACGTTTGAATAAAACGTAAACGTACAAAATAAAAAGTGAAAACGGAAATCTGAAAACACCCAGGGGGTGAAAATGACTTTTTTACAAACTAAAAGGTAAAAGAAAATTTTTAGAAAAAGAAAATAAATTTTAACACTAATTAATTATTTAATATTAATTTAATACTAATTATTACGAATTATTAATATTTAAATTACTTAAATACAATATAATATTAATTTAACACTAGAAAAATGAAAATAAAATTTCCAAAATTAAAAAATAACTAAAAATAAGTTTTAAAAATAAAATAAGTATTTTTGTCTTTTTGTGCTTTTTCTATTAATTAATTACTACCTCCGTCCCATTTAAAGTGTCCACTTTTATAATGCACAAAGTTTTAGGAGATTCCACTAACTAAACTCTCCACCAATCAAATATTACTTTTACCCACTAAACTCTCATCTTATTGGTTGGAAGGTACAAGTGGACACTTTAAATGGGACATGCAAAGATTCCATTGTGGACACTTTAAATGGGACGGAGGGAGTACTAATTATCTAATTAAACTATTTTAAATTAAGAAAAATAGAAAATGAACAGTAAAAATTATAAGAAAATTTCTAAAATTATATTATAACTTATAAAAGCTAGGAAAAATATAAAAACTAGGTTTTACTTAATAAAAACTAATTATGCTATTTAAACTTAATTATTACTTAATTATTAATAAAACTAAGATTAATTCTAATAAATACTTAATGACAAAATAAAATTCTGAAAAAATTATTATAAATACTTTAACTTAAGAGAAAATTAAGAAAAATATAAAAAAGCTAAGTTCTTAATAAAAATATAAAAATGAAAATTAAAATTTAAATAAAATTAAATAGAAACTATCACTTAAAAATTAATTTGATTTTCTGGATTTTTCTTTTCCCAATCTATTTTACAACTGAAAACAACAAACTTTTGTGAAATCAAGCTCTTTATAACTTTAAAAATAAGCTAAATGGAAAGCAAAAAGACAACAGTTGACTTTTGTTGACTGTGGCAAGAAATAAGCTAAAACCAGCTTAAGTGGGACCCACTCTTGGTAATTCTGATTCAAATAAGTTTAGGGAACATACTTGGGAAAGAAAAAGCAATAGGGTACCCTTAGATAAGCCAAAAAGCTGAAAAAGCAATACCAAATATCCAACAGCCAAATCAGATAAGGGACAATGTTGAGGGCAGTCTAGGGGGCACACTAGGAGGATTGGGGGCACAAACTTGGTTGCAGTGGAGAGCCCCCCACCTAGGGAGTTCAAAGGACCAAAAAGTAAACCAAGGGACCCACTAGGGAAGGCTGCAGCCACCACCAAAGTTGGTGGTGTGGGCTGAGGTCTGTGGTGCAGGGGAGGTCAGTCCCCCTGCAACCCACTTTGATGGTTCACAAAAGCCATGAATAAATTCCAAAAAATAAGCACACTATGTGAATTTCAAATTAAGCTGGTACAAAACAAATGTAAACAAGTTTCAAGCCTTGAATCAAAGTGGAAAATTCACAATAAATCACCCAATTTCTGACTTTTTCATGCACAAATGAAATTTTGACTTTTGAGAAAACTTGATATGCTGACTTTCTTGAACTTTGGGATTAATCTAAGGACTGATTAAGATACAATAAGCTGAAATAAAGTTAAAGAAATCTAGAAATCCATCTTATGAATCAATTTTGATGAGTTGGGACTCAAAAAGTCCAACAGTGGACAAATTAAGGGGAAAATACTTTGATTTTGACCTTTTACTGAAAAACCTAAAGGTTTAATAACTTACCTTACCTAAATAAACCTAAAGATACATGTTTAAGTAGAAAACAATAGCCAAAAGCTAATGCACAGTGGTGAAAACCACTGTGCCAAACACTCCTTTAACTACAAACTGTTTTGGTATTTCAAAGGAAATGGACAACCTAAGCTATATAACTAACAACTAAGCTTACATTAATCAAATATAAACACAATCTAACTGATTTGAACAATAGTTTACCACACCTACAGTAAAATATAAGAAAATAAGGAAATGAGCTTACAATGGGTCCATGCTTAGTACTGAGAACAAGGGAACCAAGAACCAAACTAACAACCTACAGCTTCCCATGAAGCATCTAACCCAGGGCAATCGATGATCAACCCTGATCCAAGCTTTCATAATCCTGAACACTCATTTTTTTTATTTTTTTTCTATTTTCTTTGGTTTTTTTATGTTTTTTAAGTAAAACTGAATGAGAAGTCTTCTAGGTGGAATCTAAGCTTCAACAGGCTTATAAATGACTGATTTGAACTTAAAGGAACATGAATTAACAACAACTAACAAGATTCAAGCAAAGTGTCAAATTTACTTGAAAATGTTAAAAATTGAATTCGAAATTAGAAACTGAAACTGAGAACTCTTGAAATAAACTTTCATTAACATAAAGAAAACATGGTACAACTTGTAATTAAGACTGAAATTAAAGTTTCAACATGAATTTAAAGAGTACACTACGAAATGGTCTAAAAACTATTGACAACTATCTTCATCACTTTTTCTTCATCTTTATAGTCCTGGAGTCTCTTCTCTTTCTTTCCCATTTGTCCTCAGCCATTGGATTGCTTTCTGATGATCCAAGCCGTTCAAATAAAAAATGGCGGGAAATGGAGGTGGGCAGTTTGAGTGGATTAGGTGTAGTATTAATTGAAGAGGGGGGTGGGTTGGTTGAGTTGGTGTTAACATTTATTGATAGTTGGTGAGTTGGTGGAAAAGTGGAAGGGGGGGGGGGGGGGGGGTACAGTCGCGTGAAAGCTGGGGAAGGAGGGAGATGAACAGTAGATCGGGGTTGAGGTTTGACTTGGTGTTTGACCGGGGCTAAGTTATATTTTTGATGTGGGCCGGATTGTATGGGCTTTGGGGTGTTGCTGGATCAGACCAGGTTTATGGTTTTGGGTTTTTGGGATTATACAAATAGCAAAAGTCCAATTGGTTTTAATAAATATCACAAGGACCAAATTGCAAAAACTGAAACCATAGGGACTGAAAATGTAATTTTCCAAATTTAATCACAAGGACTATAATTGTCACATGTGAATAACATAAGGACCAAAATTATAATTTTCCAAAATTTGAAACCCCGAGGACCAAAATTGATATTTTTCAAAGTTTAGGGGTTAAACTTGCCATTTTGTGAAAATCTTTTATCCAAGGACCAATATTGAACATTTTGAATTTCCAAGGACTAAAAATGATTTTTCATCCAAAAATATCCCACCAGGGACCAAATCTGCCAATGTTTGAAACTCCAGGGACCAAAAGTGTAAATTTCCAAAACTTTTATGATTTTTCACCAAAGGACTAAATATAACATTTTATGATTTCAAAATGACCTTTGGTGATAATTTTCTATATTTTGAATATCCAGGGACTAGTTTTGTCATTTTATGAAAGTTGAGGGACTGAAACTACCAATTTTGCAAACTTTGTACGTTTTTCATCTGTTTTTACTCATTTTGCATCTAAAACATATAAAACACAATTTTGAAATATTTCTAGTATTTCGATGCATTTCTGAGTGTTTTGTATATTTTGCAGTTCAGATTAGACCAAAAATGATGAGTGTTTGAGCACTCATCAATCCCCCACACTAAACTATTGCTAGTCCCTAGCAATAACTGCTTTTGAAAACTTGATGGATTTTAAACTCTTTACCAAAAGCCATCACTTCTGGAGTAGCCAGGTGTAAGAACTGTGGCACACCTGATAACCGTGTGATTTTGAGCAAACCACCAGCTGTCAACGGATTTGATTAGTCTTTACCAGAAGCCGTTTGCTTCTGGACTAGCCAGCTCTTGATGGAATAGTCAACATCTTAGTGAGCTGATTACCAATTATGGATTTTCCACTGCCTTTACCACAAGCCATAATCTTGCGGGCTAGCCAACTCATTCGCTTTATGGGATATGGGGAGCTGAGGAACCATACAATTTTGGGCAAATTGCAAGCCGCCAACGGATTTGATTTATCTTTACCAAGAGCCGTTTGCTTCTGGATTAGCCAATCCCTTTGTCGGTTAGACCTGGCGGACTGATTACCACAAAATTTTTTGAAATAAAGTGAAAAATTTTTGAAAATTTTGGCAAAAAACGGGGGTATTAGAAGATATTTTGATAAAATTCATTAGAATTTCCCCCCCACACTTAGAAATGAATATTGTCCTCAATATTAAAAGTCCCGGCTATTATGCCGACTCTTTGAACGTTAAAAGCCAAGATTCGAATCTAACTGCGGAAATACCAAATTTCACTTTATTTCTATATATATACAACTTTTTTTTTTTGATACTTTAAACTTATATACATATATACATTTTTTTTCAAACAGCGGGGGGGGGGGGGGGGGGGGGGGGTGGCCATTCCCCCACACTAGGTGGTAGAAAATAGAAAGAAGCAGAGATACGGGTGAAAACCCGTATTGTGCTATTGTTTTTGTTCATCGAGTCGCTAGCTTGACTCGATCCCCGAATTCAATTGTCCTTGGGGAAAGTTTGATGTGGAAGAAACGATCTCAATCGGACTTTCATTCAAGATGTTTGGACAAACATTTGAAGAACGTGAAAGTTCCACACCGATGAGATAAGTACCCGGCTCAAGATAGTGATACATGAAAATGTCGGGGTCAAAGATGGTATCCTCACTCCCGAAGGAGTGAAGAAGAGGAGAAATCACCTGGTAGGTGAAGGAAAGAAGAGAGATCTGAATAGCAATTAAGATAAGAACTTCCTCCTCAAGAAATGTATATTCAAGTGGAGGAGGCAAGTCCTTAAGCTTGATCTCAGGAAATTTATCAGTTTCCTCAACTGATTTGATTTCCTCATTATGAAGTTGTTTGGGTGGGAGAGGGGGGGGGGATGAATCTTCATTTAACAAACTTTCTAGAAAAAGAATGTCCCCCTCAGGATCAAGATAATTATCATCAACTTCATATGAAATTGAACTATCTTCAGTAAGAAAAGCCTCGAATTCGTCCAGATCGTTTTCACTTTCCGGAGGAAGTGGATTGATCTGAGTAAGTTCAATCGAAGGATCACGAGTAAGTAAGAATTCTAACTCTCTCAAATCCGCATCAAAGTCAAAGACTTCATTTTCGTCCCTTGGTGGGATGGGATCCATATGAGAGAGTTCATCAGCGAACTCTTCAAGAAGAAAGTCAACATCAGAGTGGAGAAGTGATGCATCAACAAATTCAATGTCTCCATAAGATAAACAATCATCACTGGAATCAGAGACAGTCTCAATTTGATCATTTGGATTATTAGGGGGTGAAGGAATATCACACACTTGATCAAAAGTCCCCTGTGACTCTCCTGGGATTGGGACAAGGATCTCAACACTAGACTTTATTAATTCGTCCGATTCCTTATCAGGAACAGTGCTAAGATGCTCATCCCCCATGTTCGGAGAGTGAGTGTGAACTTCGGGTGTGACATCAATAGACTGAGGGAGAGGGGAAGGACTAGCATTCATGGATTGTACGAGTTCCATTTGATCTTCTGCTAGTGATTCAGTTATATTCTTTTCTCCCTGTATATCCATGGAAGGAATCACAACTGATGAATCTGATGAATCTTTTTGAATAATAACAATGTTATCGTCATCATCATCACTGTCATCATCGTCATCATAAAGAGCAGCATAGCGAAGATTGGCACGTATTTTAGCCGCTCTTTGCTCAGCAAGTAATTCTTCCATGCTCTTTTCGTTTCTATCTTCTCGTTCTTCGGCAAATAATTCTGCCACGGATTTTTGATGAGAATATTGAAATGATGTAGTAGCCAACTCCTCCTTAAATTCTTTCAATGTTTCAAGAACCTCTTGACAAAGGTCTTGCGGGTATTGATGAGTTGCTTGGGTAATTTGGTACTGTGAAGGTGGGTCTTGTAACGAATAGTCGTAATTGTTACAAGGAAATGGATTCCCTGTATGACAATCAGAGCTAGTGTGTGGACCTCCACAATACTCACAACAGTAAAACTGATGTGGCTGTGAGTCGTATGTGCATGAGTCATAATTGCTATCAGGAAACTGCTCATAGACAAGCGTGTCGCCTGATTGACAATCAGAACTGTAGTGTGGACCACCACAGTACTCACAACAGTAAAACTGTTGAGTCTGGCTTGGTGTATCTTGATACGAAGCATCATTGAAGTTTGGATAATATGATTCTTGCTCGTATGAATGTGTTGGGTAATTGGAAAATTTTGAAGAGTCGTTGAATGAGTTTTGATTAGGATCATAAGCAAATGAATTACTCGACCCACAAAACAAACAACTCCTGTTTTGGATATCATTACCACATTGTACACATGTACACCAACGACATGGCAAACCAAAAAGTGGCTCACCACAACCAACACAAGGAATAAAAGCCGGAGGTGGGACAAGTGGTGTGCTCTTAGAGCTAGCAATTTCCACCACTTCCGTTATGGTCTCGGGTTTTGGTTCTTGATAAATGTGAAGATTGGGCAAGTCGTGCTTTTCAGTCACTACCCTAAGCTCTGCACGTTTGCTTGACAAACTTTTAACCGTAAACCGTGAAAGGTTAGGATCAATTCTTGACGGTTTGTCATTAATAGCACGTATCTCGGGCTGTGAAGGGCAGTTGGAAGAATTTGGTGAATCATTGAGAGAATTTGGACTTATGAACAGATTGCACAAAACACAAAATCTGTTACTACAATTATTGCCACATTTCTCACAAATACACCGGAGACAATGAAAGCCGTTCTTAATCGGGCTTTTACAATGAAAACACGTGTAGCCGAGAGACGCCATAAGAATTATACATGAGATGGGTATAAGAAGGTAGAATCAAATGTATAGAGGGTAAGGAAAAATATTTTTGGGTTTTTATGAAAAATATGAACAAAGATGGATAAATGTACAATGGAATGAATTCCAAAAACACTAATCAGAAAAACCGTTTAGAATAGCACGCACACCTCCCCGGCAGCGGCTCCAAAAATTGATTGGCCCCAAACGGTCAACCTAAACTGACCAGGGATGGTCAACCAGGTCAAACAGCCTAGAGTCAATGCTCCGCGGAAGTATAAGGTTTCCCCGGGTCGTTATGTCCCGACGAGGTGTGAATGGCTAACAAACGGTTATGTGATCGGGTGAATTTGGAGGAAAGGGGTTTGAGATTGGTTTTAACTAAGGAATCTACAAAGAAATAGCTTAAACAAGCTATATAAACAAGACTGGAAAGTTTGAAAAACCAGAAATGTTTAAAACTTAAAACGCGTACGTTTACGTTTGAATAAAACGTAAATGTACAAAATAAAAAGTGAAAACGAAAATCTGAAAACACCCAGGGGGTGAAAATGACTTTTTTACAAACTAAAAGGTAAAAGAAAATTTTTAGAAAAAGAAAATAAATTTTAACACTAATTAATTATTTAATATTAATTTAATACTAATTATTACTAATTATTAATATTTAAATTACTTAAATACAATATAATATTAATTTAACACTAGAAAAATGAAAATAAAATTTCTAAAATTATAAAATAACTAAAAATAAGCTTTAAAAATAAAAATAACTATTTTTGTCTTTTTGTGCTTTTTCTATTAATTAATTACTAATTAATTACTAATTATCTAATTAAACTATTTTAAATTAAGAAAAATAGAAACTGAACAGTAAAAATTATAAGAAAATTTCTAAAATTATATTATAACTTATAAAATCTAGGAAAAATATAAAAACTAGGTTTTACTTAATAAAAACTAATTATGCTATTTAAACTTAATTATTACTTAATTATTAATAAAACTAAGATTAATTCTAATAAATACTTAATGACAAAATAAAATTCTGAAAAAATTATTATAAATACTTTAACTTAAGAGAAAATTAAGAAAAATATAAAAAAGCTAAGTTCTTAATAAAAATATAAAAACTAAAATTAAAATTTAAATAAAATTAAATAGAAACTATCACTTAAAAATTAATTTGATTTTCTGGATTTTTCTTTTCCCAATCTATTTTACAACTGAAAACAACAAACTTTTGTGAAATCAAGCTCTTTATAACTTTAAAAATAAGCTAAATGGAAAGCAAAAAGACAACAGTTGACTTTTGTTGACTGTGGCAAGAAATAAGCTAAAACCAGCTTAAGTGGGACCCACTCTTGGTAATTCTGATTCAAATAAGTTTAGGGAACATACTTGAGCAAGAAAAAGCAATAGGGTACCATTAGATAAGCCAAAAAGCTGAAAAAGCAATACCAAATATCCAACAGCCAAATCAGATAAGGGACAATGTTGAGGGCAGTCTAGGGGGTACACTAGGAGGATTGGGGGCACAAACTTGGTTGCAGTGGAGAGCCCCCCCACCTAGGGAGTTCAAAGGACCAAAAAGTAAACCAAGGGACCCACTAGGGAAGGCTGCAGCCACCACCAAAGTTGGTGGTGTGGGCTGAGGTCTGTGGTGCAAGGGAGGTCAGTCCCCCTGCAACCCACTTTGATGGTTCACAAAAGCCATGAATAAATTCCAAAAAATAAGCACACTATGTGAATTTCAAATTAAGCTGGTACAAAACAAATGTAAACAAGTTTCAAGCCTTGAATCAAAGTGGAAAATTCACAATAAATCACCCAATTTCTGACTTTTTCATGCACAAATGAAATTTTGACTTTTGAGAAAACTTGATATGCTGACTTTCTTGAACTTTGGGATTAATCTAAGGACTGATTAAGATACAATAAGCTGAAATAAAGTTAAAGAAATCTAGAAATCCATCTTATGAATCAATTTTGATGAGTTGGGACTCAAAAAGTCCAACAGTGGACAAATTAAGGGGAAAATACTTTGATTTTGACCTTTTACTGAAAAACCTAAAGGTTTAATAACTTACCTTACCTAAATAAACCTAAAGATACATGTTTAAGTAGAAAACAACAGCCAAAAGCTAATGCACAGTGGTGAAAACCACTGTGCCAAACACTCCTTTAACTACAAACTGTTTTGGTATTTCAAAGGAAATGGACAACCTAAGCTATATAACTAACAACTAAGCTTACATTAATCAAATATAAACACAATCTAACTGATTTGAACAATAGTTTACCACACCTACAGTAAAATATAAGAAAATAAGGAAATGAGCTTACAATGGGTCCATGCTTAGTACTGAGAACAAGGGAACCAAGAACCAAACTAACAACCTACAGCTTCCCATGAAGCATCTAACCCAGGGCAATCCATGAGCAACCCTGATCCAAGCTTTCATAATCATGAACACTCATTTTTTTTTTTTTTTTTTTTTTCTATTTTCTTTGGGTTTTTTTTTTTATGTTTTTTAAGTAAAACTGAATTAGAAGTCTTCTAGGTGGAATCTAAGCTTCAACAGGCTTATAAATGACTGATTTGAACTTAAAGGAACATGAATTAACAACAACTAACAAGATTCAAGCAAAGTGTCAAATTTACTTGAAAATGTTAAAAATTGAATTCGAAATTAGAAACTGAAACTGAGAACTCTTGAAATAAACTTTCATTAACATAAAGAAAACATGGTACAACTTGTAATTAAGACTGAAATTAAAGTTTCAACATGAATTTAAAGACTACACTACGAAATGGTCTAAAAACTATTGACAACTATCTTCATCACTTTTTCTTCATCTTTATAGTCCTGGAGTCTCTTCTCTTTCTTTCCCATTTGTCCTCAGCCATTGGATTGCTTTCTGATGATCCCAGCCGTTCAAATAAAAAATTGCGGGAAATGGAGGTGGGCTGTTTGAGTGGATTAGGTGTAGTATTAATTGAAGAGGGGGGGTGGGTTGGTTGAGTTGGTGTTAACATTTATTGATAGTTGGTGAGTTGGAGGAAAGGTGGAAGGAGGGGGGGACACAGTCGCGTGAAAGCTGGGGAAGGAGGGAGATGAACAGTAGATCGGGGTTGGGGTTTGACTTGGTGTTTGACCGGGGCTAAGTTATATTTTTGATGTGGGCCGGATTGTATGGGCTTTGGGGTGTTTCTGGATCAGACCAGGTTTATGGTTTTGGGTTTTTGGGATTATACAAATAGCAAAAGTCCAATTGGTTTTAATAAATATCACAAGGACCAAATTGCAAAAACTGAAACCATAGGGACTGAAAATGTAATTTTCCAAATTTAATCACAAGGACTATAATTGTCACATGTGAATAACATAAGGACCAAAATTATAATTTTCCAAAATTTGAAACCCCGAGGACCAAAATTGATATTTTTCAAAGTTTAGGGGTTAAACTTGCCATTTTGTGAAAATCTTTTATCCAAGGACCAATATTGAACATTTTGAATTTCCAAGGACTAATAATGATTTTTCATCCATAAATATCCCACCAGGGACCAAATCTGCCAATGTTTGAAACTCCAGGGACCAAAAGTGTAAATTTCCAAAACTTTTATGATTTTTCACCAAAGAACTAAATATAACATTTTATGATTTCAAAATGACCTTTGGTGATAATTTTCTATATTTTGAATATCCAGGGACTAGTTTTGTCATTTTATGAAAGTTGAGGGACTGAAATTGCCAATTTTGCAAGCTTTGTACATTTTTCATCTGTTTTTACTCATTTTGCATCTAAAACATATAAAACACAATTTTGAAATATTTCTAGTATTTCGATGCATTTCTAAGTGTTTTTGTATTTTTGCAGTTCAGATTATACCAAAAATGATGAGTGTTTGAGCACTCATCAAGCACGAATAACAAAAGTGAGTTATAATGTGAATACACTAAGAGTATTATTATCAGATTTTGTCAAAAAACACGAACCACCTGGTGACCTAACAATTAACACATCAATTAAA
>CM060691.1:121174938-121482438 GCA_030686995.1 Artemisia argyi | reverse complement strand
GGGAGAGGTGAATCATAGGGCATTGATTCAGGCTCTTCTCTAGTTGGACTAGGAGGAAGCCTTGAACCACCACTGCTTGTTCCTAAACTAAAAGGTTCAGCAACATGCAATGTTGAGATGAGAGAAGTTAGTTGTTTTTGCCTCCTCTCATATGTGTGAGTTACTGCAGGGGTATGTTGAATAAGTGGAACTACAATAGTGGGTGTGTGATGGGATACAACTGGGATGGTTGCATCTTCACCCTGTACCTGTGAAATCTTTGAAAGCATTGCAGGAAAAAGTGGTTTAACCTGCCCATTCCAAAGTTTTGAAGCCTTATACATATTTTGAAAAACATTTGGCTTAAGACAGGGGGTTTCATAAACTCTTTTGTGGGTTTGCAGTTGAAATTCATTTAACACTGCTTGCACAAACCTTGGATACATCAAAAATTTATATGAACTCTTTACATTGCCTTTCATATTATTGAAAATAAACTTTGAAAAATTGAAAGTCCTATCAGTAGCCAAGCAAACCAAAGGGTAAGCCATGGTTGATGCAAATTGCTCATAAGAGGTTTTCTTAGGACTTAGACAATGTAAAAGAGTATGTATTAAAAATCTCCAATGGGGACACAAACATCCTTTTCTGAAAGTAACTTTTTGATCAGATGTATCATACCCCATGGAAGCAATATTTTTGAAAATATCTGAATTGGGTAATGTGATGATACCATTGAGATCATCCAATTGGAGAACACTCCACAAGGATGACTCAGTAACATCAATGGTTACCCCATCCACTGTGGCTCTAAGAGCTTCCACAGTTTCTTGTGTGTCTCCCTATTCAATAGTTATGGACTCCACAGTGTTCTAGAACTATTTGATATGAGAAACAAAGATTGTGGGATTAATAGTTAAAGCATACCTTATATGGGTTATATTGAGAAAATCCACAATCTGATGGAAGACATGGCCACTCTTTTCGTTTGACTTTTGTAAATAGGCCACTTGGTTGTGCTCCTCAGCAAAGTTTAGAATCGCCATAATTTTGTGAGAGAAAGATAAAAGTGTTAGTAATCGAGAATAAGATTCAAGCCGTATGATGATTAATTTATACTAATAGGGTTTGAGGAGTATGCGTAATGTGAATTATCTTAAGAATGAATTTATCTTTGAAAAAAGAATAAATTAAAATTGGTAAGTGGATAATTCACAAAAAGTTACCCTATTAATAAGGAAACACAGTTATTTTGCAACGGCTAGTTAAAAATAAGATTACTGACACAACAGTTGTAACGGCTAGTTCACCAGTGGTAAAAATTACGCTTGCAGTGGTAACTTGTGAACTAGCAGTGGTAAATTTTCACAAAATATCAAAGAGCAGTGGTAAGTAAAACATGTAAAATTAGCTGCTCTAATCATAGTTTTTAGCAAACTATCAGCTATAAACGGATTTGATATGTCTTTACCATGAGCCGTTTGCTATGGACTAGCCAACTCTTCATCACATGGAATATGGTGAGTTGATGACCATATAGTTTTTGGTAAACTATCAACCATAAACGGATTTGAGAAGTCTTTACCAGTAGTCGTTTGCTCTGGACTAGTTGATTCTTATGTTGATTAGACATGGTGAATCAGTAACCATTTGTTGTGTGTCTGAGATACACACCTTATAACTCCAATTACTCAAACAATATTGGTTTGTATTCTGCATAAGTAAGAAACACCAAGCATAACCATTATAATTTTACCCAAAGTAACTTTTTGATCAAGTTACTATTCATAAAAATATCTCTCCAAAGTCAACCCGATAATATCCAAATTTACTCCTCCAACCTACCAAAACAGAAAAGAGTAAATAACCTTCATTAATTATCCTTCGACCTTGACTTTGCTTATAAAAGGGGGCTCAAAAGACATAATTCTGCATCAAAACTTATCTCCAATATCACAAACCCTAAACATCATCATGCGTTGGTTTACTTTAATCTACATCTCATCTGATGACTCATCTGATGAGGAAATCAGTTACTGCTCTGACTCAGAGGAACTTTCAGCTGGATGGAGTGGATATTTTCCTCCAAGTGCTGCAACAGCTACATCTTCCAACATGTGCTGCAACAGCTACATCTTTCAACATGAAGCCTAACAAGAAGATTTCAGCTGCTCCTGCTCCATCTCTAGAGTTTTATTCAAGTTCTTCCTCTGATGATGATGATCCAACCTACACCTTGTCCAAGGAGCTTCCAAGAGCCCTCACTACAGCTTTGGAGTCAGCCATAGTCAACATGAAGTGGCCTGCTATTGAGAAGCCTTCAAAATTGCCAAAGCCTCCTAAGCAAGTGTTGGGCCTTGCTTGTCCAAGAAAGCAACTTTCTTTTGATGACAAGAGAAAGAAAGCTTCTAAGGGCAAGCATGATTATGAGTGTAAAGGGAAGAAACCCATGGAGTAGCTAGTCTGAAGGTTTAGGTGTTAGGTTGTTTATCCTTGTGTTTTGTGATGTTATGTTTGTGTCTTGACTCTCTGAATGGTTGTACTTTGTTTCCTCTTGAATGAATGAATAAAAGTACTTTTATAATTTTCTTTTGTCACTGAGAGAGCAAATCTTTCCATTGTTTGTATCATGATTTCCACTGTGCTCACATTCCTCTGCATACAAGTTAGTAGAAAACCATACAAACATATACAGACAATATTAGTACCTAAAAACTATCCTACAACACTAAAAATTATTAGACATCAAAGATTTATGGGTTTAACATTCTAATACCTGTTACCAAGTACTGAAACCTTCCCACATCAAGCCCTTTTGTTAATAAATAAGCATAGTTGTCATCAGTATGAATTTTGACAACTTGAATAAGCTTTTTCTCATAACAATCTCTAATAAAATGATGTCTAATTTCAATATGTTTAGTTTTAGTGTGTTGCACAGGATTTTTAATAATGCATATGGTACTACTATTGTCTATATAGATAATGGTGTTCATGAAATTGTACCCATAATCCAACAATTGATTCTGAAGCCATAAGATCTGAGCACAACAGCTAGCAGCAGCTACATATTCTGCTTCAGTGGTTGAAGTAGCCACCATTGTTTGTTTCTTGCACTGCCATGACACCAATCTACATCCAAGAAATTGATATCCACCTGTAGTTGACCTTCTATCCAAACTTGCACCAGCATAATCAGAATCAATTCCAAAGGGGATTCTCTTGGATACCACAATCCTAGATTAGGATATGTCTTCAAATACTTGAAAATCTTCTCTACTGCTGTCATATGTGATGTCTTTGGAGTAACTTGAAATCTTGCACAAGCACATACAGCAAACATAATGTTTGGTCTTGATGAAGTGAGATACATCAGGGAACCAATCATAGATCTATAAGTGTGCACATCAACATCTGCTCCACTAGCATTCTTCAACAATAGATGAGTAGTCTTATCAGCAGGGGTATTTGAAGGTTTTGCATCAGTAAATTTGAACTTCCTTATAATCTCAGCCACATATTTGTCTTGACTGATAAAGATGCCATCTCTCCTTTGTTGTACTTGCAGCCCCAAAAAGAAAGCAAGTTCTCCCATAGAACTCATTTGGAATTCATCCTTCATTAACTTTTCAAACTCTTTGCACATCTCTTGTCTGGTAGATCCAAAGATGATATCATCAACATAGACTTGAACAAGTAGAATATCACCCTTGTCTTTCTTGATAAACAAAGTTTGATCAATCTTTCCTCTATGAAACCCATTATTCAACAGATATGTAGCTAAGGTTTCGTACCACTTCCTTGGAGCTTGATGTAAGCCATAAAGAGCCTTAACAACTTTATACACTTTATTAGGGTGTTGAGGATCTTCAAAGCCTGGAGGTTGAGAGACATAGACCTCCTCATCAATCTTTCCAAACAGGAAGGCACTTTTAACATCCATTTAATAGACAGTAAAGCCCATAAAGGATGCATAGGCTAGAAACAATCTAATAGCCTCAATCCTTGCAACAGGAGCAAAAACTTCTTCATAGTCAACACCTTCCTCTTGAGTGTATCCTTGAGCAACCAATCTAGCTTTGTTCCTGATAGCAATACCTCTTTCATCTTTCTTGTTTCTGAAAACCCACTTAGTACCAATCACCTTCATACCATCAGGCAAATCACAAAGAACCCAAACCTTTTGAAGGTTGAACTGCAACAACTCCTCTTGCATTGCTTCAACCCAGCTAGATTCTTCTAAAGCCTTATAAACATTTTTAGGCTCTACTTGTGATAGAAAACAGAAAAACAAACATTCATTCTTGTTCTTATGCTTCTTGGACTCATAAACTTCACTAATGAACCCATGAACATCATCTTTCTTTGTCTGCCTTCTTGTCTTGACACCTAATTGTAATTCACCAATAACATTTTCAAGTGGATGCACTTTGTGAATTGAAGTCTGTGATGTGCTTGGAATATCATATGTTGTTGGCATGTTAGAGATCTCAACATCATCACTGGGTGATTCCTGAGATGAATTTTCCACATTTGGACCATCAGTGGAAACTTCTGTTGTAGCAGTGGGAATTGAATTACCACTGCTAGTAGGAATTTCTTTATTCAAAACATCAAAATTCACAGCATTTGCATCACTTTCCTTTTCAGAATTCTTTGAAGGTTGTGAGTCTTCATTATTGTCAACAAAGTCCCAAAGTGGCATAACAATTTGATCTTTTTATCTTCATCATCTGTGCAAGATACATCTTCATCAATGAATTCTTCTGTCTCTTCAAGATTATTGTCTCCTGTACTTGAGGTAATAGGTACATAATTCATTGTATTTGACAATGTTTCAAGATCAAATAACCATTCTGGTCCTGAACCTGCTATGTTAGTTTTATTTTCAAGAAACTCAACATGCAAATTTTCTTCAATCTTCTTTGTTCTCAAGTTGTAGACTCTAAAAGCCTTGCTAACCATAGAATATCCAACAAAGAAGCCTTCATCTGACTTTTCTTCAAACTTTCCCAGATGATCAATGGTATTGAGAATTGTGACATGACATCCAAATGGCCTTATAAAATCCAAAGTTGGGGGTCTTCCTCTGAATAGCTCATAAGGTGTCTTGTTCTTTGTTTTAACCACTAAAACCCTGTTCTGAATGTAACAAGCAGTGTTAACTGCTTCTGCCCAAAAAGTCACTGGTAGCTTTGAATCAGCTATCATGGTTCTAGCAGCCTCAATTACTGTTCTGTTTCTCCTTTCAGCAACTCCATTTTGTTGAGGAGTTCTTGCAACACTAAATTCTCTCTTAATACCTTTGTCTCTGCAGAAATCATCCATAACTTTGTTCTTAAATTCTGTCCCATTGTCACACCTGATGATCTTTATCTTCATATGAACTTGGTTTTCAACTTCAGTGATGAATGTCTTAAGGATGCCAATGGTTTCATCCTTGGTTCTTAAAAAGAAAACCCATATAAATCTACTAAAGTCATCAGTTACAACAAGACAATACTTTTTCAAATTTATGCTGCTCACAGATGTAGGACCGAACAAGTCCATATGCAACATGTAAAGTGGATGATCAATTGAATTGTATGCTTTGGTCTTTCATGAAGCTCTGCGTTGCTTACCTTTAAAACAGGCAACACATGCTTGGTCATTTTCAAATCTCTTCTCTGGTAAACCTCTGACTAGACCATCTTTCACAATCTTGTTAATGGTCTTGAAGTTAACATGACCAAGTCTTCTGTGCCAAAGCACGGATTCATCCAAAGTGGCTTTTGCAAGGAAGCAAGTAACATCATCTTTAGCCACTATATTCTTCATGTCTATGCTATATAGATTGCCTTTTCTAGGGATTTTAAGCAAAATATCACTTTCATCAGGGAGCTTATAATCCTTAGATAAGATATAGCATTCATCTTTTGTGAATAGAACTCTATGTTTCTTGTCACACATCTGTGACACACTGAAGAGGTTGTACTTGAGTTCTTTCACATAATACACATTCTCAAAGTCCAAGTTTCCAGCCTTGATTGTTCCTTTGCCAGAAACTTTGCCACCAATACCACCTCCAAAGCTAACAAATTGTCCATCATAAGGTTTGAAATCTGAAAGATAGGACTTATTGCCAGTCATGTGCCTAGAACATCCACTGTCTGAATATCCTTGATCATCTTTAGGCTTTGAATGTTCCTGCACATAAAATAAAGGAATTAGTTCCTTTTGGGGACCCAACCCACAAATGACTTGGATCTGCCTCGTGTATCAATATAATTATATCTGTCAAAGGTCATTGATACACCATTGGGATTGTTTGAGGTGATAGATCCTTTTGGTTTCCATTCCCAACGTGCTGAGGCCTTAACAGCATTTCCCACATTTACCCTTTTGTTGTTTACAGAACCACTAGTGGAGACTTTTGGCCTTGCAGTGGTAACTACTGGCTTAGCAGTGGCAACTGCTGGTTTTGAAATTTTAGGTACCCACTTGTGGTTATAATAAACTTTCTTTTCAAAATAGGTCTTTTTCACTGTTTGTGCAGATTTAACAAAAGTTGTAATAGGTTTGCACTCTTAACAGGGGACTTAGGGTAAACTCTGTTTATATTTCTGGCAGTGGCAACTGCTGGTTTTGCAGTGGAAAGAGTTTTGATGCCAGATTTAAGCAAAACAGACCTGGGAATCATCTTGCTTAGTGGATTTGGTTGAGTAAAGTTATTAGCATTATTTCCATTCACCCTGGTATTCCCAAACACTTCCCTTCTACCCATGTGATAGTCACAATTATAATGAAGATGTTCAAAACTACCACATATGTAGCAAGGTTTGTTGTTAAACATAAAGTCACTACCAAATTGCCTAGATTTAACATGATTCCAACTCCTCTTATTCCCCCTAGGAGTTGTAGACCTACTTCTATACATCTCTGCATATCTAGTAGTGGGCCTAGAGTAATTAGCTTGTGTCCTAGGCTTCTCTTTGACAACTTCAGGAATACTCTTTTTAACTTCCACATGAACACTCTCAGGAACACTAGTTTTAGACTCAACATTCAAACATTCATCTTTAAGAGATGAGTCACTAGCACTATCAAATGTATCAACCTCAACCTGAACCTTTTCAATAGTAGATTCTTTAACAAATTTTGGTCCATAGGTCATGGTTGGTTCCTGGAACTCTTCTAATCCTGTGTGTGCTAAGTCAATACCAGGAGGTGATGGAACACCTCTTAGAGGTGGTGGAACTGATTTATATCCTACTCCTGATTTGGCTTTGTTTACAACTTGGGCCTCCCAAATTTTGTCAATACACTTGGATTGATGATCTAGTGTATTACAAGTTATCTGTATATTCTCATTTGCCCTTTTAACCTTCTCTAACTCTTCCCTAAGAGCCTTATTCACAACAACCTTATAATCTAAGTCTCTTTTTAAAACAGCAATATCATCATTGAACTTAGATTCATTGACTCTATAATGCTCTAATTGTGCTTCTAAAACAGCAAGACCTCGTTTATGATTTTCTAAGTTATAATTAGTTTGATTTAACTCTAGCAATTGTTCATCATATTGTTCTTTAAGTTTCTCATAATCTTTTAAAGCCTTACAAGTTTTAGAACAAGCATTATTAATTTGTACCTCAGAGTCAGAAAAAGCCATAAGTGCAAGCTCAGTAGCAATCATTACAGACTCTGAACCATCTTTTTCATCCTCAGCCATATAGCTCCAATCATAGCTCACTCCATCAATGGCCAATAGCACCTTTGGTTCTTCAGTTGTAGGTTCTTTCTTCTTGTCCTGCTTATACCAAGTTGACCTGTTATCAGGCTTCTTTGGTTTCCTGCATTCCCTGGCAAAGTTCCCCTTCTTATGACAGTTGTAGCACTCCACCTTCTTTTTATTAAAACCTACAGTTTCATTGCCATTTATGGTGATCTTTCTACCAGTCTTCCTCCAGAACTTCTTTGCCTTTAAGCTTAGTAATGCAACCTGCCATTTAATGTCCATCTCTTCCATGTCATCCTCATCAATTTGATCCAAGTCTTCATGTGTGAGAATTGAACCATTCATCTGACTTGACAGAAAGGCATAAAAAGTAGAATCACTAAGACCAGCAATCTGTCTTTTTAAACTAGCAGTGGAAATACCTCCACTGCCAGTGGAAACAACAATGTTAGCATCATCATCATCACTATCACTCTCTTCATCTGAATTATCATCAACAGATGATGATATGAGTGCTAAATTCCCTGATCCTGAACTTAGTTTTACAGTCTTCTTCAACCTCTGTTCAATAACCTTAAAGTTATTATACAAATCATTAAGCTTCATAGTCTCCAATTCTGGCTTGTCTTCCCATACTGCAATATTTGTACCAAACTCAGAGGGTAAACTTCTTAAGAACTTTAGATTGAGGTCTTCCATTTCCACCTCAATTCAAAACACTGTGAGTTGAGTAACAATCTTTTGAAGCCTTGTGAAGATGATGTCAATTGATTCATTACTTGTTGAACCAAAGTTTTCATAAGTCTGTTTCAACAAGGTCTTATATGTCTTCTTGGTGGAATCATTACCACAAAAAACATTGCAGATCTCCTCAAATAAAGTTTGTGCAGTCTTGTACTTGCTGAAAGCTAGAATTTGATCTCTGGGAAGTGTCATCAACAGCAAGCCTCTGGCCTTCAGATCATTCTTCATCTGAAGTCTTTCATCATTTGTGACTGGTCCAGTGTTGATCTTTAGTACTTCCTTGCCATCAATTGTCTCTGAGGTAGTACCAGGTTTGAAAGAATTTCCAAACATAATGATCTCCCAAAGTGCATAGGCTTGCACCATAAAGAATTGTTCGATCATTAGCCTCCACATCTCATAGTCATTCAACTTAAGCTTAGGAAGCTTAGCAGCAATGTTGGAGTGACTAGTTTTTGTTTCCATTGAATCTTCTGAGTGAACTTGGGGTCTTCTAAATCAAAGTATCAAAGCCTGGCTCTGATACCACTTGATGGATCTAAACACCTTGATCTGTGTTAGAATGATACTTTGAGTTATATCACTAAGTATGCGGAATCTACTTAGTAAACTTAGAAGTTTGATTGTGAATGAAACAGTTGTATATGAATGAGAATAATGTATGTATCAAACGGTTAGCACCAATATTATTAATAATAATAATACGAGTGATCTTTGTATCACTAGGGTTACAACCTTGAAGCTCTAAGAAAAACGTATGTCTAACCTTAACCTAGGACCTCCTTTTATAGCACAAGGAGTCCTCTTCTACAAGATACGTATAATGATAATAGAATAAGATATACACAAGATCTATTCTATATTTATCTTTACAAGTTTCCTAACAGTTATCCTAACAGCAGTGGTAATAATATGTACTAGCAGTGGTAATGAGTTTCCACTGCTAGTTGTAATCTTCATACTTAGCCGTGGTAACTGTTAATAGAATTCCCAACAGCAACTACACCAACGATACAACTAATGTTGTATACCACGAATTTCTTCATAGATTATAAGTTTTATTTATTATCTTTTTGTACACAATAAAGAAACTTTAATATTCTTACGTTTATTTTCAAAATTATATTTCTTTAACGTTATTCTATTATGCATTTTGTAATTTCTTTTATGTTATAAACAAATCCCTAAAGCTAGCCGCCCCATCGGGGCGGGCCTTGAGGCTAATATATATATATATATATATATATATATATATATATATATATATATATATATATATATATATATATATATATATATATATATGTATATATATATATGTATATATATGTGTATATATATGTATATATATATATGTATATATATATATATATATATATATATATATATATATGTATATATATATATATATACACATATATATATATATACATATATATAGATATATATATATGTATATATTTATACATATATATACATATATATATATGTGTATATATATATATATATATATATATATATATATATATATATATATATATATATATATGCATATATATATATACATATATTTATACATATATATACATATATATATATATATATATATATATATATATATATATATATATATAACAAATAAAAAGTTTTTTGAATGCCATCCCCCCTATTTCTGACGTCATAATCTTATGTCATAAAGCCACGTTCACCTTTTGATAAGGCATTTTCTTATTCTCATCATATCACACCCCTATTTTTTCTCTGGATCAAACTGCCAAAATACTTACTTAGATTCAACCATATACCATTCTGGAAATCTATATGTTACATAATAAAATAAAGTCATAAAAATATATATGTTATACAAACATTATGCATGTCGATTCAAACAAGAAATACTTATTACCCATTACAATCATTTGTAAAATTCCTGTAGGTTGAAAGTGTTTTTGGTTCAGGTATGTTTACTTCTACTTAATTCTAATATGTTGGTATGTATAGTATTTATTTTTTTAATTTCAATTTTTATAAACCCTAATCAAATTGGGGGTTTTGCCTAGGACTCTTGATATGGCTGATTTTGTTTTGATTATTAAAGATACTATGAAATTAGGCATTAATTTGTTCATAATTTACATCTTCCCTATACTTATGTGACTTCAATTTCGGATTTATGCTTTTTATAATTTAAGATAATGTTTCAGTAAAACTAAGTTTAAAATTTCAACTAATCTTCTCAACTTGATTATCCGACTTATTTGCTTGCGTTTAAATTTTAAAAATATCTGTGTCAATCTAAAAAACCCTATTCTCAAAACCCCTATTTAAGGATCAACTAATTTGTGCTATACATCCCACTTTCATCTCTTCTTTCTGGTAGAAAAATAGTAATATGGATGGCAAGATAACCAAGGTTTCTGAATTGACTCCTTTTAGGGATGACTGGAAAGTGAAGGTTCGGGTAATCCAATTGTGGAAACTGCCTGATTTTAACAACCCTTTGGTAACCTACTCAATCGAAATGGTTCTAATGGATGAAGAGGTACTACCTTTCTGCTTTTTTATAATATAAATATTCCAACTTTTATTCAGTAACAAATTATGTATTGTTTAATTTGGTTCAGGGTTGTAAAATACATGCGACTGTCAAAAAGGGGTTGGTTTCTAAATTTGATTCAAAACTGGAGCAAGGGCAATGCTACTGCTTGTCCGATTTGGGCGTGACTGAAAGATTTGGAAACCACCATGTTGTTGCCCACAAGTATCGGTTTACTTTTTACGAGATAACCAAAATCGTTAAATGTGATGAATTTGGTGGCTCATTGTTTAGCTTTGACTTTAAGCCCTTTGAATCTGTTCGTAAAGAAACTCGGCCATCTACTGTTGCTTATGGTTAGTTGTTAAATGAAAAACTACTTATTTTCTAATACAAACACTTTCATAAACAACCATTCATTTACTGATAACCTAATGTTTACTAATTTTTATCTAATTTTATAGATGTGATTGGTGAAGTTGTTTCATGTGGATCTCTTGATTATCCGATAATTGAAGGAAAGCCGGTTAAACAACTTCGTTTCGAGTTACAAGATACTATGTAAATCACAACTGCTTTTTAAACAATTAATTTATAATAATACAAAATATTCATTTGCAAAACAAAACTAACTGTTATGTACACAAGGGAATTAGCCTGTCAATCACCTTGTGGGGTCCGTATTGATGAGGCGAAAAATGATCCGTTTTTAAGGGGTCATTTAAGCTCGAATCCGATTTTATTTGATCAAATATTGCCCTAAATCGTTCCTTTTGTGATTTTAGGTACTTGGAGAGTGAATTCTGGAAAAGAAGCCATTTTGGACCTTTTTGGTGCATAAAAGTGAAGAAAACGGCAAAGTCTCAATTTTCCATGCTGAAACAGTACATGAAGGCGTCAAGAGTTAACCCATGATGGCGTCAAACCCCAAGAATTAAAATCCGTAGCTCATGACGGCGTCACACAGGGCGTCAGAAATAGATCAAGGCCGTCCGAGGAAGTATTTGGCAGCGAGATGACGGCGTCACACCTTTGTTCTTGACGCCGTCACCCCGATTTTCGTATATATAGTTTTCTAGTTTTTCACATTAAAAAGAGAGAAGTTTTGGAGAAACCCTAAAGACGATTTTGGTGCAACTTTTTCAGGTTTTTCAAGGGTTCCAAACCCTTGATACCTTGCATTGTAATTGAGATAAGTGTTCTTCTAATTCAATCAATATGTCTTTGTGTTGGTTGTCTATATCTTGTTCTTGTCTCAATTCCATTATGCTAGGCTAGATCTCCTTTGTGTTTGCTTAGATCTAATGAAACCTAGATATTGATTATGTGTTGATTACTTGTTTATTCTTGTCTTGGATGAATGATTTTATATGTTAGGCTTAAGAAAACTGGCAGATCTCCAAATGGTAACATGCTTGAACGTCCTAAGAAACATGAACCGAGGCGTACTAGGTCTTTATTGGTTGTATTTAATGCATGAGCCATTGTTTACAATCCCTATAGTTGTGCTGGGCATGGTGTAGGAGGAGATAAGAGCTCATAGAATTGGGGAGTTATGTATGCCACCCCATGAATGGTATTAAGGAATACAATCCGTCATCCATGCAATTATAACAAGTAATTAACATGTAAAAGATATCTAGGGAGTAGTGAAATCTAAGTAAACACATTTTCTCCAATTACTGCTCACAACCTTAGTATAAATTAGTTTATTTTCATTTTTAGTATTTTATTTTGATTGCATCTTAGTTTTGGGTTAGTTGAATAGCAACTAATTCCGCCCACTCTTTCAAAACACCGATATTTTAATTGCTTTCTAAAAAATATAAAAACACAAAAATAATCATCCCTCACCTTTAGAACTAGTAATTTAGGCTTTCTAATCCTAGCGACACTATTCCTAAGCTGAACGATCAATCCCCCGGTACTTGTCACTATACTATACTACAACGATCAGGTACACTGCCTGGTGGGGGTTGTAAGCTTCTCGAGATCCCTCGAGAGGTAAAGGCTGTTGCGATTCCCACGCATCAAGTTTTTGGCGCCGCAGCCCGGGGAATAGTTATTGTCTAGGTTAGGATTTCTTTTTATTAGGTCTACTTGCTAGATTCCTTTCTAGTAAGATTTTATTTTTATTTTTAGGTCTTCTTTAGTCTATCTTATTTCTTCGTGCCTTTGTTCGTAACTCTTTACCATCCGACATCATGGAAGGTGGTAACATCTTTGAACCCGTCATCCCACTACAACAAAACCCACCATTAGAACCCCTTAGGCCCCGAACCTTAGGAGAGTACTCCCGACCTAGCCACCAAGGCTACCGAAACACCATTGAGCTCACCGGAGCCAATGTGACCCCCTTGCGATCCGACACCATCCGGTTGGTGCAAAGCGGATGTGCATTCCATGGACTTCGTTCCGAAGATCCAAACCAACATCTTAAGGACTTCCTCAAAATCGTAGATTCCATAGACCTAGATGTTGCAACTAGAGAGACTACCCGTTTACGCCTATTCCAATTCTCTCTACGGGATCAAGCTAGTCAATGGCTTGAGCGTTTACCCGCGGGATCCATCACCACATGGGATGATCTCACCACTCGTTTCCTTGCTCAATTTTTCCCACCGGGGAGAACTACTAAGCTTAGGAATGACATCTTGATGTTCCAACAACGTCAAAATGAAACCTTTTATGAAGCATGGATTCGATATAAAAACCTACTCCGAAAAGTCCCTCATCATGGCATCGAACCTTGGTTCCAGATCCAAATCTTTTACGATAAGGTTGACTATCAAACAAGGAAAGCCATTGATTACGCAGCCAAGGGTAGGCTGGATAGACTTAGCGTTGACGAGTGCTGGAAAGTTCTTGAGGAGTTGGCACAATACGAAGAGGAAGGATGGGAGGACCCGATGTTCCCAAGCAAGGTAAAACTTGACTACGCATGTGCCACCCAAGAAGAGTTGTTAGGAAGCATCGAGAAGCAGGTAAAAGAATTGATGAGTATTGAGAAACTTGCTGCTGAACCCGTGTGGAATCATAATCCACGTAGGAATACGGTTATCAACCAAAATTTTCCTGAACGCTCACGACAAGAGGAATTCGAAGGGATAATGGTAACCTTCATGGATAATCAGGAAAAACAAATCCAGCACCTAGAGGCACGCATGGAAAGCACTCATAAAGCTTTTATGAATTTCGTAGACCAATTCATATCAAGGGTCAAAGAAAAGATCAAAGAAAATTCCATACCTAAAAAAATTGAAAAAGTTTTCGAGGTGTCAACCCCTTTGGTGTTTGACCAAGAGGATAGCAGGAAATTTTCCTCAAATGCTTTACCATTAACTACCCCCCCCCCCCCCCCCCCGTTCTCATGAACACCCCCATGCAGAGAAAAGTTCGCAAATCCATAACATTTTCGTTGGATGTTTGCGAACTACATTCCCGATCTCATCCAAAAAACGTTCTTTTGGTTTTAAACCCGGTGTAAAGAGGTCGCACCTCAAAAACACCACTGATTTGAAACCTCCTATGGAACAACATCTTTCTTCTCACACCAATGACCCGTGCATAGGGATCAACTTTGCCAAAACGTCACCCGACCCTTTCTACAACCTTACATCTTTCCGTGACAGTAATGAGACGTTCGACCCTGGTGGACCTCGTTAACGGAATAGCTACTTATAGGTTTTACTAATGTTTAGTTATTCACGCAAAGAGCAGGGACTGAACATGGAACTACTCCAAACCTCACCTTACACGGGCATCTGACGGCGTCAGATTTAACTCTTGACGCCGTCAGCTTGATGGATCAGCAATATTAACCCAAAACCAATCACTTTCAACCCATACCCCACAAATCTCACCCAAGGTGTTGCTGCTATTTCGATTCTCCACCTCCCAATTCGACGTCTTCCGCATTCAATCTCCACTTTGTAAGTAAGTTTTCTTCATCCTTTTTCGATCAATTATCCTTAGGACCCATCAATTTGGAAAACCCCTTTCGCCCGAAACCTCACTCTTAACCCATTATTAACAAATCGTAATGCCATCTAATTGGTGATTTGTAACATAGGGTTACCCGTTGATTATGTTATCTCACTCGAATTATGCATTAGATTAGGGAAAGCAACTCATGCCACGGATTCTTTAACCCCCCACCCATGTTTTCTGATTAAAGGAGCGTTTGGGTAATGGGTTAAGAGTTTGAAAATTGATTTTTTCCCTCGCATTTGCATGGTTTTGATTCTGATCCATCTGACGGCATCAGGATTACTCTTGACGGCGTCAGATGTGTCTGACTGCATAAAGTTCATCAAAATTCTCGTTCTAATCGCTTCCGTTCACTCCACATTTTTCCAGGAAAATGAGCAAAAGATCTCGTCAACATAAGGGCAGTTCCTCTAGATCTCAAAGGGTCAATTATGGAGAATTAGTCCATAGTTGGAGCGAGTTTGACGATGTTGGTACTAACACCAAGTATGCGGAGTTGTGTAACCACCATGTGGATGCTGGGGCTATGGTTGACTGGGATTTTCTGAGAGCCAGTGGGTTGGAGGCTGCATTTTTAGGGAGGATCCGCACAGATGGGTTTGCGGGTCCGCAGTGGGAGAGGTTGTTTAGGATTAGAGAGACAGTGTATAGTGAGTTAGTGAGGGAGTTATTTGCGACCTTCCGTTTTGATCAGGCTGAGGCTAGGGGAGATATGGGGGGCACCACTGTGTATTTTAGGCTGGGGGAGAGTTGAGGTCATGTTCTGCAGAGATTGTTACATGGAGAGACTCAGAGGAGTGAGATGAGGTGTATCACTTTTTGGCCGACCATAGGGGATGGGGTCTACACCTCGACTACTGGGGCTGCATCGATCAGGGACCCCATTGTTAGGCTAGTCCACAGGTGCATCACATACAGCCTGTCAGGACGTCATGGCACCACTCACCGTGTCACTGCTTCAGACCTGTTCTACTTGTACACCATCTTTTCTGCGGATGTCTACTGCAACATCCCGTTTTGGGTGGCCAGTTATTTGAGGACCAGTGTGGGTGAGAGGGATATTGACAAGGTGTATGGGGGGATGTTCGTGACCCGGTTGGCTCGTTCCTATGGTCTTCTTACTCCTCAGATCATGGGGTACTTGAGCGACTGCGGGAACTGTAGGATAGTGAGGGCAAAATCCCTCAGGCAGATGAGCATTGTGATGCAGATGGTGGATGGGTCCTACACCTGGTACGTGGCAACAGGGCCTGCTGGTGAGGATGATGATGATGACGATGAGGGAATGCCCCAGCAGCATCAGTTTGCTGGGTATGAGGAGGGGACTGCTGACTACTACCGGCACATGGGCCGATGAGATTGGCAGGCGCATCAGGGGGCTTGGATGGGTCAGGTGGATGCTTGGAGAACCACCACTGACCAGAGATTTGACTGGATGTATGAGCACACAGTCCGCCAGATGCAGCATCTTTCGACCCGTGATCACATCGAGCCCCATCTGCAGATTGACCCATTCCCTGGGCGCGAGCAGGACTATCCTCCCTATGGGTATACTGGGCACCTCCCACCGGGCTATGATTACCGCTTTGGTCCTCCCCCTCAGTGATTCATTTTGATATCTGTGGTTCTTGAACAATTTATTCTCGGTTGTATGATTTGAAACATTTGGTCTTGTAATAGTTTAGGATTTTGCCTCTGTTGGCTTTGGACACTTTTTATCTTTTTCTTTTAACAATCATTATGCATGTTCGACTTTTAATTTTATTGTTGATTAATCTTTGCAACCCATGTTTTGTGTGACTTTCATTTTGTTTGATTGTTATTTGCTTCCGTATGCATGTTTTATTTTTATTGTTGGTTGATCATGTTTCTCAATTAAAATGTGGAAATACTTTACTATGTTGTTTTGGCCTAGTCTTAACTCCAACCTAAAAGTATTTTGGCAAAAGATAAGTGTAAGGGGAAACCCCAAATATGTTTTTAAGAAACAAACCGATCATGATTCTCCACAATATTAAATGAGCATGTATATTCGTATTTGTTAGAGTCAAATGCTTGTATTGAGTCATAATGAAGTTTTGCAGGATTTTCCAGGAAGTAGGACCAAGTTTTTCCAGAAATTTTCCGGAAACTTAAAATAAGAATTTCTGCAGGTCCATTCTGACGGCGTCAGAGTTTTACTCTTGACGGCGTCAGGAGTTAAAATCTGGAAATTTTACCGGTTTTGTTTTTCTAACGGAGTCTCATAGTTTTTGTGAATTATTAAGTTTTATAATCTCCATGAAATCTGCAAACTTCATTCCACAAGCATTATATCTTACTTTGTTTTCTAAGATTTAGTAACTTATATAGGATGCCGCCGATTTTACGCGAGGTTGTCTTGTCTATTTTTGTCAGGATTTACAGGTTATGTATGACAAGGAGATGATTTATATTCTGGAAGGGAAGCTTTGATTGTTTCATTTTCTTGGAGGAAGATTTAACCTGGCCAACCTATAATCCATACCGAGCGAATCAGGGGAGTATTTGATTTCATTCTCTTTACTTTTTCACTTTTACATTCTTTACTTGAACATTGGGGACAATGTTCATCTTAAGTGTAAGGGGAGGGTAAAAAGATGATACCTTACATATGCACTTTCGCTTGAGTTTGTCTTGTTTGATAGTAGATGTGTAATAAAACTATGAGAAATACTTGTTAGTGTAATTTTAGCGCCAAATTTAAAATTTTTTACAACATTTAGGAGTGAAACTCTAGCCATAGCAAGCGTCTCTTGGATAGGAGATTGTATGACTAGCACATAACCGTATATTCAGAAAAATTTTCCACCCAAAATTGTGAGGTTCGCCTTTAGATTTGATAGGAAAAGCATTTACTATTAGTGCTTATGAGTGTACCGGTAGCATTTAGATTCTAGAACTTGCGTTAGTGATGCATCCCAAGACCGCTAGTGAGACTACATTCGTGTGGTAGGATTTACTACATGATAAGAGGCATTAGGATCACCCTTGTGTTAAACCCGTATCATAATTACTTGATCATTTAAGTCATATTACTTGGCTAGTTAAGTCAGCTAATTTTTTCAAACACCTTAGCGTTGTACTCATTTTTAGTACACGAAACCCCTAGTACACCCCTCCGAGCCTATCTTTTCATTTCTAACTTTAAGCATTTTACTTAAAGGAAGAATTTGTTACACCCCACTTAAATGTATACCCACATCGCCTTAGCCTTCCGTGTATGCGCTCATTTTTAGTGCATTATTGTTATTTGTTAAACCCTAAGTTAACTTTCTAATTGATTACATGGTTGCTAAGTCGAGTCATATCCTTGTACATATTGTTTTGGGACGATTGGGACTCATGGGTAAGTACTTATTTTATGGAGTAATGGGGAAGAACATCACTTATTACCCCCATATGTACGTTAATCTTAAAAGTGCTCCAAGTGTTTTGATTTTCTTAATTCGAGTCATTAGATTAGTTTAATGTAAAGTATGTAAAGATTCAAGTGTAAAGGGAATTCTCATCCCCTATGATGTATTATTTTGGATGGTAGGGTAAGAGTGTAAAAAAAAAAAAAAAAAAAAAAAAAAAAAAAAAAAAAAAAAAGGAAAAGAGAAAAAACATACGGACTACCATCCCTTTTCATTCTATGTTCATTTTATGTTTTGGTTATTTTTCATTTATTAGCTTAAGTCGAGTCTAGTCTTGGCTTAGCAACGCCATATTGTTCATGTAATTAACTAAGATTGTTAACTCGCCACCAGTAAAACTTCCTTTATCCAACAAAACCGTGTAATTCATATCCCAATACCTAACGTTACAACCCTTTAAAAGACCTCTTTGATAGTTTATCCTAGGTGCTTACGCCATGTGGTGGAGGTTTGATCCTTTCCCAAGCCTATGGTAATCTATTTTGCTATGACAGGTAGTGAGAGATATCTTCCGTTTCCATATTGTAATTTATACTTTATTACACCCGAGAGATGTGAGTATCTAAACACTATTTGTGAGGTGCTTGTGTATGACCTCCGTGCTTGTCTATTGGTCTTTAGTGGAACGATTATTTGCTGTAATTACTTTTATATTAGTGTTAAATGACCCCTAACTTGTCTTTTGAGTAGAATAAAAGCGCATTTGCTTGAGGACAAGCAAATCTCAAGTGTAAGGGTATATGATGAGGCGAAAAATGATCCATTTTTAGGGGGTCATTTAAGCCCGAATCAGAATTTATTTGATCAAATATTGCCCTAAATCGTTCCTTTTGTGATTTTAGGTACTTGGAGAGTGAATTCTGGAAAAGAAGCCATTTTGGACGTTTTTGGAGCATAAAAGTGAAGAAAACGGCAAAGTCTCAATTTTCCATGCTGGAACAGTACATGAAGGCGTCAAGAGTTAACCCATGACGGCGTCAAACCCCAAGAATTAAAATCCGTAGCTCATGACGGCGTCACACAGGGCATCAGAAGTAGATCAAGGCCGTCCGAGGAAGTATTTGGCGGCGAGATGACGGCGTCACACCTTTGTTCTTGACGCCGTCACCCCGATTTTCCTATATATAGTTTTCTAGTTTTTCACATTAAAAAGAGAGAAGTTTTGGAGAAACCCTAAAGACGATTTTGGTGCAACTTTTACAGGCTTTTCAAGGGTTCCAAACCCTTGATACCTTGCATTGTAATTGAGATAAGTGTTCTTCTAATTCAATCAATATGTCTATGTGTTGGTTGTCTATATCTTGTTCTTGTCTCAATTCCATTATGCTAGGCTAGATCTCCTTTGTGTTTGCTTAGGTCTAATGAAACCTAGATATTGATTATGTGTTGATTACTTGTTTATTCTTGTCTTGGATGAATGATTTTATATGTTAGGCTTAAGAAAACTGGCAGATCTCCAAATGGTAACATGCTTGAACGTCTTAAGAAACATGAACCGAGGCGTACTAGGTCTTTATTGGTTGTATTTAATGCATGAGCCACTGTTTACAATCCCTATAGTTGTGCTGGGCATGGTGTAGGAGGAGATAAGAGCTCATAGAATTGGGGAGTTATGTATGCCACCCCATGAATGGTATTAAGGAATACAATCCGTCATCCATGCAATTATAACAAGTAATTAACATGTAAAAGATATCTAGGGAGTAGTGAAATCTAAGTAAACACATTTTCTCCAATTACTGCTCACACCCTTAGTATAAATTAGTTTATTTTCATTTTTAGTATTTTATTTTGATTGCATCTTAGTTTTGGGTTAGTTGAATAGCAACTAATTCCGCCCACTCTTTCAAAACACCGATATTTTAATTGCTTTCTAAAAAATATAAAAACACAAAAATAATCATCCCTCACCTTTAGAACTAGTAATTTAGGCTTTCTAATCCTAGCGACACTATTCCTAAGCTGAACGATCAATCCCCCGGTACTTGTCACTATACTATACTACAACGATCAGGTACACTGCCTGGTGGGGGTTGTAAGCTTCTCGAAATCCCTCGAGAGGTAAAGCCTGTTGCGATTCCCACGCATCACGTATGCAGAGCAACTTGATGCCGCATTGGGAGATAGGACTAAAATGAGTATCCTCATAATGCAATTTGCAAAACACAAAATCTATCGAGGTGGTTATTTTACAATCATTTACCTAAGTGAATGTATTCAAATAGTCTTATATTTATGCAATATTTTTTTACCTCCTTTATAGGAAAGCCTACATTGTCCAATCTTTATAATTGTACAAGGTTTTTCATTAACGAAGACATTCCCGAAATAATCAACTTCAAGAATAAGTAATCCCCTTCTTTTCTAAACATATTTTCTGATCATACATAATGAAAACTTGGTTATCTAACAATAAAAAAATGAGTATGCAGTGTTGTTGCAATTGTTGGTGCGGAAGCTTCAGACCACCGTATAGCTCCTCTTGTAACCTACAAGAAAATATCCGTTCGCGATGAGTTTTTGACCCATTTGGAAAAAGTGAATCTGGCTGATATTCGGGACATACGGAAGGTTATTGTAACACATCGTTTAACAATACTTATTTTTCATAATATACGATATACTTACATCTTCATTTAATAACATATTAGGTGATGTCATGTGTCATTGTTGGCACTATCAAATGTGTTGAACGTGAGTCCAAGTGGTACTATTTAAGATGTCGTGCTTGCAACTTTGGGGTTGATACGAAGATAGAGGATTGTATGGATGAGGAGTCTGGTCTGATTAAAAAGAAGACAACATACACTTGCAAGTCAAAATCATGTGGTGAAGTGACTGATGTTCTTTACAAGTAAGTATTATCTTAGTACGACTGATTCAAATAACCTATATACATCTGATCTCAACTCATTTAACATATTTTCCCACAATGCAGGTTTAAGATACAGATTCGAGTGCTTGATAATACGGGGTCTGTTTCATTGACTCTATTTGATAGGCTTGCAAATACTTTAATAGACAAAGATGCTAATGAATTAGTTGAAATACAACAACAGGTTTACAATTTTTTTAATAAATGGTAGTTTTCCCACACTAATATTTTGGAAAATGATAATGTAACTATTTTTTGGATTGCGTACGCACAGGATGGAGCCCTTGACGTCTTGCCCAAAGATTTTGACCTCTTGCTGGAATGAAAGCTTGCGTTTAAAGTTGACATCACAGATTATAACTTATCCAAAAACAAGCATGTTTATGGAATTTCACAAATTTGTCAAGAAGCTGATGTTATCGAAGAGTTGGAGCTAAAGGTTCCAACTATTGAGGTATTATCTTATTATTATCATCCTTATTTAGTTTTGTATATTTGCTCATTAATATGCTAAATACATAACATTTTCTAAGGCCACTGTGAGCAGTTCTCTAACTCCATCATTAGGATTCATAACACCACCCTCTCGACTGACATACCAGGTAATACATTTAACACATAATTTCATCCACTAATAAAAATTATTTTATTTTCATAAAGTCATCATTGTTATATAGATTGTAATACATTTAACACACTAATTTTTTCCCTTGGTGGTGCAGGATAACGCATCTGAGTCTGGAGCTACAAACTCCATGATTGAAGCTTTGAATGATACAGGGACAAGCCCTGTTAAGAGAAAGTTGGATGACGTTATTGATGTTGACGAACTTTCCAATGCATCGTCTACCAAGAAGAAGCTACTTGAACCCAAGATTGAGAAACAGTGATATTTATCACTATTGGTTTTAGTCAAATGATACTATCTGCTTCTATTAAGTTTCCAGTATTTTGGTCATTGTTTTGTTTGTTTTCTTGGATGTTTATGGTTGTTGCATTTTGCATTTTCGGATTGTCACAATAATTGCTTTGATGAACGATAGTCGTTATTTCATAAGAACACAGATGATTGTGATTATTTTACCATTGTTTTTTATTTTTATTTTTTGATATTGCGTTCAAAATATAATTCGTGCATTATTATTGTCTTGGAAAAATTATTATCATTGCAGGATGTCATCCGATCAGCATTTCATAAACCTTTGAAGTAATAGTATGTTTCTCATTTTCATTATAATCTTTTTAACATATATATCTTTTGTATACTCACTACCTTGTATTTTTTTTACATCTATTTTGTAGATTATTGCGCACATCAGAGATTGGCCAGCTTCCGGTTCAAATATTTTAGTCTTGAACAGTGTTGCCTTACAAGATACTACTTAGAAGTTCATTTATTTAGGACGATGTTCTTGATGCGTCTGCCACTAATGCGTTGTTAATCTTGAGATCATTGTATATTCTGTGCATATATAGATTGCTAGGTGTTTTGTCAAAAGTGTTACATATGAGTTTTAGGAAACAACATCCAATTTAACATGTAAGATTTGGATTATGTATAGTATTGTGGAATCTATTATGTAACATTTTAAAGTGCTGATGTTAATATGAGTTGTTTTTGAAGATCATTTGATTAATGTTTCTTACAAAATTGCCATTGATTCTCTGGTCAAATGTTTGTATCTAAATGAGTTGCAAATGTGGGTAAAAAATGGTTCATTTGTAGGACTTTATTTTATACTTGGGTAGAACTGATTGGGTCAACTGTATGTGTTAAAGAATTGACATTTTTTGCCTAATAAACTTATTTGACCCATTCATGATAAATACAACTTATAAAACTGCTTTAGAGATCAACATGGGTGAAACGAATTTATTTTCAACACCACTTATTTTATCTCCTAAATTTTAGGAAAATTTAGTAACAGACTAAATACTAGATGGATTATCAGTTTTTTTATGAATCACTATGAACAAAATTGTCATCTCTTAACATCACACAGGTGCAAAAAATACTTTTTCGACGCTTGCAATGGATGATTTGCATAACAAACGACCTCCTTTACGAAATGTGGACGACCTCCTTTATATGACATCTCAAATTGTAAGTTTTGACTCCTACCTGCATTTATGATTTCTCATATTCTCATTAATAATTTTGTGCATTTTTCTTATGTGTCAATGTTAGTAGACTCACACAGTAGTAATTCAAATACTCTGAGTCATAGTTTAAAAGATATACCCAGCGTGTTGTCTAATGCAACATCAACCCAAATTGCAAATTGTGTTGGTCACGATTCTTATCCGGGCTTAGCAAAACGTGGACGGCCTCCTAAATATGACATATCAAATCGTAAGTTTATTTCCTACTTATGTTTTAGACTTGTCGAATTACCATAATGACTTTGTGCGTTCTTCTTATGTGTTATTAGTGGACTTACATGGTAGTATACCAGCTACTCAGATATCCAACGTGGCCCAAGTTACACAAACTGGACCAGCACTATTGACTAATGAATCGCCGTGTGGTAATTTTTCAAAGACCATTCTGTTTTGCATATATCTTCTGATATTTTGGTCTTTTGATAGGGGGTGTTTGGGATTTCCATCGCAAAAGAGCATTTTCAATGTTTTTTTTACAAAATTTAGTTTTATCCTCTTTGAAATTATGAGTATATTTACTTTTCTCAAATGGTTTTTCAAACACTATTTTCTGATTAGTTTAGTATTCTAACACAATAATCAACTAACCTCCTAAATATCTACTGTTCACGATTCTTATTCAGCTTTAAGGAAACGTGGACGACCACCTAAATATGACATCTCAAATCGTAAGTTTCTTTCCTACTTATGTTTAGACTTATCGACTGACCATAATGACTTCGTTTGTTGTTCTTTTGTGTTTTTAGTGGTCTTACCTGGTAGTATACAACCTATACCAACCCATAGTTATACTCAAACATCCAACGTGGCCCAGACCACACAAAACGGACCAGCAATTTTGACTAATGAATCGCTGGTTTTGATTTCTTATAAAGCCTTATGTGTGTTTTCCTTATGTGTTCTATTAGTGGCCTCACACGATGGTAATTCAAATACCAAGAGTCATGGTTTAACCGATATACCACCTTTAAAGAAGCGTGGACGACCTCCTAAATATGACATCTCAAATCGTAAGTTTCTTTCCTACTTATGTTTAGACTTCTTGAGTGACCATAATGACTTCGTTTGGTGTTTTTTTTTTTTTTTTTTTTTTTTTTTTTTTTATGTTTTTAGTGGCCTTACCTGGTAGTATACAACCTATACCAACCCATAGTTATACTCAAACATCCAACGTGGCCCAAACCACACAAAATGGACCAGCAATATTGACTAATGAATCGCCGGGTAATTTTTTGAAAACCATTTTGTTCTTTCATATATTTTCTTCTATTCTGGTCATTGGAATTTTTTTTAAATTCTGTTTCACACAATTAACGTACAATGAACAATATCAGGTTCATGTGTTTCAATGTCTAAAACTGATGAAACCTATCAAACCCGCTCTTTTTCTATTGGTCACGTGCTTCATGATGGCCAGCAAATCCAAATAAATTATCAATCTAAAAGTAAAGGGAAAAGGAAGATTTATGAAGATGGAAATGATAATGATAATGACACCAGCTATCACACTCCATTGAATTCCATAACATATCGTAAGTAACTACCTCTTACCTGTCATTTTCATTGTTTCTAATATAAGGCTTTATGTTTTATTAACATTATTCATGTGATCCCTTTTTATATAGGCTCAAGTGTTTCGAATTCATCATCCATGTCAAAAGTTGCAAATGATATTACTTCAATGTCATCTAGAAAGCATAACCTGAGAAATAAATCAGCTCTACTATCAGATATACCTATACTTGATTTCGATGTTGCTGAAGATGATGACATTGAAATAGACTTGAGGAATCCTTATGTAGGTGTATCTGATTGTACGCGTATCTCTTTACTCTTTATTTAATATTCCACATTAACAAGTACTATGTTAACGTCAATTTTTGTTTTTCTATTCTCTATATTTTTCCAGAATATCTTGACCACGGTGATCCTACAAACATTTGCGGAGCTTGTAATGCAGTTTTATGGGATGCTGAAGCGAGAATGAAACGGCCTTACAAAGGAAAATGGTGTTATTCTTCATGTTGTTTCTATGGCAAGGTTCAACTTCCAGATGTAAATGATCCACCACCTATGTTGCTCCAACTTTTTCGCAGAAATGATTCAATAAGTAAAAGTTTCCTGAAAAACATAAGAACTTACAATATGATGTTTTCCTTTACTTCAATGGGTGGAAAGATTGACCACTCTGTAAACGTTGGAAGGGGACCATATTGTTTTCGTCTACACGGCCAGAACTATCATAGACTCGGAAGTTTGTTACCGGTAAAGGATGCAAAACCAAAGTTTTCACAGTTGTATGTCTATGACACCGATAATGAAGATCAAAACCGAAGTGACGCTGTAAGGTATAATATCTTCTTTTTGGATTTTTTTTTAAAAACCACTTGCCTACCATGTTAATACATACAAAATAAATATGATTTTAACGTATCAGGTCAGGATCAAGCAGTCGGAAAACCAATGGGAATTCTATTGATCCGCAAATTACAGAGGCATTACGTACAATTTTGGATGATAACAACGAGTTGGTAAAGTCATACCGGATGGTCAGAGATCGTTACGTATCACAAGAAAACCAACTAGATAACGTCAAATTAAGATTAATAGGGAGATGAACTTCTGATGGTAGGACATACAATCTCCCGACAGCATCTGAAATTGCTGTTTTGATTGTTGGTGATATTGAAGAAGCTCTTGATGAAAGAGACATTGTTGTTGAATCACAAACCGGTGATATTCAGCAGATAAATGTTTTGCATCCAAAGTTTCTATCACTTCAATATCCTTTGCTGTTTCCTTATGGCGAGGATGGTTACCACACGGACATTCTACATAGAGATGTTGTTCATCCAGATACAAATAAACATGTTCGTTTAACGATGCGTGAATTTATGGCTTATATCATTCAAGAAAGGCCCAATAAGTTTTCCCTTATTCATAACTCCAGAAGATTGTTTCAACAATTTTTGGTGGATATTTTTACAATGATAGAAACTGAGAGGATATATTTTGTCCGTAAAAAACAAAAAATATTACGATGTACGTCATATGAGAATCTATCTAATCAACTTGACAACGGCAATCAAGATGCATCTACAATTGGCAAACGTATTCTCTTACCTTCATCATTCACTGGTGGTGCAAGGTACATGCAACAAAATTACTTAGATGCGATGACACTTTGTAAATAGTTTGGGCACCCTGATTTTTTCATTACATTCACTTGCAATCCAAAGTGGCCGGAGATTTCAAGATTTATGCGTAAAAGGGGATTGAAACCAGAGGACAGACCTGAAGTTTTATGCAGGATGTTTAAGTTTAAACTTGATCATTTGATCAAAAACTTGAAGGAAAATCAAATATTTGGTCGTGCTCAAGCAGGTATTCACTTTAACAACCTAACCAAAATTATGGTCTAATTTATTTACATGCATATACAGTTACAAATTTTAATAGTTTCCCACTCATTATTCATGAATGTAGTTGTGTATACTATCGAATTTCAGAAGCGTGGACTTCCTCACAGTCATATATGTTTATTCTTGCACAAAGATGATAAGTTGCTGAATCCAGAGAGAATTGATGACTTTATATCAGCTGAAATTCCGGATAAAGACTTGGATCCAGATTTATACACTCTGGTCACTGAACACATGATGCATGGTCCGTGTGGAGCGGACAACCCGAGCTGTCCATGTACCATTAAAAGAGTATGCACAAAAAAATTTCCAAAAAAGTATTCTAATCGTACTTCGTGTGACTCAGATGGTTACCATGTTTATAGGCGTAGGGAAGATGGTAATTTTGTTGAAAAGAGTCGTGTGCGGCTAGATAATCGATTTGTTGTTCCATATAATAGTTATTTGTTGAAGAAGTATCAAGCACATATCAACGTTGAATGGTGCAATCAAGCTGGTTCAATTAAATATTTGTTCAAGTATATCAACAAAGGACCGGATAGAGCTACAGCTTCAGTTCAAGTAGGTGATCATGACAATGAAGCGCCTTCCAACGATGAAATTGTTGATGAGACTAAAGAGTATTATGATTGTAGATACCTTTCGGCTTGTGAATCAGCCTGGCGTATTTTAAGATATGAAGTTCATTATCGTACACCTGTAGTGGAGAGGCTACCGTTCCATTTACCCGGTCAACAACAAGTTGTTTATGACGCCGATGATGACATCACCGATGTTCTTAATAAACCTTCAGTCGCGTCTAGCAAATTTCTTGCATGGATGGAGTGTAATAAAACAAGTGATCTTGCTAAAACATTGACTTACGGCGAATTCCCTACAAAGTTTACATGGATTGGACCAAAAAGAATTTGGCAAGAAAGAAAACAAGGTTATGCAATTGGAAGAATTCATAATGTTCCTCCATCGGTTGGTGACGCTTATTACTTAAGGATTCTTTTAAACAAGGTGAAAGGACCGGAGTCGTGGGAGAAACTTTATGAATATAATGACATTATACACCCTTCATTTAGGGAAGCGTGTTTTGCCCGTGGATTACTTGATGATGATAGAGAATATATTTATGCTCTTCAAGAGATAAGTGGTTGGGCATTAGGGAGGAAAGTACGCCGCTCATTTGTACATCTAATTATGTCTAATACTATTTCACGACCTGATCATGTTTGGAATGAAGCATGGACATTTATGAAGGATGATATTGAGCATCGTCAACGTCAACTATTGAACAATCCAGGTTAGCTTTTGTTTTTAAATGCTATTACTACCACAATTCTATAGATCTTAATTCTGTTTTTAGTTACTTTGTATGTTGTTGTTACTGCTCTAAAATGCTCGGCAACGAACTTATATGATTTTTTCCCATTATATATGATGTTTGGATACTGTTTTTACTACTCTTCTATGCTAATTTTAGCATATTTTTTACTCATATTACTGCTCTTTTAAAAACCAGGTTAGATTTTTTTTCTATATGTTGTTTTTACCACTTTTAGAGGATCTTGATTTTCTTTTTAGTTGCTTTGTTACGTAATCCTTTAAAATAGATGCTCATTATGAAATTTTAATGTACTTAAATTCGCTTTTGTACGCAATGCCAAACACCCTTTTATGTTTCTGTTCAAAATTGATTGACTGATATATTACTAAAATGGGTTGAACTGAATGTATTTGGTAGTGTGTATTATAGATGCAAAATTGGGAATCATATTTTGCTAACTATTTTCATCTCATCCTAACTACCTTTTTATTTATAAACGCAGATTTGGAGATGCGTGAACGTCATGTCAAAAATCTAATTTTACAAGATATAGATGCAATTCTTCGTACTATGGGAAGTAGCCTGAAAAATATATCATCAATGCCGTTACCAGATATAGAGTTCTTACAAAACCATACTAATGCTCTTATCCATGATGAGTTGTGTTATAACAGAGATGAATTGAAATTGGAGCATGAAAATCTGTTTTCAAGTTTAACAGAAGAACAGTAAAGTGTATATGGCAAGGTTATTTCGGCGGTTGAAAAGAATGAAGGTGGTGTCTATTTTCTATATGGATATGGTGGTACCGGAAAAACATACATATGGAAAACACTATCTGCTGCTATTAGATGCAAAGGAGAAATTGTTTTAAATGTTGCATCAAGTGGTATAGCTTCATTGTTGTTACCTGGTGGTCGTACTGCTCATTCTCGGTTTAGAATTCCAATCAATGTTAATGAAACTTCCTTTTGCTCAATTACTCAGGGTTCAGATCTTGCAGCTTTATTAAGTAAGACGAAATTGATTATTTGGGATGAAGCTCCTATGATGCACAGGCATTGTTTTGAAGCATTGGATATGTAACACCCCCAATTCATGGTTGCAGCGGAATTCGAACTGGGTGTTACTCGACGGCACAATAGTCACAATAATAGAAAACGAACTCCAATTGAGTCGTTTTAAAAGATTTATCATTCAAATTATATAAATATCAGAGATTACAAAATGAGGTCCCAAATGGTTCCATGTTTACAATTTACATTAAATGAGTTTTTGAATGATAATAAAATTTATAGCCCTCTTGAGTATCCGTGCCATCCTTGATCGTCATGAACCTGAAATACATGCTTGAGAGGTCAACACAAAGGTTGAGTGATATTCATAGAGTTTGTTTAATGTTTGAACACAATATGTTGGTAGTGTGAGCTATAGACTCACACCAATGTTTGGAAAACAAAAATGGGCTATGTCATTATATGCCCATAAAATGTATTATACACTAAGCTTATGACACCAAAACGTTAACGTGTACCAATATCGATCGACAGATTTATCTCGGTAGGTACTTTGCTAACATACCTAAATCTCAAATATTAGTGCATTTGTTTGAACTTAGTCAATACAAATGGGATTCGTCAATCCCAATAGGCCTATTCACAATATTCGCGCTCACTATTGCTAGTGATTAAATGGTTCATAATAAAGGATCTCGGTTTAGCAAGGCTGGTACTTAGTGATAATAAAACAATCAGGCAAGCATACAATTTAAAAACATTGTGCTCGGTTAAAATAGCATGTATTCCCCCCAAGGGTTTGTAAAACAATTAAATAATGGAAAGTGGGGCTATGAACTCACCTTAAGTAAGATAGCAAGTAATGAATGTGATGGTCGAATCGTGAAGGTTTCTACGAGCAACCTATAATAGAATGTTGCGACTTAGGATTTGAGTAAAGAATATGAATAAGTGCCTATATAAATATCTTGCATCTAGTCCATGATGTGGTATGATGTATAGTGTAAGTCTTTGAAAGTAATGATTCATGAAACATGTATGTCTTATATATCGTTTACTACCGTTCGGGCCGACATAATTCAGAAGTCGTGTTAGTAAACGTTCGAGGAGCCAGGACACTTTAATTCGTAAATCCACAACTCAACTCGACGGCTTACATAATGAACTCCTCACATGAGGCTCCCTATTATTGTAGTAGTTGATAAAATATATAGATATAAGTTTTGATCCGAAAAGTTACATGTCCAATATTTGAATAAACTTAGGAAAGTTTATTATTACATGAAGATTGTTATTAGGGGAAGTTTCATAAGTCTTGTATGACCATTTTTCTTTGTAATATCTCATGGTTCCTTTAAGTGAAGTAGATCCAAATTGTTTGTTCAAGTTATCGTTAACTCTTTGTTTCATGTTTACGCCTAAATAAGCTTACATGGTCATTTCGTCATGGCCTTGCCATGACCTTTGGTCATTGTTTCATGGTCTTGAGACTCAACCTTGGCTCTAGCCATGGTTGTGGTCTTGATTCTAGGTCATAAGACCCCTTTGGTCTTCATAAACCATAACCTATATGTAATGACTTTGGTCTAAAAATGGGCTGTTAAGAATTTGAAGAAATTATCACTCGGAAAGCGTTTTCAGGGCTCGAGCTTCTTTGTTCCTGAACGAAAACGTCGTTCCGGACAACTTTCGTGTTTTAACTTTTTGATGAATCGGACCAGAAGGGTGACTTTCAAAAAGTCAGAATGCAAAACAGTATGGTTTAGGCAGTTTTGCCGCAAATCTTTGGTAACTTCAAATGGGCGTAACTTTTGACTCGTATACTCATTTTAGGTGGTTCAAATTGCTATGGTTTCCTTGTTAAGTCCTCTACTGTAATATGTAATGATTCAATATCATAATTTTACCATTTTGATCAGGTTATACCAAGAAAGTCACTAGTTTACTTGTTTTAATAACTTATCTTGTCAATCAATTACAACAACTTGTTTTACTCACTTTTATACATCATGGACATGAATACAAGACATATATAGCATGAATAATATGTAAATAACATGAACATGATTATTTAACAAGAAGCAAGTTAGGGTTTGGCTTACAACTTTTGGCTTTCAAATAAAGAAAGGAAGTTAACATGTAAGGATAGGACTTTGATAGACTTGCTTCAACCCACTTTACTTCATGCAATCTTTCTACTCTTGTAATCTTGAAAGAGAGATGATGAAAGTTGAGGTGACTTGAGTGGATTCAAACTCAAGAGAAATCACCAAGCATATGAGGTTATGGAAGTGTTTTGATAACCTAAGATCAAACTAGGGTTTCTACCTTGAACTTGCACTTGAATCTTGCTAGAATTTGGAAGAAATGAAGCTAAGTGTGAGGTGATGGTGTGTGAAAACTCAAATCGTATTAGAAACGCGGTGCAGGTATAGGCTAAGGTTACGGCTGAGTAAAAATGCTTAAAAACTGAAAATTCCAGTTTTTCACGGCCGAGGCTTATTTTGGTCATGTTTTTCTCAGTCATGATTTATTCTCAAATAAATCATGAGTGTGTCAAATATTTTTCTGATGTGGGGTCACCTGACGGGGTCGAATTTCGTTGTGCGTAGAATTTCTGAATGACGTTTTACCCTAAAACGTGTAATTCCTTAATAACTTTCACGAAAATGATCTGACGAATGTCAAACATTTAATTTGCCATGGAAATGATTTATCACTCGAGAATATCAAATAAAAATCAACTTTCGGGAAAGTTTCAGGAAAATGAATAGTAAAAATGAATAGTAAAATGAATAGTAAAAGTGAATAGTGAATTTTCCGGGAATAGTAATTAACCTGAAATTGCGAATTGTTACAGGATAGAACATTAAGAGATATTCTTCGTGCTACAAATCCTAAAAGCTTCAATATTCCTTTTGGCGGTAAGGTCATTGTGTTTGGAGGAGATTTTAGACAAATTCTTCCTATTATAACTGGTGGCACAAGGCAAGACATCGTGCATGCATCTCTTAATTCATCTTATTTATGGGATCATATTAATGTATTAAGGTTAACCAAAAATATGCGGTTGAGAATTGGTTCTGGTTCATCAAACACGGACGATATTAAAGAATTTGCAGATTGGATATTAAAAGTAGGCGATGGTCGCTTGGGGGGGGGGGGCGTAATGATGGTGAGACCATGATTAATATACCAGATGATATCCTCATAAAGGATTGTGCTAACCCGGTTGGTGCGCTGGTTAATTTTGTCTATCCTTCCATTGTTGATAACTTGAACGATCCTAAATACTTTCAAGAAAGAGCGATTTTAGCTCCAACACATGAAGTGGTTGAATTTATCAATGATCATTTGCTTTCGTTACTTCCTGGTCAAGAGAAAGTATACGAAAGTTCAGATAGCATATGTGAATCTGAAGGAGTAAATGACAATTTTAATGAGTCATTGTATTCTCCCGACGTGTTGAATGGCATGAAGTTGGCTGGCCTACCAAATCACAAGTTAGTATTGAAAGTTGGGGCACCGGGTATGTTGCTTCGTAACATGGATCAGAGTGAAGGGTTATGCAATGGGACTAGATTGCGTATTAAGGAACTCAGAGACCGTGCTATCAAAGCCGAAATTTTGACTGGAACAAAAGTTGGAGAAACAGTGTCACTAACAAGATTCAAATTGACTCCTTCCGATAAAAGATTACCTTTGCAGATTAATAGGTGACAATTTCCAATATCTGTATGCTTTGCAATGACTATCAACAAAAGTCAAGGCCAATCACTTTCGAAAGTTGGAATATATTTGCCTAAACCTGTCTTCACTCATGGTCAGCTTTATGTTGCGGTATCAAGAGTCACAAGTCGGAAAGGCCTAAAGATGTTGATATACGATAAAAATGGAAAGGTTTGTGGCGATACTATGAATGTTGTTTATCCCGAAGTCCTTCAAAAAGTTTAAGACACTAAGTATGTTCAAATAAGTGATATTATTATCACATTTGTTTATCATGATTTTATCTACATTAATATGTTCAGTTTGACATTTTTTTTTAGGATGTCATCACGGTATTTGTCATTTATTTTGTAATTGGTGAACCTTTGTAACTTTTACATATTTAATTTTGATAATTCATGAAATGTTCTTTCTTTCTTTTTTTTTTCTTTTTTTATATATATGAGTATGATTTTTGTATATGCCTTTAATTTGAAAACATTTTTTTTCCACCCGCGAAACCCGCGGGTCTATAGCAGGCCACTCTACTTTCAACTGATGAGTTTGCATATTGTGAAGTATGCAAGATGTTTTACAGGTTTCAGGCCTATTCCCAATTGATGCTATCATCATCTTCATTGTTTCCTGAAGGCTATGCTTTTTCAACAGTTAAGTCCACCTTAAAAGTCTTGGCTACAAAAGTGAAACAAGACACGACTGTTATAGTGTTACCTATACAGAAGCATGCACAAAGGGTAACAACATGTATCAAGACTCAAAACCAAATGTGCATTCCCAAACACCCATTGCTATGTTTTTTTAGTTAAGAGTAAACCACATATTTTTATTTATTTATTTATTATTATTTTTTTTGCTTCTGGTATATACTTTCCAAATCTACATCAGGCATATTCATTTGATCTTGGCGAACAATACTATATATTGGGATAGTTTAGGGTGCTGAAATATGATATCATTTGGCTTTAGAAAGCTTAGTTTGTAATGATTGAACACGTTAGAGTTTAAACTTATGATTAGTGTTTACATTAGGTATATTCATTTGATCTTGACAGACAATACTATATATTGGGACAGTTTGGGGTGCAGTTTGGGGTGCTGAAATATGATATCATTTTGGCTTTAGAAACCTTAGTTTGTAATGATTGAACAAGTTATAGTTTGAACTTGTGATTAGTCTTCACTATTCACATGAGGCATACTCATTTATTCTTGACAGCCGATAATATTAAGTGGCTGTTTGAGTTCCTTATTAACCGTCATATGAAAGTTTAGTGCGTTTTTCTTATGACATATACATGACTGTTTTGGATTGCTTATAACATATGCATGAGTATGTTGAGCGACTTCCGGATCGTTTGGCCATTTCCTTTTGAACTATCTTTTCTCTGATTTTTTAACGTTTCAAATTGTAGAGATAAAACATAACTTAAATTGAATCCTTGTTTAAGTAAGTGTGTTGAAACTGTCACCTCTAACTCTATGCATCTGTTTCCCAAATATGCTTTGCAAAAGCTCCATAGTTTAAATTATATTCGTCTCTTTTTTTCTTTTTATAGTTTAGGAGTACATATTCAGATTAAATCTCCAATGGGACATGACAATGTAATTTTAAGTAAAGAGATCATGTTAGCACACATGGAGTTTGATTCACATAGAAACTGAGTAGCCAAAATTGAACCATCTTACATCTATAACATTTTCCTGCTAGATCCTTTTGTTTCCGCTGTTTTCATATCTATATTTTCTATGTTTCTCAGGTTCAAGACATTAATAAAAATGGAGGATCCAAGAAAACAAATATCTTCATTCCATCTTTTAAAAGTTCTCATCTTGGACATTGTTGGCAGAGTTTGCAAGTTAAATGACATAAGAAGCAGATTAGAAAGGGGGTTAAAAGGTTTTGGATCAATGTCAATACTTCTTATACACTATTCTGTTTTTTATTTTCTGATGTATACTATAAGAAACGTTTCTTAAAAATATGAATATACTATATAATAGACGTATAACTTTAAGGCTACTCACCTCATTCTCAAAAAGAATTGTAGTCTTGATTGTTGGGTGCGTTCTAATGTAAGGATATACTATTTAATATATGTATTTTGCATTCCAATATATCATATGTCAAACATAATTGTAGTCTTGATTGTTGGATCGCACACATTTTAATCCACTTAATTTTGTAATCTTTCTTTTTAGTGTTAAAATGTGGTTATATAATTATATATTTTCTTACATAGTAAGTAATACACACTAGTTAAAATGGGGACATCTTTTCTTTTGATAATGTCCTTTAAAAGATGAAACATGATCAGACTATTATTTAAGTTACCTCAATAAGAAGATACATCGAGGGTGCACTCAACTAAGCATAACTAACTACATGTGCAATTGGTATGAATCCCATCAGGTTGATATATCAAGCTTGTGTCTTTTGTCATTTGAATGATACGTTGGTTATTTAGTAGGAATGAAACATATTATAGATTTACCACATCTTCTTAATCGATCGTTGAACTTTATTCCGTGATGTATCAAAGTAGGTAATCATGATTGTTTGTTGTGATTTTTTTATCTACCTGTTAGAGAAGACGATACATGCACATTTATTTTCTTAATAGTTACAAACCAAATTGTTTATCGTATAATTGACATATTACTTATTATTCTCTTCAAAAAATAATGAAACTTATTTACGTTCTTTATTGTTTATTAACAAGCATAATTCTTTAACGAATAGTTCCTTTCACGATACCCGTTCGTTCAAAATTTTGATATATAGGTATGATTTTTATATGATTTTGTTTACTTAGAATGCAATTTTTTTATTGCCACCCGCGAAACCCGCGGGTCTATAGTCTAGTGTATATATATATATATATATATATATATATATATATATATATATATATATATATATATATATATATATATATATATATATATATATGTTGGAGAAATTATCATAGTATAATATTTTTTTATTTATATGTTTTTTTAAAAGAAAAAAAATATTTTATGATTATTTTATATTTTAATTCTCTGATGCTACCAAACAGTGTAATTCAGTGAATTTCTCATCCAATTCTATTTCTTTGATTTCTATTATCTACTTCATTTCTAATCTCTAAAATTCTCTCTACCAAACACACCATTAGTCTTATCTCAGAGATCTCAGCGAACGCAAGAAACCGAACATACGAGCATCACTGACCTTATATCACATATTTGATTTAACCATAAATCATTGCTTTACGTATTATATGTAACAACGACACTTGTCATTTTCATACTAAGATTAATTATGGCGTAGAAAACAAATTAACACAACACACAACTCATGTTAATAAACCTAAGATAAATGTGAAACACAAAGCTTACATAAATCGGGCAAGCTTTAAACCTCCTTATGGGTTTTTGTTCATCCATGAGTTTTGCTCGTCAATGGGCAAACCACAATTGCAGTGTGTACGATGGAGTATATCTTGCCATTATCTTTGAAATGATCTGGACGAAGAAGAAAAGAGCTATGCATAATTAGGGATTGTGGGATGATTGGAAAGAAGGAAAGTAGTTATGTGAAAAAAGTAACGGGTTAATTAGGCAATTATAGGTAAATGATAATAGAATGACGTGGAAACCAACGTGGACGGTGACCTACTCCACATTAGATGGACGGGTAGAATAGGTAAATTGGTACATGAAATAAAATATTTTATCAAACGATCCAATCTAACTACCATACATACAACTAGGCTGAGCAACGGTCCAAAACCGAGCCGACTCGACAAAAATTGAACCGACCCGAGAACCGATTTCATGAAAAACATGAACCGAAACCGAACCGAATATGATTGCGGTTCGGTTTTTTGTCAGTTCGGTCCGGTTTATGTATGTTTCGGTGTGCTTTTGTTGGTTTTGGGTCGAACCAAACCGAACTAACCTGAAACCGAAAATAGAAAACACATGAACCGAGACTGAACCGAAAAGCTATCAGGTCGGCTCGGTTTTTTCGATTCAATCGGTTTTGTCGGTCCGATTGATTTTTAGGTCATCCACGCTCAGCAAGTAGGGCTGAGCATCGGGCGAAAACCGGACCGGACCGACCAAGACCGGACCGGACCGAGGACCGAGAACCGGAAAAACCATAGACCGAGACCGGACCGAATATGGTCGGTCCGGTCTCGGTCCGGTCCGGTCCGGTCGGTCTTCGGTCGGTCCGGTCCAATTAGGCAAGTTTTTTCGGGTTTTTGGTCGGTCCGGACCGGACCGAAGACCGAATTTGGCAAAAAGCTTAGACCGAGGACCGGACCGAATGTGGTCGGTCCGGTCCGGTCGGTTTTGTCGGTCGGTCCGGTCCATCCGGTCCGTTTGCTCAGCCCTAGATACAAGTAAAAAATGTGTCCAAGTAAAGACCATGCTCTAAATGTGAACACAAACCCAATATACAAATCCTAACCATTGATAGTTTTGATATAATCCAACGGCCAGGATTGAGAAAAAGAATCAGAATAAAAAGTACCTGAGATACGTATGGTTACACGCCATCAGTAGATTACCTCGAGGCTCATAGACGGAGAAACCTAAACTCTTCCTACTATTTATACCCACTCCGTACCTACCCACTTCCATTTATCTCGTATCCAGATCCACATTTGAATCCACTTCAGGTATGTTTATTTATTTCATATGAAATCTTGTGGGTTTTAATTTAGGAATGTTAGAAATTATGGTTTTGCATCTAGAGTTTGTGTATGTGAATGTATATGGGGGCGTTTGGATTAGCTTATATAGCTGGCTTATGTGCTTATTTGATTTTGGAAAAGCTGATAAGCTGACGTTTTAGAGCTTTTTAACTTTAGCTTATTGGCTTAAGCCAATAAGGTGAAGTTGATAAAGTCGAAAGCTCCAGAAAGTGAGCTTATCAGCTTTTCCGTAGTTAAATAAGCCCGTAAGCTGCTAAATAAGCTGATGTATAATTAACTTATAGAAGCTCATAAGTTTCAAAATAAGCCGGAACGAACAGGCGTATAAAACGCAAGCCTATAAGTCTAAAAATAAGCCTATAGGCCGAGGAATGTGGGATGTTAAAGTCGATAGGTAGTGTTTCAATGTAGGGAAGTTGAGGTAAAAGATTGAAATTAAGGTTGAGTTTTTGCTAGGCTTTCTCAGTAACAAAAACCATGTAATGTGGTTTAGCCGATCCTTAATGATCAACTTAAGTCTGAGCTAGAATATTTATAGCTGTAAGAAGGCACACCATATGATATTTGGGCCCTACACGAGATTAAGTCCTGACAATATAACCAGGAAGATCTAGGCTGTTATATATGTTTGGGGAGAGGCCCCCCTCACCAAGTTCTAGTTGGAAAGCCTTAATCAGTAGCAAAAATTATTAAATTGGCAGATAAAATGTCTTTATCCAATAGAATAGAATATTTAGAATTGAATGGATTATATTTTGAGGTTTTTTATTTATTATAACTGATGTTTTTAAAAAATGATTTAGAAATCTCTTAAGTATTTTTGTCCAAGTGGAGCGAGTTTCAGCTTGTTTTGCCTATTTATATTTACCTATGAAGACGAAATAAAACCTCAATTGATTCATTTTAGAAATATGCATTAGATATAAAATCAGTTCTCACTCTTTAAATTACATCCTCCCTAAAGAGGGTTACTCGTTGGAGTCATGAGTCATCAAGACCTCACATACTTATAAAAACGCTAGTGTTAATACATGAATGTAAGGTGGCTTTTTTTTTTTTTTTTTTTTTTTTTTTTTTTTTTTTTTTTTTTTTTTTTTTTTGTCTTTGTCTTCCTAAATCCTGATGAAATCGTAATCATTTAAATCCACTATTGAACTTCAAGTTTCTAGCTTGCTAAGGTCACATTTCATATACATGCCAGTTGCCATACTTTATCTCAGAGTACTACTAGACAATAGACATGCTCTAGTATCGCATTAGACAACCACAGTATCCCCTGTGATTATGACTAAATTAAACGTGCCGGACCACGCAAGGGAGTACAAAAAACACAAGATATATGTTGTTCGATCAACATAGGATCTTGATTCTTGACCTATGTTCACAGTCACACTAGCAGGTTTCTATTACTCTCAAGTTCGGTTAGAGGTGGCAAAATCTGCCCATATGCAAAACGTTGGGCTGTTATGGGCAATTTTTCAAAAGCTGGGGGCTTCTTTGGGCAGTATGGACATTCTCAATGGGTGTAACTGGGCAAAAATAATAGTAGGCTTTATTAATAACGGGCGTAATGGGCAGTTGCCTCAGGCTAGTTCACTTGTGTGGTACAATCACCATAATGCTTTCCTCTTCCCCCCCCCCCCCCCCCCCCCTCCCTCTCTCTGTTATAGTTTATGTTTTTATTTTGTTTTAGTTTTCCCTTTTTGTTGAATCAATGTTTTCAAACTTTGTAAAGCATATGTTTATGGACATAGAATTTTTTTTGCTCATTTTAATTCTTTTAACTTATTTTTTGTGACGTAAATTTAGCAATAGTTTAGTTATTTGTTATAGTTAATAAATGAACATGAGATCCTTCTTTTCTAAACGACACCCAATTTTTAAGGCTGTTCATTTTGTCCCGTGCCCGTTTGACCCAATATATCAACTTCGCCCGTTTGACCTGTGCTTGTTAGGACCCGAGCCATAACATAAAGTTTACTCTCCAATCACTCGTGTAAAGCCGGTGGCTGGATTTGGTTAGAAATTTGAATTTGTGGTTCCCCAGCTAATCCCCTGATAGATAACATGATAAAAGAGGATATGTTTGTGAGGAGGTCATAATTGTGTTGTGAAATGGTAGTAAGTAGTAAACCAGTTTAGGTCAACAGATAATTTACGTTTACTTTTCTCAGCTGGTATTGTAGCGATTGTATCTTTAAAGTAAGTTATGTATAGCCCACCTTAAAAACTGATTATTGTGATTTCAGGACGTAATAACTAGATAATATGCCTTCTGCAGCACCGAACTTGCACCTAACCTGCTTTCCAATTTTACATGCTTATCATCTTCGTAATATTTTTCTGTATCTTTTTATGTCTATCATAATCTCTATGGTGATAACTAAACTTCTTCTGTTTAATGTTCTGTAGTGTCTAACGATGGCAGCAACATCAGCAAGCGCCCTTTCAATCAGCTCAACAATATCCCATGGCTCAGTAGCTAACCAAGTTTCACAATCGAAGGCAGTTGGTGTGAATTTCAATTCTCGAACCCATCTCAAGAGTTTCACTGGCCTCAAGGCAGCTGCTTCCGTAAGCTGTGAATCAGTGTCTTCCTTCCTGAAAAACGAAAGCACTGCACTTCTTCGTCACTCTTTTGCTCGGAAAGCCCACAATCTGTCCCAAACATCATCAAATGTCCTTCAGGTTAAGGCATCCTTCAAAGTAGCCATTCTTGGAGCTGCTGGTGGAATCGGCCAGCCACTGGCTCTTTTAGTAAAGATGTCACCATTAGTTTCCGACCTCCATCTTTACGATATTGCAAATGTTAAGGGAGTAGCAGCTGATCTCAGTCACTGCAACACTCCCTCACAAGTTAGGGATTTCACAGGGAGTGAAGAATTAGCCAATTGTTTGAAAGGCGTAGACGTGGTTGTTATCCCTGCTGGTGTACCAAGGAAGCCCGGTATGACCCGTGATGATCTTTTTAACATTAATGCAGGAATTGTGAAGACATTGATTGAGGCTGTGGCTGATAATTGTCCTGATGCGTTTATCCATATTATTAGCAACCCCGTTAATTCAACTGTCCCAATTGCTGCTGAGATTTTGAAACAGAAAGGTGTCTATAACCCAAAGAAGCTCTTTGGAGTCACCACACTTGATGTTGTACGAGCAAACACATTTGTTGCCCAGAAGAAGAACCTAAAGCTCATTGATGTAGATGTTCCGGTTATCGGAGGACACGCAGGAATTACAATTTTACCTTTGTTGTCAAAGACAAAACCATCTGCTACCTTCACTGATCAAGAGGTGAATGATCTGACTGTTAGGATTCAAAACGGTGGTACCGAGGTGGTTGAGGCCAAGGCTGGTGCAGGTTCCGCCACACTATCTATGGCGTATGCAGCTGCAAGATTCTTGGAATCATCTCTTCGGGCACTTGATGGAGATAGTGATGTTTACGAGTGTGCGTTTGTTCAGTCAGAAGTGACAGAACTTCCATTCTTTGCATCGAGGGTTAAACTCGGGAAGCAAGGAGTCGAGGCTGTGATCTCTTCGGACCTTGAAGGATTGACGGAATATGAAGAGAAAGGTTTGGAAGCATTGAAGGTAGAGCTGAAGGGAAGCATAGAGAAGGGTGTAGCTTTTGCACAGAAGCAAGCTGTGACTGCTTGAAGTTCGATGTAGTTTAAAAGAGGCACCTAGAGAAAGGTAATAATATCCGGCATATTTTGTTTTAAATCATCAGTTTTGTAGAATTCAAGAACTTGATTGTTGTAGAATATCGCTGAGAATAGCAATGTATCCCATGGATGCATTGTTGATGTTATGAAGAAACAGGGTCTTTTTTTCTTGGATAATCATACTACAAATATGTTTATTTACAAGTTTTTTCATACCTCTATTACAACAACAACAAACCCAATCCCGCCGGAGCAGGGTATGGGTATAAAGTCTTTTTTCCATACCTTTATTAAAGGCTGCAAATAAGTCGAGGTGAGCTTGGGCTCAACTTGATCAATTTTAGGCTAAGCTGGAATTCGATTCAATGGGTCAACAGGCCTTCATGGCGCAGGCTTGTGCTCGGCTTAAGAACGATCCAACTATAACAGATTTGAGCTGTTTAAAGTTTGACCAGCACAAAGCTAGATTTGTAAAGTTATTATATTTTGTTCAAATTCAAATTGTTTGAATTCACGTATGACGATGTTATTTATCAAGTAGTATAGATCGTTTATAACAATATAATCAACTTTATAAAACTTAAAGGGAAGACCCTGCATTGACAGAATAGGTTACGAGAAAATTGTGCCAGAAAAAGTTTGCATGTCAAGTTTCCCCCCAAAAAAAATGATATGTGATTGCGTTAACTGCTCCATATTTAAACTTGAGTCTTCATCTTTCAGCAATATCAGTTTTTACTCAAGCATAACAGCGGACAAGAGTAACATCATATGCTATGAAGGCGAATTTGTATAAAATTGAAACTTGTTTAACCATGACTTGGTCAAAATCACAAACCATATGCAAGTGCAATACTATGGATGTTATAGACCACTTATTATATGTTAATAATAGGGTGTGCTAGTCAATCGTCTAGATGTTTTTGGTTACCCTTAGCAATAGCGTAGCTTTCAACCTTCAGTTCCCACGATTTTCTGTGTCCTTAACCACAAGGCCATGGGTTGCATATACATTAAGTGGAACATATGATGATGTTACATTAAGTGGGACATCACAGTTTGGCAGACTTTTTTTTGCATGCATGTTTATGTGTAGAGCCACTTCCATGCCTTCTACTTGGTGTCGCTCCTACTTCAATTAATCAGGACTGCAAGAAGATTACCAATTCAGGCAGCTCACTCGAAAAGGTAAGGCATTTCCGTTGTCGGTGGTAAGAATTAGGGAATTGGTTCTTTTGTAACCATTATATGGAGAGCAACTAGCACCCAAATCCAAATGGTAAATCATCATGCAGTATGTAGCTATCCGCTATCATCTTTGTTTCGAAAAGATCAGACAAGTAAAACTGAAAGTAACATTACCAAGCAAAATCGGATTGAATTAAATCTACATTCAACAAAGTTGGACATGCCGAAATAATGCAACTGCCAGAATTCAATTACCATAACTAATATTAAAAAATCCAGGTAAAACATACAAGAAAGAAAGAACATTACATGCTAATGCATTTTCTTCTATATATTATAAAGTTTCAGTTTTACCACAAATGACCAAGACGGAGATAAAGGAGTTCATCAATTCCTCTTACCACCTCTACCACGTCCACGCCAATTTCCACGACCACCACCCCGGCCACCACCCCGGCCACCACCTCTACCACCGCCACCCAATGCCTTGTTGACATCAGATTTTACTACCATGTTTTCAGGCAATGTAAGAATGTGATCTACACACTTACGGAAACTAAAATCATCAGCAGACTTGTCCTCTCTAACAAGAAAGAAGCATCGGCTTTTCCACTGTGGGTGGTACCGCACTTGGAAGGCTTCTATGCCAGTGCCAATCTTTTTCTCAGCTTCTAGGTGACCCTTCTTAAGCAAGTCCAGCAACATTGCATGCTCATACTGTAGCAGATAATATAAACAAAACATAAGTAAGCGCTAGTACACGGGGCAAACATATTGCAAAGCAATTAAGCTATCAGGCACTAACAAACTGACTAAAATTTGATGACAAACAACGAAACAATGTACAAAGATGTCAGAGGAAATTTGGAAAAAGGAAGTCTGTGAGCATGAAGTAATACATGTTTGCCTTTTAACTTGTTTTTTAGTTTGGTCATCTTTCATAATATGTGATCTTTGACGGCAAATGTGGCATTTTTACATCATTCCTTATGAATGTATTGATTCCAATTATGCTTTATCTTGTATGGATCAAATTGGTTGGACAAAAACAGAAAGCAATAAGGGAACCGGTAAGATGGGGCAAATAAGTTGAAAGTCGCCCAATGTTTATCTTCAACACATACAAGACTTTTTAATCAACTTTATTAAAAAGATTAAAGATCATTACTGCAAAGACACTTTTATTATAAATATGATTAATGTTGTTAGTACTTATAAAATGTTCAAAGAACTTAACAAAAATGGGGGTTATAAAGATTAAAGATCATTACTGCAACGACACCGTTATTGTGAATATGATTAGTGTTGTTGGTAGTTAAAAAAAAAAATCAAAGAACTGAACAAAAAGGGGGGTATACATCAACCCAACCCGGCTTGTTTAACCCGCCCCTGCAATGCATCTTGCAACCTCTAATTGAAGCCTAAAAATTCATCAGCAAATGGATCCAAGTTCCAAGGCAGTTCATCCACAGCTTAAATATTCTAACCAAAATTTCTAGTAAAAAAGTAGCACCCATTAGTGAATAACTAATGAGGTTATCTGCGCCATAAGAAAATATCAACTGCCATACCTTATTACTTTGAACAAATTTATACGAAGACTTACCTTGCCTTTCACATTCATTCCAAAATCTCATTGACAAAAACATGTTCAATAAAATCATCCAAAGCTAAAAACAAATGCATTTTTCTACTAACCAAGATCTTTTCTATTAACATATCACCATTTCATTCCAAATAAGTCACTTTCTTATACAATGTGTTTGTTAAAAGTAGCAGTGGCAGTGAGCGGTGAGCAGTAGTTGTTAGCTGTGTGCCGTAGCCGCAGCTCACCTCATACCCCCAAAAAGCTCCACACCGCTCCTCGCCAAACATATACCCAAAACCAAACCAAAAAACAAACTAGCAGACATCCATCTAAGACATTGTAACATCATCTATTATTCTTAGCAAAAACATCCTTACCAATGTCTAATCTTTCACTAACCTTAAAACTAATCATAATCATATTATTCCTAATATCTAAGCACATAAAAAAACTATACACAATATAAAAAACAAACAAAGCACAAAAATATAACACACCTTGTTGACATTAAGATTTGGTGGCCAAAAGTGAAGAAACTTAAAAAAGTAATCAAACATCTCAACAGATGTTTCAAACTTCTTAAACCCAACATCCACCGGTCCAGTTTTCGCTTCAAGTCTCTCTTCTTCAACAGATTTCTCATCATCAAGTTTCGCTTTTTTGGGTTCGTGTTCGGGTGATTCAGTCTCGTCTCTTGCACGTTTACCGTCATCGGTTTCGAGATCCATTGGTGTTTCGACGATGGTCGGTTCGGCGGCTAGAGTGGTTTCGTCGGCCATTGATGAGTTGGGTTTTTTTTTTTTTTTTTTGTGCGTAAGGAGAGATAAACCCTAAAGTGGTTTTAAACCCTTGTTTGTTTGAGGGGTTTTTATAAGTGAACACGATGTTTGTTTAACCTTATATTTTAGAAGGTTGCAAAAATTGCGGGTACCGCCTAGCGATTAATCGATTATGCGGTGATTAATCAAATTGGATTTTTTATATATAAAATTCTGAAATTGTATGACCGATTTGGCCGATCTAGCCGATTTATTTTATTTTATTTTATTTTCTTTGATTTGGCCGATTTTTGTCAATAACTGAGTTGGTTGATTTATATTTTTGTTCGACTTGACAAATTTATGCCCGATTTTTATCTGATTAGTCGATATTTTAACCGAGTTTTTACCAAACTGATTAATTAAGCCGATTAGTGAAATTGAGGCGGTTAATCTCAGCCTAGCGATTATTGACCACGTAAGCCGATATTTGCAAGACTGTTTTTTTCCTTACGAATTTATGGAAGTTATTTTGGTGTAAAAAAAAGTTATATGCTACAAACTTACACGTTTAATGTCATACTTGTCAATGCCATGTTTAATTTTAGATGTTAATATATTATTTTTGGAAATAAATTAATAAGTGGCAAAACGTGTGAGTCAGATTACGGGTCGAAACAGGTCTGGTTCAAATGGATCTCGTAGTCGGGTTGATCCGTCGGGTTTTTTGCAACTTTTTTTTCTATTTTGAGCCAAAAATGAGATAAATGAAAAAATAATGTTCAAATTTTTTAGACTTGTTAGTCCCACCTTAGAGTCGTTAGTTAATTGTTATACAATTTATAGTCAAATACCCATCTAGATTCATCTAAAATATAAAGAGAAACCAACAAAACTCTTCAACTCCTAAATATTAAACTAACTTAAACCATGAATAATCAATGGGTCTAAAATTGTCACCTCTAACGAAACTTCTTTAATATCAAATCATTTTGAAGAAATTTTAAAAATTGAAAAAATGTAAAGACTAATCCATCATTAACTCTTTAATTAATAAAAGTATAGTGCTAAAGACATTAAATACTTGCATATTTTCGTTTCTTTAAAATTGACAGCGTATTAATATTAACGACTCAAGTCTACTAAATATGCGTCGAAGTCAAGCTCATTATCAATACTTAACAAGGCCCATTATCAACACAATAAGCCCGGTTACATTCCAGGCTGTGCATGGCCTCGAAGAATATCTCATGTCGTGTACTATACATGCGAGAGACAACTGTCTCTCAACTGTTACTAACGGTTAAGATGTACTATATGACATATGATAATGAGAGACGCACGAGCAAGAATATTGGAGACGGGCACGAACTAGTACGAGCAAAGAAGGAGATGCTACTTGTCATTCTTATTTACTCGTTAAATGATCAACACCTGACTGTCTATAATCGTTGATCATCCACATGGGGTTTATCCTTAAACCCTAATGTCTCTTTATAAACAGAAAGCATCTCACATAAAAAAAGGTGATGAATTCTCTTACACTCTTTTACACTATTTCACACGATTAAACACACACATACACAGACATTGTTTATTTGATTGTTACCAAAACTCTTTATTCTTAATCATATCTTTGGGCCCTTGACGTTTTACACGGGAAACCGAACACTACAGCTACCCCAACCCACTCTTAATCACAATTTACGTACCATACTGATAAGGATTTATTTGTTACGCTTTTATAGGGTCATTTAAGCCTAAATCGTGAATATATGGTCAAATATTGCCTCAAATCGTTTCTTCTCTCATTTTAGGTACTTGGGACGTGATTTCTGGATTATGGAGTATTTTGGACGTTTTTGGGCTCAAGAATGAAGAAAACAACAATGTCATGGAAAAGTCAGGAAATACACCTAACGGCGTCAGGCTTTGGAAGCTGACGCCGTCACTTGAAGTTGAAGATATTGGAAATCATCAACGTGACGCCCTAGAAACCTTTTGAAGAAATACACCTGACAGCGTCTGGTGCAATTTGATGTAGGCCGTCAGGTGTAAACTTATAACGAGACAGCTAGAAAGAAATACACGTGACGACGTCAAAGTTGGATTACACAAGACGAAACCCTAGATGCGATGTTCTGACGGCGTCAGGACTTATAACGTGACACCGTCAGCTTGTAAAATCTATATATAGTTTTGGATTTTTCATTCATTAAGTGTGCAACTTTAGAGACAAACCCTAGTATGAATTTTCTGAGAGTTTAAGGGTTCTCATACCCTCTTTTCTCTCATGTTTTATTGAAGATAAGTTATCTTTTAATCATTCAATATGTCTATGTGTTGTTTGATTATCTTTTATGATTTTCTTCCTTTTAACATGCTAGCATAGGTTATTTTGTGTTTGCTTAGATCTAATGAAACCTAGTTATTGATTGTTGATTAGTTGTCTATTGTTTAGTTGATTGATTCATGTTAGACTTAAGAAAACCGGCTAACCTCCTTTGTGTAATAAGCTTGAACGTCTTAAGAAACGTAATCGGATGTGCACTAGGGTGTTATTCGTTGTATTTAATGCATGAATAGAGGTTAATGATTCTATGATAGGATACTAAACGTGTCGTCATAAGAAGAAATTGATATTCATAGAGTTGTGGAGGGCTGTGCACACCCCCACAACTGGTATTAAGGAATACAACGCTTCAACTAAAACAACTGCACTGTGACATTCAACGAGTCAACAAGAGATAACTAGGGAGTAACTAAATCTAAGTAAACACGTTTGTCTCATTATAAGAAGTCCACCAATTTACCTTTCTTGTTATTTTTATTTCTGTTTTTAGTTTAATTTGTAGTTTTGGGTTAGTTGATTAGCAACTAATTCCGCCCACTCCTTCAAAACCGAGATTTTACTGCTTTCATAAAATATAAAAAATACAAAAAGAATCATCCCTCACCTTTAGACCTAGTTGACCTACACTTCAATCCTAACGACACTATTCCCCTAGAGAACGATTAAACTTATCGATTTTGGTTAACGGCGGTCAAAATGGTCAAAATCGGTCAAAAATTTTGTTTGACTTAAAAAAATGGTGTAACACCCCCAAAATACCGCAGCGGAAGACTGTGTCATAGGGGTGCTACTTCATAATACAAAGTACAAGTTATAGAAAACGAACTCTAAATGAGACGTTTTGAAAAGTTACCATTCGATTAAAGAATTCAAAGTTACAAACATGAGATTCCAAAGTATGATACATAAATGTATACAAAATGTTTTGAATGGTAAATGATAAAAGCGTAAGTCTTCAGAATATGCAGCTTGACTCTAAGTTCCACGCACTAGCTATCGCCTTACTAACCTGAGATAAACATGCTAAAGTGTCAACACAATGGTTGGTGAGTTCATAGAGTTTGTCTTAAAACAGTTGAAAAGCCTTAAAAGAATATTCGCACAGCAAAGGCATCGTGAATCCACTCAGTTGCAAGTCCCGCCATAAGAGACTTGTAACATGTGTGTTCACAACCCACTGCTACATATATAGTATGAATAAGACATGTATAAGTTCATCAAAACAATTAAGCAATTAGTAGTGAGTCTTTACTTCATCTCCGAAGACCTCACTTGGGAGCCAATTCCCAAAGACAACTGGGAGCCACTTCCCAAAGAAAACTGGGAGCCACTTCCCAAAGATAAAAGTTTACTGGGAGCCAGTTCCCAAAGATAAAAGATTACTGGGAGCCACTTCCCAAAGATAAAAGACAGTCATGTATGTATGAAATCAAGTATAATGCAATCAAGTATAAGACAATCAAGTATAAATGTTTTGAGTATTTGTACAAGTAAGCAAGTAGTTGTGCATGTATCTCCCCCAAAGAGTTAAAACAAGTATGAAAAGAGTAGGGGCTATGACTCACCTTAATCTTATGTAATGAGAAATGATAGTGGTAGTCGAATCGCGAAAGTCTCTAAGAGCAGCCTATAATAGAACGTTGCGACTTAGGTTTGGAGTAACGTCTAAGAATACGAAGAATTGCCTATATATGTCTTGCATATAGTTCATGATGTAGTACTTAGTATATAGTGTAAGTCGTTGAATATAAGTGGTTTATGAAACATGTATAGGTTGTATATCTCTTACTACCGTTCAGGCCGACATAATTCAGAAGTCATGGAGTAAACGTTCGAGGAGCCAGGACACTTTAATTCGTAAATCCACAACTCATCTCGACGGCTTACTTAATGAACTCCTCACATGAGGCTCCCTATTATTGTAGTATTCGATAACATATATATAAGTTTTTTATCTTTAAAAGTTATATGGTCTTTAGCCGTGGCTTTGCCGTGACCTTGGTCATTGTTACCATGGTCTTGAGACTCAACCTTGGCTTTAGCCATGGTTGTGGTCTTGACTTTAGGTCATTAGACCTCTTGGTCTTAGTAAATCATAACTATTATATAGTGACTTTGGTCTAAAAATGGGCTGTTAAGAATTTGAAGAAAATTATCACTCAGAAAGCGTTTTCAGGGCTCGAGCTTCTTTACTCCTGAACGAAAACGTTGTTCCGGACAACTTTCGTGTTTTAACTTTTTGATGAATCGGACCAGAAGGGTGACTTTCAAATTGGCAGAATGCAAAACAGTAGGGTATAGGCAGTTTTGCCGTTTTGGTTTCGCTAACTTCTTATGGTCATAACTTTTGACTCGGGTACTCGTTTTGGGTGATTCAAATTGCTATGTTTTCCTTTCAAAACCCTCTTTAACAGTATGTAAGTGTTTCATATCATAGTTATACTATTTTGGTCGTGGTTCTCCATAAAAATCACTAGTTTGCTTGTTTGCTTGTCATAAGTTAACATATGTATACCAATACTTGTTTTATCCATTTTTAAACATCATGAACACAATAACAAGAACATATATAGCATGAAAGGAACACAAAGAGTATGAAAATGATAATTAAGCAAGGAGTATGTTAGGGTTTGCTTACAACTTTTGGCTTTCTCTTAAGAAAGGAAGTCAAGTATGAACTAGGACACTAAACCTATGCTTGTAAACCCTTCACCATAACTCTTGTAACCCTTGCTAGCCTTGATCTAACCCTTGTGAAAACCCATTAACTTCAGCCCTAGTACCCTTGTGTAGCTCCTAAATCAATCATGGAATCACCAAACAAACTTGAGAACTAGGTAGAGAATACTAAGACATTGAACTTTGTAGTGTAACTTGTATATTGAAGATCAAAGGATCATGGTGCTAGGATTAAAGGGTGTGGCGTTTAAAGGAGGGGATGATAGGGTTTTTATAGTGAGTTTGAGGAGGTTAGGAAATAACTAGGAAGTTACATAAACTTGGTGACCAAGTTTAGGATTAGGAAGCTTATCATGGAAGTTTTAGACACTTGTAACCATCCTAGAGATCAATGGTTAAAATTTAACCACACATGGTGACTCCCCCCCCCATGGCGGTTTCAATGGGATAAGGGTGACTAGATGAGTAGTCATGGTCTTTGGATGATAATATCCTAAGTATGTAGCTAGTTTTGACTCCGTAAAATGCTAACCGTAAGTTTTTAAGTCACGAAACGTAAAACCGGGTATCCTAAAAATATGAAACTTATAAATATGCTAGAACTTATCAATATACTCCACAATAAAATATAAAATGAGTGGTAGGTTCTATCGGGTGCTAAAACCCTGCTAAAAACTGGAAACGCGGGTCTAAAACGCGTAATTCGCGTAAAACGCTGAACTGAAAAACGTAAAATTCCAAAACTTTTGGAATTGTCCTAAAATGAGAGAAAATTATATTTCTATTGTTTATAATGTTTTATGGACATATCGGGACGCTAGAATGACGTTTAAACCTAAAAGTAAATCTCGGATACGGCTTCGTGATTTTTGCAGAAATGATCCAGCGAGTGTCAAATTCTCGGATTATCATTAAAATAGTTTAACTTACGAGAATATGAAATAAAAATTTTGGTTATGAATAGTAAAAGTGAATAGTAAAAAGTGAATAGTAAAATTTTCGGGAATAAAAGTTAACCTGAAATTGCGAATTGTTACAAATGGTATCTTTTAGGGTTTCAGGTTTGGAGCGAGTATAAATTTTTTAACACTCTTTCACCTTGAAGAAGAGGGATCCAATCCGGCGACTCTTCCTCCGGCGACACCACCATAGGTATTTTTTTTTAATTATCTTTTTCTGATTTGATTAATTAAATTTCTAATTTGAGTAATTTAATAATTAATTTATGTTTACATAACAGATAATCTGATAGGAATAAAATAAATTAATTTAATATTAACGAATTGTTGTATACATAATTGATAATCTTATTGTATTTGATGAGCTCTCTGTGATTGTGTTTAGAAAGGTGTTAATTTTTTTCTGGTTTTGAATGTGTTTGCACAAATGCACAGCCACTGGTATAGTTATACGGTATGTATTTTACATTTCAGTTCATTGACACCTAGGATGGCACCTGGATCTGCTAGTTCACCATCCGTTCAATCATCGGTTGCCGGTGCTAAAAGAAAATCAAAGGATATTGGTTGGTACTATGGTGTTTGCCCGGATCCAAACAACGCGGATAAAGTCAAATGCACCTTGTGTGAAAAAAGTGATATGGGGGGGGGGGGTTTACAAGATTGAATCAACATATTGGGCAAGTTCCAGGACAAGTAAAGTCATGTCTGAGGGCTACCAAAGATGATCATTCGAGATGTCAGGATGCTATTAACGGAGGGAAGTTAAAAAAACAGGGTAAAATACAACACGATGAAGCCATAAGATCGAAGGTGAGAATTGATATTAATGAAAGTGAGGAATAAGTACATGATACTAGCATGAAGGAACCAAATCTTTTTAGCCCCATGGATAACTTTGCAAATAAAGTAAACCGGAGGAGTCTTTAAAGAAAGGGAAGGGACCGAAGGGTAAAATTGTTGACCGTAGCAATGCTATTTGGAAAGATAGAATATGGATGGCAAAGAAATACATTGGTAGGTGGGCATATGAGTCAGCGATTCCTTTTCACGCCTTTGAAAGGGATAATTTTCAAATTGTTGTTGGAAGTGGTTGGCCAAATTGGAACCGGGCTTCCACCTCCTACTAGATATGAGTTGAGCACTACACTTCAAAGGAAGAGGTTGAAAGAACAAAAAACTTGGTGAAAAGAAACGAAGAAGAATGGAAAGAGGATGGATGCTCGATTATGACGGATGATTGGTCTGATAGAAAGAGGAGGAGCATTATGAATTTATGTGTAAATTCAAGGATGGGTACCATTTTTTATCTTCCAAAGAATATTCGAGTGAAGCACATACAAGCCAATACATATATGAGTATATTGAAGCTTGCATTTAAGAAGTTGGTGCCGAACATGTTGTTTAAATTTTGGCCGATAATGCCTCAAATAACATAGGAGCGACAAAGTTGCTTAAAGTGATGAGACCAAAGATTTTTTGGACATCATTTGCGACGCATACCATTAACCTTATGCTTGAAGGTACCATATATTATACTTTTATCTATTACTAACTTATTATGTTATATGTTACTGAACTTACTGTTAATATACCATAATATACGATAAATCTAATACTGTTAATCTGTTAATCTACTAATATGTTATATGTTACTGTTAATATGTTAAGTCTGTTAAATATGCTATAAATCTGTTAAATTTGAACCTTAATATACTATAAATTTGTTAATGTACTTTTATGTTTTTCAAGGTATTGTTGCACTTCTAAGGTTTAAGAAAATCCTAGATCAAGCAAAGAAACTAACCATCTTCATTTATTCTTACCACAAAACGTTGGCAATGATGATAAATTTCACCAAGAAAAGGGATATTATCTGACCGGTTGTCATGAAATTTGCTTCCGCATTTTTAACTTTACAAAGTTTGAATGAAAAAAAGGAGAAATTAAGACATATGTTCTCTAGCACTGGATGGGAAGAGTGTAGATTTCTCAATACCGTTAAAAGGAAAGCCACATATGCAATGGTGCTAAGTGCCACATTTTGGGCCAGTATTTCACTATGTTTTAATGTGTTTACCCCTTTGGTCAAAGTCCTTTGATTGGTTGATGCGGATTGGAAGCCCTTAATGGGTTTTGTTTATGGGGAGTTGATAAAAGCAAAGGAAGAAATCAAAGGGGTTAGGGTGGTAACAAAAAAGCCTGTGAGTCTATCATAAAAATCATATAGAAGAAGATGAAAGGTAGACTAGATTCTGCTATGCATTTGACGGCTTATCTTTTAAATCCTTATTATTTCTATAAGGATACTCAAATCCAACATGATCCCGATGTATCTTATGCGATTCTTCTATGTTTTGAAACAATATTTACCGGAGATTTAGAGATGCAAAAGCAAGTGACAGTTGTTGAGTTACCAAAGTACAAGAAAAAATGGATGGATTTGGTAAGGAGCTTGCAATTTCGTCGTGTAAAGTGAATAATGACTACTATGATCCGGGTAATGCAATTTACTAGAAGTTATTTATTTCTGTTAATATTGTTAATACAAATATCGCCTAAAAACGTTATTTATATTTTACGATCTTTCTTAGTTTTGTTAACTACAAAAGGTAAAGTTTATTTTTGGTAAATCATAAATATAGTTTAAAAGTCTTTACTTAACTTCACTCTAACTACATCTACATGTTTTCACAAAGTGATTTCTAATCAAGTATAACTTAGTGTAAGTACATGTGTTAAAAATGTCTCTTATGTATACTTAGCAAGTTTACTAAATAGTATGTCATATTAGGATATAAGCAAGCAAACTCCTTTTTAGTAAAACATTCACTTGCTAAACATCACAAACAAACATGTTTGATTCTATACATAAACTATTTTTACAAGTATACTTTCTTTTTTAAGAATATCTAAAATTAGAAATATAATGTTACTTACATCATCTCTTGCATCACACATGTCCCTTCAAGGAAACATGTGTGTAAGAAACATGTTTTATTTTGTATAGATTCATACTCAAGATCTCAAAGTTGACTTTGTGAGATCTTGAGAATATTGTGTTAGATTTTCTAATATCTTATGCAGGATTCTGTCAGGCTGTCTGGCGGAACCCTCAGGGACAACGGACGGAACCAAAGGATGGGTTCCGCCGTATCCGTGGGTTGGCCTGGATGTTGGCCTATAAATAGCAACCCACTCCTTGAGTTTTGTTGGAACCTAAGTTTTTATTATTTTTGTCAAGTCTCGGTCATTTGTAATAATAGGTTGCTTTAGTTATTTATTACTTACACTAATGTAATGTTACAAGTTTACTAGGCTTAAGTATAATGGTCCATGGGCTTTAAGCCCATACGAATTCATGTAAGGAAGGAGAGGGAGTGTTGCCCTAGCTCCTTCCCTATAAATAGAAGTCTTAGGTCTATGTAATACTAGGTTGGTTATTTGAAAACATTAAGGAAACTCTTGCATTTCATTTTCTCAAATTTCTCATAATCATCCCACTCTCATTCTCATCTCATTTCTTACATAATCATACTTGTGTTTACATAATGGTGACCTAACAAGTGGTATCATTCGCCATATGAAGGTGTAGCTTTTGTTTTTTCATTGATTTTATTCTTAAACTTGTTATTTATATTCGAATTTTTGTGAAATATTAGTACTTTCTTGCTTGTTTCTTGGTTTTTATCACATATTTGCTTACAAACTTGTGCTACAAATCAAAACAAACAAAAAAGTTCCAATCTTTTTCTTAAAAATTCGAATAGGGGTTTTTGTACTTTTTTCGAAATCTTCTAAATTTTTGAAAAAGTTCTTAAAGTTTTCAACTTTCTTAAAGATCTCTTCATTTTACACATAAAAGTACAAGAATCTTGAAATAAAAACGAGTTTTAGGATTGCTTTCTTTGAAAAACAAAAACTTACATATTATCGAGAACTTGCTTGTCCTCATTTTCGAGATCTTCTCTAAGTGCACTACTTCGACTTCGTTTGTGTGGACTCGGTATTTTCTTTCTTGTATAAGAAAGTTAAGTACTTCGACTTTTGGGAAAGTTTTCGAAATTGTATAATTTCGAAAACTGTGTTTCGCAATTTGGTGATTTATCGAAAACTCATTTTTTCGAAATCATTCAAAGTTATCGCAAACTTTTCGAAAAGTTTCGAAATCTTACTATTTCGAAATCATTCGCAGTTTCGCAAAACCTTGATAATTTCGAAATCTTACGTTTTTTTTTCGATAACCTGCACAGTTTCGAAATCTTGTTTCTCGATAAAATCTACAAAGTTTTCGAAAACCTTGTTTCTCGAAAATCTGCCAAGTTTCGCAAACCCTATTATCGCAATCACAAGTTTCGCAATCTGAAGTTGTGCTAAGCTTCTCGATACTTGGTTAATTCTACACTTTCTATAAGATCCATTTCTACACAAGTGTTCTAAGATGTCTCAACCACCAAATCATTACTTCCCTCATATTCAGCAACCTCAACATTAGCAGTCTCAGCAACCTCAGCATCAGCAGTATCAGCAACAACAATACTTTCCGCACATAATGAATCAACAACCTCCTAAATACAATCCACTACATCATTACCTAATGATGATGCAACAACACCTCATTCCTCAACAACAACCAAATCAAGTGCTACAACAAAACACTCAGTTTTCCTCCAAACAACCTCACTGGTTTGACAGAATGTGTGAAGTTATTACAACTCAACAATCCCGACATGAGGCAGGATCACTTGAAACACCTCCAATGCTAACACCTGGGAACTATGTTCAATGGTCAAGTCGATTCTTAAGATTTCTTGAACTTAAGCAACCTCATGGGAAATTCTTGAAACAAGTGATACTTGAAGGACCATTTGAGTGGCCAACACGATTTGAAGCTGGTGATCCAACTGCTGATCCTCCACATCCTCCTGGTGATAGACCTCTTCCAGAAACTTCACTCACTGAAGAACAGAAACTACATCGTGATGCTGATCAATATGCAATGGCTTATATACTTCAAGGGATACCAAATCCAATCTATCGAAGTGTCGATGCTCAGAAAACAGCCAAAGCTATGTGGGAACACGTTCATCTCCTTATGGAAGGCACTCAATTGAATAAAGATGACATGGAATCCAAGCTTTACATGGAATACACTGACATCACAATTGAACCTGGAGAGTCACTTGAATCCTACTATCATCGTTTCACAAATGTGGTCAATGATCTGGAACGTCACAAAATCACAGTACCAAGGATCGCTGTGAACTCCAAATTTGTTGGTAGTCTTGGCCCTGATTGGCATAAATATGTGACATTTGTTCGTCAAACGAAGAATCTTCATGATGCTCCATATGGCCTGTTGTATGATTTTCTGAAACACCATGAACCTGAAGTGGAAAAAGATAGAGCTCTACGAGGAGGATACACACCTACATTAACACCAAATTCTTTGGCTCTCGTAGCTCAATCTCCCTATGCTCCACCACCAATGTCAAATCATGCATATGTTCAAGAGCAGAACTACTTCAGTTATCCACAATCTTCCACCTCGAACCAAATGATCCCTTATGATTCATCTCTACAAGATTCTTCTACTCAACTTGTTCCGTCAAACAACAATGATGTTGTGTACTACTCCAACTCCAATGATGATGACGATGATGACTTTAATACGCTGAATCAGGGACTTGCTCTTATTGCTCGTGCTTTCAGCAAATTCTCCAACAAAACAAACAACCGTCAACGTTCATCTTCAAACACAAGAAATCAAGCTGTTGTTAATGATGGAAGAGTGGAAATTCAGAATCGTAGCTATGGTCGATCTGGTTCAGGAAGCTCTTCAGGAAATTATGGGAATGGTCAGAGGTTTAGTAACAATACCGGGTTCAGAAACAACTCAGCATCTCCTCAACAAAGGTCTGACTCAGTTGCTACAAGGAACTCCAACTCAGGGAATGCAGTTTGGTGCTACAATTGCAATGAACAAGGTCATATAGCTACAGCATGTCCCAAACCGAGAATTCGGGGAAGTAAGTTTCACAAGCAGGCATTACTCATGGCTCTTCAAGATGAAAAAGATGGACATTTCCCTGAACAGGACAACAACTTCATGGCAAATGTGAACAACGATGATGACATGGAAGATCTGGAAGCCAATGCTGCTGTGATGCTTATGGCCAACATGCAGGAACTTAAGCTCAATGATTCAGGTCCAGTGTATGACACTGACGGCTTGTCTCAGGTACATGACCTCAATGCATGCTTTATTAATGAAATAGTCTCACCTTCTGCTTCTGAATCAGATATGGCGCAAGTTGTTCCATCTATATCATCTTCATCCTCTCAAAAAGATGAACAAATAAGCACAGTTGTCATATTTGATGATGACACAGTTGTTTCATTTGATGATCCAATTGAGAATGATAAACATGATAATTTAGAACAACATGAACCATCATTTGATCCAGACCCTGACCTCATATTGTTATCTAAACAACTGGATGCTCAACAATTGCAAATAATTAAATGCAACGAGAAAAACAAAGTTTTAAAAGAACAAAATGCGTCATTTGCAAGAGACATTGAGTGTTATAAAATTCAGCTTTCAAATCAAGAAGAAAAGATTAAACATGCAAAAAGTTTTGAAAAAGCTTTTCAAGATTCTTACAACAAAGAACAAGATCTTCAACGTAAAATGCAAGATTTAATTGAGTCAAACGGAAAGTTGATTTCGAAACTTGAAAGTGAGAAGTGTGAATTGAAAATGCAAGTTGACCGTCTTCAAAGAGACCTTTCAAAAACTGAAACAGAATTGTCAAATTGCAAAAAGGAGTTTTGTGAACATAAAACACGAAAAAGGAAGTATATAGATGATTTACTTGGTGATATTGTTGATCTTGAAAAACAACTCAAAGAATTTCGTCACATTGTTTACAAACACGGGAACTCTATCACAACAATTCAAAAGTTTGCTTTAAAACCGAGACCCGATAAAGGATTTGCACTTTGCGATTTTAAATCAATGTTTCTTCACAAAGCTTTCAAAGAAAATCCTAAGGTTTACAGTATTGATCACATGTTTGATAATACAATTGTGCGTGCTGTTGTTTTTGATACTGAGGAAGAAGAAGAACTGGAAGACGAGAGTCGATAAAAAATGAGTTATGTTCAACACTGGACACCATATGACTATTCAAAAGCTCCACCTCTTTCTAAATCTTTTGTTACTCAAAAGGATTTACCTGAGAAATCATGGTTTATCGAAGAGTCATATGTTTCATCTCACAATGCAGCCCCTGTCCAAACTGTAGCACAAATAAATGGTCCTTTACCATCATCCGGTGAACTTACACCTTTACCGAAAACGTGTCGTGTTTTAAATTATTTTAAAACTTTTATGGAAGACATCGAAATCTTGGAGGAAACAATTGAGCGTAATTCTGAAATTAAAATTGAAACTTTTCAATCCGCTTACGAGCGAGAAAAGAGAGATATTTTTCAAAAACAAATGAAGCCAATTGTTCAACACCTCCGTCTATGTGCTACACGTTGGGATCAGGAACTTCAAAAGGAGGTCAAAAATATGATAAACGTTTTCAATGCAACTGAAAATGACATTTTGATTCAAAAGCAAAGAAACAGAGTTTTGAAAAATGATGCTGATCGACTCTTGGAACAAGTTCTCAATGCTGATATATTATCTGTTATCATGAATGATCTTTATAATTCTGGTACTTCTATGCTTAAGCATGATCATTGTGTTGATAATAACTTGTTGAATGAGGAAATTGAGACACTTAAACAGGAAAATGATAAGTCGAGAATTAAAAATAATGATGTGTCAAAACAATTTTCAAAAGAAATTTGTCAACTCAATCAAAGGCTTGAATGGTGTCAAGCTAAAAGTCTTGAAAGGGAATTGAAGTTTCAAAGTCAAAATATTTCAAACTCTTGTCAGATTTGCAAAAACAACGAGTCTTTAAAAGGTCGATGTTTCCAATACGAGAAAGAAATTGCGGATTTAAAAATTGAAAACGCTGAATGGCAACAAAACCGCGACGACATCAAATATTGCAATGGTCTACTCGAGTCTGAAATTCAGGACAAAAATCACATCATCATTGATTTGAAAGAGAAAGTTAAGCTACTTCAAAAAGGAAAAATGGTTGACACCACGGTGATAGCACCAGGAATGTATCAAATAAACAAAACTGATAAAGGAAAGGTTGTTCAAAACACTAATGTTGATAACTCCACTTCTACAGGACTAGTCTCCACTTCTAGCGTTAGCAGACCCAAGCGAAAAAGTAAAAAGAAGAATAGGATCTTGCAACGTAAGAGAGGACACCTAGAAGCTCAAGAAGTAGAAGACCAACTTAAGAATTTGAATGAAACTCATGTTGCATCAGATTTAGATTCTAATCTGGCAAATTGTAATCAAAATCTAAATGTAACGAATGATAAACCTTTGAATGTTTTGAATATTAATGCATCTTGTGTGTTTTGTCGTAAAAGCGTATCATCTAGTGATCATACAAAATGTTTAGCTAATTCTCTTCTCAATCGTCATAAGAAACGTAGGACACACATTCCTTTTAGGCCCACTAATGCCTCTAAGTCTAACTTAGGAAAGCCGTCTTCTACGGTTTCTAATGATATCCCAGTTACCCCCATAGGTGCCGAGAACAAATCTAGGACTGAGCCAACTACTAGTGCATTTAACATTAAGAAAGCAAAAACTAGTTGGAACTGGCAACGTTGGTTACAATACAAACCAGATTTTAAATGGATTCCTAAATTGTTGAATACATGTGTTACTAACCAACAGGAACCCGCATTGTCTTTGGGTTCCACCCTTACTTCTGTTCCACCCGTGTCTTCTTCTGGTGATGCAGGTGGTACAGATTGTTTTCTGGATTGTTGATAGCGGATGTACCCGACATATGACAGGCAATCACAAACTGTTACACAACTTTGTCTCAAAGTTCATTGGTACTGTCAGATTCGGGAATGATCATTACGCTCTAATCATGGGATATGGTGACTTTATCAGCGGGAACATTGAAATCAGTCGTGTTTACTATGTGGAAGGCCTTGGACACAACCTTTTCTCTATTGGTCAATTCTGTGATGGGGATCTAGAAGTTGCATTTCGTGAGAAAACTTGCTTTGTTCGTGACTTACAAGGAAACGATCTTATGTCTGGCTCACGTGGCTCCAATCTTTATACAATATCAATGTCAGATATGATTGCAACATCTCCGATATGTCTTCTCTCCAAAGCAGAGTCAACTAAATCTTGGTTATGGCACAAACGTCTTTCGCACTTGAATTTCAGAACCATGACTGACCTTGCTCGTTATAAACTTGTCGATGGATTTCCAAGATTCCGTTTCACCAAAGATCACTTATGTCCAGCCTGTGAACAAGGAAAAAGTACTCGTGCTCATTTTCCGTCTAAACCTGAGCAAAGTACGAATCATGTTTTACAACTGCTTCATATGGATTTATGTGGACTGATGCGTGTTCAAAGTATCAACGGTAAACGCTACATACTCGTAATTGTAGATGACTTCTCCAGATGGACTTGGGTTTATTTCTTACGAAGTAAAGATCAGGCTCCTTCAATGATCATCACCTTTCTCACTAAAATTCAAGTTCAGCTACGCAACACGGTACGAATCGTCAGAACTGACAATGGAACCGAATTCAAAAATCAGACACTTAGGTCTTATTATGAGAAAGTGGGAATTGAACATCAAACATCTATTCCTAGAAGCCCAGAACAGAATGGTGTGGTTGAAAGACGCAACAGGACGTTAGTGGAAGCTGCTAGAACTATGTTGATTAATGCTCAATTACCAGATTACTTGTGGGCAGAAGCTGTTTCAACCGCATGTTATACTCAAAACCGTTGCATGATCACAAAACGCCATCGCAAAACACCATATCATATTGTTCACAAAAGAAAACCGAACATCGACTACTTTCATGTATTTGGAGCACTTTGCTATCCGAAAAATGATCGTGATGATTTAGGTAAACTCAAAGCTAAGGCTGACATCGGAGTGTTTGTTGGATATTGTGAAAATTCCAAAGGTTTTCGGATATGGAATCGTCGTACAAGAGAAATTCAAGAAACCATTCACGCTAATTTCGATGAACTCACCCATATGGCTTCTGAGCAACACAGCTTAGGACCCGAATTCAACCGTCTCAACTCTCCGGCATCTTCAGCTGAACCATTGCCACTTAACCGCAAAGAATTAGAAACCTTGTTTGCTCCACTATTTGATGACACAATTGAATACCGTCCTACTGAGGTCTCACCTAATTCCGCTGCTCAACCTGATCACATTTCAGTACCAGACTCACCTCAACAAACTTCTACAAGTGTTGAGAGAGACGGTCCTCCAATTGTATCACCATCTACAGCAGAACAAACTGGTTCTACTTCCCTCCATCCAGCTGAAGATCCAACACCACAATTAGTTCCACAACCCGCAGAGCATGATCCTGATGCGTTCATTAATCCGTTTGCACCAGCTACTACAGTTCCTGACATAGCTGAGTCGTCAACACGTAATTTGGATCCTGCTAACATGCGAGATACTTATCAACTACACCCGTCAACACACAAATGGACTCGTGACCATCCACTAGTTCATATTATTGGCCATCCAGATGCACCTGTCATGACAAGACAACGACTTCACACAGATGGAGAAACTTGCATCTACGCACTCACAGTTTGTCATGAAGAACCCAAGAACATTAAAGATGCAATGACTTATGACAACTGGATTGAATCTATGCAAGAGGAATTTCAGCAATTCATAAGATTAGAAGTCTGGGAATTAGTTGAAAGACCTGACGGAGTCTTTGTCATCGGGTTAAAATGGATCTGGAAGAATAAGCTTGATGCAGAAGGGACAGTCATCCGCAACAAATCACGTCTGGTAGCGAAAGGATACTCTCAACTTGAAGGTCTAGACTTTGCTGAATCCTTTGCTCCAGTGGCACGACATGAAGCTGTTCGGATCTTTTTAGCTTATGCTGCTCATAGGAATATGGTGGTTTACCAAATGGATGTGAAAATAGCATTTCTTAATGGAGAACTCCGTGAAGAAGTTTATGTCAGTCAACCTGAAGGCTTCGTTGATCCTGAGCGTCCTAATCACGTTTACCGACTCAAAAAGGCACTCTACGGACTCAAGCAAGCCCCACGGGCGTGGTATGACAAACTGTCCACTTTCTTGCTGGCCAATAAATTTTTTAAAGGATCGGTGGATCCAACACTGTTTACAAAAACCTACGGGGAGGACTTACTTGTTGTTCAAATATATGTCGATGACATCATTTTTGCCTCAACAAAACGAAGTAACTCTAATGATTTTGCAAAATTAATGAAAGATAATTTTGAAATGTCCATGATAGGTGAACTTACGTTCTTTCTAGGATTACAAGTTCATCAATCACCCCGTGGTATTTTTATAAATCAGTCCAAATATGCTCTCGAAATTCTTAAGAAACATGGAATGATGTCTTGTGATACTTTTAATACACCAATGGGCTATACCACAAAACTAGATGCTGATTTACATGGGACTCCTGTTGACCCTACCAAATACCGTAGTATGATTGGGTCCCTCATGTATCTCACATCTAGTAGACCTGATATAGTATTTGCTGTCTACATGTGCTCCCGCTATCAGTCCAGACCAACTGAAAAACACCTCAGTGAGGTCAAAAGAATCCTTCGATACATAAGGGGAACCATTAACTTGGGAATCTGGTATCCGAAGGATTCTGGTTTCAAACTAATTGCTTTTTCAGATGCTGACCATGCAGGATGTTTAGACACACGCAAAAGTACATCTGGTGGATTACAATTTCTCGGAGACAAACTTGTGTCATGGCAATCTAAGAAGCAGGACTGCACTTCACTGTCGTCTACGGAATCTGAATACGTAGCCATGTCTGCTTGTTGCGCTCAAGTCATTTGGATGAGATCACAACTTAAAGATTATGGCTACCTATTCAACAAGATTCCCATCTACTGTGATTCAAAGAGTGCAATTGCTATCTCCTGCAACACTGTGCATCATTGCAAATCCAAACACATCGATCTCCGATATCATTTCATCAAAGAGTATGTGGAAAGGGGTACAGTTGAACTTTATTTTGTTGGAACTGAGTACCAACTGGCGGACTTACTTACCAAATCTTTAGCACCATCAAGGTTTGCTAGTCTAGTTCACCAAATTGGTATGCGATGTTTGACTCCAGAGGATCTGGAAAAGTTTTTAAAATACAATTGATCGTCAAACATCATAACTATCTTTGTATAAAATTTTTCTTTCTTAACTTTAAACCAATAAAAAGACAAAAAGATTTTTCATATTTCTTTTACTTAAAAAAAAAAAAAAAAAAAAAAAATGCAAGTATATCGCTTCCATTCAACACCTTGTTCTTACTTTACAAGTGTTGAGGGGGAGTCACGCTTAAATCTTTTACCAATTTTAATTGGTATACTTGCATGTTTCTCGTATTTTTAACGGTTCGGAGAGCGTGTGGATGATTTCTTTTACATCACTTTGTCTCATTTGTGTTATATCTTCATAAGTTAGGTTATCTTATGCATATCTCTATGGTAATTATGTTTTGCTAGAAACTTTAGGACACTTGTTTGGTTTATATAAAAGTTAAGGGACCTAAAGTGTTAAATACTTAAAATTTCAAATACAAATACACTAACAAACCGTACCAACATAAACCCCACAGATTTCAAACTCTTAAACCTCTAAAACCTTTTCTTAACCCACGGCTCAAATTTAATCTAGAAATCCAAGACCTTGATCAACAATCTGTAAGTTCCTATGTCATCACTAGGATATTACACTAATAGGATCTTGGTTAATTGATTTTTCAATGGTTAGATTTCTTGTTTTTATGGTGTCGAGAACTAGGGTTCATGTTTTCGAAAAATTGCTCTTAACATGTTGTTGTGCTTAATTCTTGATGGGGTTTAGCTATTATGATTGTTTCTAACACATACTCATCGATTATTAACACATTCCATCATGTTAACTATGTTTCTCGAATTCGGAATATGAGGTCGAATTGGGTTTGTAAGGTCCTGTACGTATTTGTTTGATTTTATTGGTGGGATTTGCTTCTTAGGTCTCATACTTGCATGTGTAAGCTAGCTATGTTGATTCACACAACTTGAACATGATTCTCGAAAATAACTCGTATGCTTTGTTTGCTAAAACTATCGAGATAAATGTGTCTTATGTGATTGTCTACTGTGTTATGTGTCTTTATAAGCACTATACAAGTAGTTGTGTTATGCTAGAATCCGTGATACTCATTTGTCTCAAATTCGTTTAGCTGTCAAAAACATGTTCTTGATTATTTTTCGAAATCTTTGTGTTTCTGCCTAAGTTATGTTTATCTACATTGGTGACAGGCCAAAATCATAGGAAAAGTACTTTGTGAAGGAAATGTAAGGGTGACTTCTACAAAATTCGAATTAATTCTTGTATAAGAATTTTTCTCGAAAAACTGAGTTTTATCGAAATCTTTTCAAATTATCGAGAAACTTAAGTTTTTTCGATAAATATTGTTCAATGCTCAAATTTTTCGAAAACTTCATTTTTTCAAAATCTTTCTGTGAACAATACTTTTCGAAATCTTCAGTTTCTCGAAAAATTGTTTTATCGAGAAAAATTGTGGTTTCTCGATAACTTAAAGTTTTGTCGCAAAACCTGATTTTGGAAAGATCTCGATAAATGTCAATTCTGAGGAAACTTTCTCGAGAAATCACTTTCTCGATAAAGTTTCACTTTTCGAAATCATTCAGTGAATTACAAGTTGATAAAAGACGTTTTTTCTCGAAAACATCAATTTTTTCGAAAAAGAAAGAAATCTCGATAAAAGGCATTTATGTGGAATTCTTTCGAGAAGTCACTTTCTCATTTTATTGTTTGGCATTGTCATGTCATATCTATGTATCATTGATGTGATTCATTATTGTTGTATAATGTGATGTAATTGTGAATTGTGATTGTCATATTATGCTTATTTGCAATATGCATTATCTGACAAAATGACACATTTGTGCTTAACTGTCTTAAGTAGATATCTGTATCCAAACTCTAAACTGTGCTAACACATAACAAATTTGGATGTTTGGTTTATGGTGATACTTTTCAGATAAACATGGCTGAACACAATGAGAACGTCGCTGGACAAACTCTTCCATTACTCACCTTGGATGACATCACTCCCGAGAACTACAATGTCACAATTGGTAACAACAATCCTCGAGTTGATTTCAACAAGTTGAATATCACAGAGAAATCATGCATGATTGTGAAAGATATCCTACTGGCACATCCTTGCAAACCACTGCTCACCTGCTCTACTTCAGTTCCACTGTTCTACCTTCATCAGTTCTGGCTTACTGCTCGGGCCAACTTGGATGATGAGTCTTTCACTGTTACCTTAGATAGCCAAGATTACTCTGTAGATCAGAACATTCTTCGTACAGCCCTTCTCATGCCACAAACTGACAACGAATTTGCTCCAACACTACCTGACCTGGAACTTCTTGACTTCTTCATTGAATTAGGATATGAGGTTGATGATGATGTACCTCTAGTCAAGCTTTCCCAATTTAATGCCAAGTATATCCCTCAGCCTTGGAGAACATTCTGTCTGTTGGTGGTGAGATCTATATCTGGAAGGAAAAGTGGTCATGAACATCCAAGGCTCGAACACCTGCAAACATTTTGGGGAATGGTGACTCTGACACCGATTGACTTTGCAGTTCCTATCATGAATGATATCGTCCACAGTATTCAGACAGAACGTGTGAAGACTATGATACCATTCACAAGATTCACCAAGCTTCTCATAGAACATCTCTGCAAAAGTTCTCCAGAATTCATCAAGAGGATGGCTGATCCTAATGAGCCGAAGCACCTCTTCGAGGACGACTTCACCACCTCATTCATCAAATCGACCACTTCCTCAACCAAGATCAAAGGAATGAGGATTCCCGAATACCTTCTGAATGACAATATTAAGAAAAGGGCGAACTTCAAGTTGTATGATCTGGCTTACAAAGGGGAACAGGAAGAAACCACAATAAAGACTCGTAGCAAAGGAGGTGTAAAGTCTGGGAGTACTACAAGCACCACTGCCTCGCCACATACTAGATCTAAAGATGCTCCTAAGTCTAAACCCAAGACTTCCACCAAACCTATACCTACATCCAAACCTAAACCTGCTACCAAGCCAAAGAAGAAGGCAACTCCTGAGTACTTTATTCGGGATGAACCTACTCCTCCACCTTCTGACACCGAGTCTGAGTTCGATACAGAATCTGAAGAAGAAGAACCAGACTATGAACTGAGATACCGAGCACCTGATGAAGCATTTCCTGCAACAGAGATTGCCGTTCAACAAAGTCTTGTAACTTATGAAGAAGAGACAAGGAAAAGAAAAGGAGTCACTATCAATGAGCCGAATGATGATAAAGATGAACCAATCATTGAACCATTAGTCGATAAACGCAAACTGAAGAGTATAGTTGTCGACACTAGAGCTGAAGAAAAGCGGCTTAGGAAAGAACAGAGGAAAGCAAGTCTTGAAAGCCGACTTCTATCACACCCTCCAACACCACCACCTATCGATCAGTCAGAACATCTAGGGGCTACAAGCAGTATGGTTCCTCCAACAACGTCAGAATCAGCTCCACAACCTGATGACAACGTTAAGGATACAGACAAGACTGAAGATGTCCACATGACTGAGACTGCTACTTTAGAGGAGAATGTTGGCGGTCCAGAGAACTTAGCTACGGATCAGGAACATGAATATCTTATTACTCCAGAGTTTCTTGCACGAGAAGCAGAGGAAGCAGAGGAACGTCGCAGAAAGGAAAACGAAGAGAAGAATGCGTTCGACACCAACATATTTCTTAAGTCATCTTCTCAGCAGACTTCCTCAGCACAACCTCTACCTCCTCAAGACTCTCCACCAAAGGATCCGACTCCTCCTGCTTCTTCTTCGGACTCTCACAACGAGTCATCGTCCGAATCATCACCCGAGCACTCATCTCCCACACCTTCTGAAACCGCATCTAAACAACATTCGATCAATGAACCAAAACAACCAGTTGATCTTCAGGAGCAAGTGAACAAACTCACCAACATGGTTACCAATCTTACCAAACAAGTTGAGGAATTCCAGGAGTCAACGCAGCTGATCGACAAGTTCTTGAAATCTGATTACGAAGGTTTTATCAGAACTGCAACACATGATTTTCTCACTGAAAATCTGGTTGAAATGATCACTCCTGAGGTAGCAAACCTTCTCAAACCAATCAATGACAACTTGGATCACAGAATTAGAAGTGTTACGAGGAAAATGTTGTCTACTACACCATTCACGCTTCACACCGAAAAATCTTCTACTGTGGCTCCAACCGTCCAAGAACTGTCCTTCAATGACATGCTTGTCAAACTCTTCGACAACCTTGCCACCAAAACCACACAGACAGCTGAAGAAAAAGGCCTGTATGATGCTATGGTAGCTTACATGTCAAAAGAGTCATGCAAAGATGCTGCTGGAACCAGAAAACGGACAAGAAAAGATGACGATCCTGACCCAAACTCCAAAGGAAAGAAACCTAAGTCTGGAACAGGTCCCTCGTCCTCTCTACAACCACAAAAGGACTCCACTCCTCCTAGAACTCAACAACAACCCTCAACTACTGGTAAAGGTCAAACCGAAGATGAAGAAATTTTCATGGAACAAACTGATGACTTCCAAGGTCAACCCGACACTGATTACCGTGCTCCACCTATTCCTGATTCTCATGCTGGACCCTCGTCACCATCCAAAGCTAAAGACAAAGATGCTACATCTAAGTCTAAGAAATCCAAGAAGAAAACACGTCATTCATGGCTCGACAATGATGACACTCCTCAGAATGATTGGCTGACGGACATGGTTCAAGCTCAACCTCCTCTGGAAGAAGAAGAACCTCTTCCTGGTAACACTCTTCAGTTCACCCAGGTCATTATGAAGGATCTTCACATCAACAAACTCACAAAGGCGGAGCTTAGAAGAATCAATAGGGATGCACAAGAATTCCTCAAGAAAAGATCTGGAAACAAAGTCGAATACGAATATCACATGCAGAATATAGCTAGTGCAATGTCTGCCGACTTTGACTGGTTAAATCCTGAAGTGAATATCGATCTAAGTTCCAAGAATCATGAAAAACCTTACTTCACCGACTGGACCAAACCATTACCATTGAAAGGATTTCCAGACAAACCCAAGATACCTTACAGCTTCTTCTTCAACAAAGATCTTCGTAACATCCAGCTCACTCTAGAGATATCCAAGAAGAAATATGCTTCCTCACTCACAATCTCAGTACCAGCCGCTAGATACGAAATTCCAGCCATTGAAGAAACCACCCGTATTTTCAGCAACTCCATCGTAGCTTACGACAGAGATGCTCTACACGGAATTCAACATTGGCCTGATCGTCGTCGTCTCGGTTATACAAGCAGATTAGGAGAGACATCATTGGAAAATGTGAAGCAGAAATCAAAGATCATCGCTATCTTGGAGATTCAACAGTCGAAACGGTTTAACTACTTATTCATGCGTGAAATTGTTGTTAAACGACAAGATGAAAAGAAGTACAAGTTCTCCGAAGCAGACTTTCCCAACCTTTATCTCAATGACATAGAAGATATGTATCTTGAAAAGGTTCAGAGTAGAATGCGCGGATTCGATAGAGACGTTCAGTACAACTTCATGGCATCGCTACTTCTTTACATCCGACGACTGATTGTTCAAGAAAGAGTGGAAGATCTTCAGCTTGGAGTGGAAAGTTACCAACAAAAGATCAATTTGACAAAGCCACAATTCTACTTTGATGGTCTCTATGAAACACCACAGTTTACTCTCATCCAAGAACCGTTTGGTTTCACCTACATCAACAGCAAAAAGCTACAAAGCTTCATGAGGTTCGATGAGATACATAAATTCTGTGATGTTACACTCAAGTTTGTTCGTGATGGGCTTGTCAAAAGGTTGAATGATGATAGACGTAAGATAGCTAAGGGGGAACAACCTAGATGGAAATCCAGCATAAGAAGACAAGTTCGTAACTTTGTCTTAAAGATTGAGGAAAGGTTATTTCGACGGGAACAGATCAGACGACTGGAAAGCTACATCGGTGCCAGACCATCGTTTCCTGTCAGAAACTTCGAAAGACCAGAACCTAAGTTCACTAACTTCGATGCTCCACTTCCGGACGAAGAATAACTTGGTACATTTGGTCATATTTTTTCATTATCAATTGTTTCATTGATTGAATCATTTTTCCATTATGGCTTGTGTACGCATTACAGTGTACAACCCAATCTTGTAAAGAAAGGACCCTGAGGTACGCTTCAGTGCCTCAATCCTAATCTAAGGAGCAAAGGCTTCTTACTTTTGAGTAGAATTAATCAAACATTTATGATTTTTCATAATTCTGCTCAAAAGGACAAGTATTTCACCTCAATAAGACCTAATCACTTGTTGAGGGGGAGCACTTGTCAAAACAAAATACTTTGCTCAAAATCAAAAAGTTCTTGGTGAATCTCCCCGTAAGACTCAAAAGGCATATTTTAATCTTAAAATTTGTCAAAAACACCATTTTGTATGCTATTTTTGAGGGGGAGAAAATGAAAAAGTGATTAAAACATACGAAGTCAAAGCTTTAAGTTGTATCATGTGCGAGCTAGACTCAGTATTAACCCAGGAATTGACGAGATAATAAAAGTCTGTAATATCGAAAGGACTTATCCTCGACGGGTAATAAGTTCAAGTTAGTTACTAGAGCTAGTTGTCACCTAAAAGCTGACAATGTATCTCTTTATTTAACCACGTAAGCGTGTCTCAAAAAGGATATGTCTGAGTAGAAATGTACCGTCTCGAGAAATTTTTGTGAACTTGATCAGGCCGGGTAATAACTTCAAGCTAGTTTAACTAGTGATGTAAGCGTGTCTCGAATCGGTCTTGTTCACGGAAAGTGGATCAATTCAAAAGTGCTTGCTCCTCCCGCATGTGCAAATTTATTAAACACTTATGAGCACATGTGCAGGGGGAGCCCTTCAAAAGTGTACACAAAACTCTCAAAGTGTTAACCAAAATATTTGATTATCACAAACACTTTGAGAGATTTTCAATCAAAGGTTTCTTGGCTACTGTCGGAGTTATAAGGTGATTAAGATAGGAATATCCGTCCTATGATCCGCCAGAGCCGGAGGGATCTACCCAAGGACATCTCCCATAGTTAGAATTAGAAGTCCTTAGGTATGATACGAAAAAAGGAGAAAAGAATGAAAGGGAAAGAAGGAGTTGAAGAATTAAAAAGAAAAGTAAAGTAAAGGGTGAAAAGAAATAGCCCTCCATATGTTCAACCTTAGGGCAGACACCGGGTTCAATACGTATGCTACTGGTTGTTGCAAAAGACAACACCGGTATTGAAGACAAAGTCGTCATGGACCCAGTGACGCAATGCACTAAACCTTCTTAACCACTCAAGTTCTCTCAAAAGGATTTGTTTCATTCTCACGGGGAACCCACATAACCTATCGACCTATCTCTTAGAGACGGTTGATATTGAAGCAGGAGACACCTCCCCAGTCTCCGCATAGGAAACCTAGGTGTGCACTTATAGAGTCTAGAGCCTTGAGATACATCAAAGATCTCTTAGGAACACTTAGTATTTCTACAACTGGTGGTCTACATCAATGGGCATCAGTTGTAAACTATCGAGTCCTTCGCAGATCTTAGCAATCTGCCGAGAACGTTTATGAGAGGATTACGTAAGTATTTCTCAATGATTGAACGGAAATCCTGCCAGGGTCAACATCAAACAGCCCTGACAGCAGGTCACTTCGGTAACCCCACAAGGGTTACGCTTAGTGTTTGCGGTGGTTCCATTACGGTCTACAGTCGTGGAGTGATCCCCAGCGACTCACCCAGTCATTGAGCTACCTAGTAGGTCTCGTAAGCTCCTTCGGGAGTATCTGATATGGGAACGGCCTGGATAAGGATTAGAAGGAGTCTTCACAATATGCTGTTGATGAGCTCTAATTCCTTATCCGTAAGTACCGGTGATTTATTGCTAACTGTCTACTCGCAGGTACCTCACTTCCATGATGACGGATTCCACATGCTCATACATGCATCTTGCAATCATCAAAAGCTCCCTCAAAGATCAAAGCAACACAAAGTTCAAAGTAAGATTCTACGCCAAAAAATAAGAAGAATCTACAAAGTATAAAGAACAAAGATCTTAAGTGAAAGAAAGGGACTACGTACATGTATAAGTCAGAATTCAAAAGATGTATGAGCATGTTGGAATGGCGGACAACCACCACAGACGCAGGAGTGACGAATGGCAGATTACCTCGTAACACAATCACTACAACATCATCAAAGAACAATGACAAAGAGCAAAGTATATCCATCATTATTCTAATCATTTCTGAAGACGTCTAAAGCTATGAAAGTCAAAGATTAAGACAAAGACGTCAAGCAACCATGATGACCGACCCTTAGGGGGAGATTGTTGGAACCTAAGTTTTTATTATTTTTGTCAAGTCTCGGTCATTTGTAATAATAGGTTGCTTTAGTTATTTATTACTTACACTAATGTAATGTTACAAGTTTACTAGGCTTAAGTATAATGGTCCATGGGCTTTAAGCCCATACGAATTCATGTAAGGAAGGAGAGAGAGTGTTGCCCTAGCTCCTTCCCTATAAATAGAAGTCTTAGGTCTATGTAATACTAGGTTGGTTATTTGAAAACATTAAGGAAACTCTTGCATTTCTTTTTCTCAAATTTCTCATAATCATCCCACTCTCATTCTCATCTCATTTCTTACATAATCATACTTGTGTTTACATAATGGTGACCTAACAAGTTTTTCTCATCACTCTCTATCATAATATACTGCATATACTTTATTTCTAACTCAGTACACTTTCATATTTGTGAGTCTTTCTTTGTAGCAAGAAGATCACGAACTTACAAGCTTCAACACAACGTTGCAAGACTTGTCAAGCATAGCATAGTGTAAACTAGTAAAGCTTATACATCATTGTATTGTATCCATTTGTAGTGATCGGTTAGTATTTAATCCTCAAAATACTTAGAGTGTCGGGAGTTGTTGTACCCTTGTAAAAGAACTATCAGGAGTGGTTGTACCCTTGTGAAAGAACTCGACATCTAGCTTAGTGTCGGAAATAGTGTGTAAGCGACGTGTAAGGTTTTCTCTGCTGGATAAAGGAGCTTGTTGACTAGTGCAAGAAAACTCTCGAGTTGGATACTCGGGGCGTGGAGTAAGGCAAGGAAAAAGAGTCACGATAAACAATCGTGTTATGGTTTGATCGTTTCTTACTTTAATTCTTGCATATTATTTATTGTTTGATTACACGTAAAAGTATTAGAAGAAAATCAAGATAAAACCGGTAAACTATTCAACCCCCCTTCTAGTTTTCCACAATTGGCATCAAGAGCTACGTTACTCAAGATTTTAAAATATATTGTATCTTAAAACTTGGAACGATCCATGGATTTTGAAAACTTCAAATAAGGGCAATCTATGCAAAGACCACCACTATTTGAACCAAATGGTTTCATATATTGGAAAAACCGTTTTGAAACTTACGTAAAATCAAAGGACATAGATCTATGGTATATTATTATTGAAGGTGATCATAAGGCTACCAGAAGTGGTCGGGATGAGGATAGTTCACTTACTAAATATAGTGATGATCAAAAGAAACTAATTGCCAAAAATAATGAAGCAAAAATGATGCTTTATAATGCCTTACCTAAGAAAGAGTTTGAAAGAATTTTTATGTGCAAAACCGCTAAAGAAATTTGGCAATCTTTAATAACTACTCATCAAAGAAATTCACAAGTTAAGGATAACAAAATTGATCTTCTTGTTCAACAATATGAACAATTTTCTATTCCCGAAGATGAAACTATTGATAGTGCATTTGCTAGATTTAACACTATTATTACTTCACTTAAAGCACTTGATGAATCTTTTTGTAGCAAGAATTTTGTCAGGAAATTCCTTAGAGCACTCCATCCTAAGTGGAGAGCAAAAGTAACAGCTATTGAAGAATCTAAAGATCTTTCAAGCATGGCACTTGACGAGCTTATTGGAAACCTCAAAGTTCACGAAATGGTAATGGAAAAAGATTCGGAGATAGTTAGAGGCAAGAAGGAAAAAGTAAAATCTATTGCCTTAAAAGCTAGAATAGAATCAAGTGATGATGAGGAATCAAGTTCGGATAGTGAAGATGAAGAATATGCCATGGCGGTTAGAGACTTCAAGAAGTTCTTTAGAAGACGAGGAAAGTTTGTAAGGCAACCTAAAGATGAAAAGAAGTCTCTACGAAAAGATCGGGATATGAAGAAAGTAAAAAATGAAATAAAGTATTTTAGATGCGGAGATACAAGTCACTTAATAAGAGAATGTCCAAAACCACCCAAAAGCAAAACTCAAAGTGCTTTTGTAAGTGGTGCTTGGAGTGATAGCGAGAATGATGATGAAGAGCCAACAAATGACAAAATAGCTCTTATGGCTCAAAGCTCAAATGAGGTACATTCCGATTCATCTTATTCTTCTATTGATGATAACACACTAGAACAACAATACAACAAACTTTGTGAGTTAAGCTTAAAAATCATAAACAAAAACAAATTTTTGAAGACTAAAAAGGAATTTTTAGAAAACGAAGTTTATGAATTAAAAGAAAAAGCTAAACGTTTGGAAAAGAATAAAAATATTGACACAACGTGCAAATCATGTCAAGAATTCAAACTTGAAACTGAGAAGCTTAAAATCACACAAGATAGTCTTATTAAGTTTAAGAAGTTTGATAAAAGTATTTGTTGTGCGGATGAAATAATGAAACTCCAAAAATCACACTTTGATAGAATAGGGTTAGGATTCATGAAAACATGATCAATAAGTAGTTTAAAGAAACAAGGCGAAAAAGGACAAGAAAATGACAAAACTGCAGCAATGACCCACGGAACTGACGAAACCAAAAATTTGGTTCCGCCTGTTGAACCCATTGGTTCCATGGAGACTGATGCAGAACAGAACAGTTTAATAACTAACCGTAATGAATTTGTTAAAGTTACAAAGAAGTCAAACACTAGTTCAACTGAAACTAAACTTAAACCTGCCATTAAAATAGGAGTAGGACTTGCTAAAAATGAATTTAGAACTAGAACTACTCAACCATGACCTAAACCGTCTATATCCAAACGCCCCTTTTCCAAAGAGCAACTTCAACACATAACCCTACTTTCAACATAGTTGGGGTCAAAACATACCTAGACATCATCAAGCTCCAAACTATATGTCTTGGAACCCATATCCACCATTTCCTTACATGAATCAAGGTAATGACATGATTAACCAAAATGGACCCATGAGATATTGGGGACCAAATGTTTGAATGCTTGTTATAAAATAGGTGTGCTTAAAAGTGTGTTTGGAACCGGATGAATAGATTAAAGATAGCGGTTGCTCAAGACACATGACGGGGGACAAAAGCCTTTTCTCTACCTATCAAGTCTATGACGGAGGTAACGTTACTTTTGGTAGCAAGCTTAAAAGTAAAATCATCAAAAAAGTTACTATCTCTCATGACTATCTATCTATTGATGATGTTGCTCATGTTGACAACTTAGGATTTAATCTTCTTAGTATTAGCCAACTTTGCCATAAAAAGTATAATGTCCTCTTTAGTGAAAACGAAAGTAAGATACTTAAAGATGGTATAACTATAGCTAAAGGAGTTCTTAAGAACAACGTATACGTCATGAAAATTGATAAAACATCTAGAGATAAACTTTGCCTTACCTCATTAGATGAGTCCTCAACTCTTTGGCATAGACGCTTAGGTCACGCAAATATGAGACTTATTCAATCCCCATCCTCTAAGGAATTAGTTAGAAACCTACCCAAGTTGAAATACGACCAACACTTTTGTGATGCTTGCAAAATTGGTAAACAAGTTCATAGTAGCCATAAGGCTAAAAATATGATATCCACAACTAGATGTTTAGAACTTTTGCATATGGATTTGTTCAGTCCATCTGCTATTCAAAGTTATGGAGGCAACTTCTATACTTTGGTCATAGTGGATGATTATTCACGATATACATGGACAAGATTTTTGAAAAGTAAAAATTAAGCTTTCGAACAATTTGAAATTCTTGGTAAGAAAATTCAAAATCAAGTAGGAAATTGCATTGTGTCTATTAGAACGGATCATGGTCGGGAATTTGATAACGAAATACAATTTGGTGAATTTTGTGAAAAAAATGGTATAACACATAATTTCTCGGTTCCTCGCACTCCTCAATCTAATGGTGTAGTAGAACGTAAAAATTGGACACTTCAAGAGATGAGTAGAACAATGCTTAATGAACAAAATATTCCACAAAAGTTTTGGTGTAATGCTGTCGACACATCAACTTATATCTTAAACCGAGTCCTAATTAGACCATTTTTAGAAAAAAACTCCATATGAAATATATAGAGGTAAAAAGCCAACATTAGGATACTTTAAAGTATTTGGGAGTAAATGCTTTATACTAAACACCAAGGATTATCTCACTAAGTTTGACCCAAAGTCTTATGAATGTGTGTTCCTTGGATATTTACAAAATAGCAAAGCTTATATTGTTCTAAATAAAGAAACATTAAGAGTCGAGGAATCGTTGAATGTAACTATTTTTGCTTTATATCAACCATTGAACCTAAAAATATAAATGAAGCTATAAGTGATGAATCTTGGGTAATAGCTATGCAAGATGAATTGAACCAATTTATTAGAAATGATGTTTGTACACTAGTTCCTCAACCAAAGAATCAAACTATAATTGGAACAAAATGGGTCTTTCGAAATAAAATGGATGAAAACGGAGTTGTGTCTAGAAACAAAGCTAGGCTAGTAGCACAAGGTTATAATCAACAAGAAGGCATTGACTACGATGAAACTTTTGCTCCGGTTGCTAGGCTCGAGTCAATTAGAATCTTACTTGCATATGCATGCGCACATGACTTTAAACTTTTTCAAATGGACGTCAAAAGTGCATTCTTAAATGGTTTTATTAATGAAGAAGTTTATGTTGCTCAACCTCCGGGCTTTACCGACTTTGAAAAACCTAATCATGTTTACAAACTTAAAAAGGCTTTATATGGACTTAAGCAAGCTCCAAAAGCATGGTATGATCGACTTAAAACCTTCCTATTTGACCATAAGTATACCATGGGCCTAGTTGACAACACTCTCTTCACTAAGAAGAAAGAATCACACATTATCATAGTTTATATTTATGTTGATGACATAATATTCGGATCAACTTGTCAAGAGCTATGCAATGATTTCTCTAAAATCATGCACGACGAGTTTGAGATGAGTATGATGGGAGAACTCAACTTTTTCTTAGGACTTCAAATTAAACAATTAGAAGATGGGATATTCTTTAACCAATCTAAATACATAAAAGACATGCTTAAGAAATTTGGTTTAGAAGATTCAAAACCTATCAAAACGCCTATGTCCTCGGAAACCAAACTCACAAAGGATTAGGAAAGTGAATCCGTAGATAACACTAAATATATGGGTATGATTGGTAGTCTACTTTATCTCACAGCTAGTAGACCCGACATTATGTTTAGCGTTTGTCTATGTGCTCGTTTTCAAGAAGATCCCAAAACAATCCATCTTGAAGCCGTAAAAAGGATTTTTAGGTACATCAAAGGCACTACACATCTAGGATTATGGTATCCCAAAGGAACGGGTGTAGAAACCATAGTGTATGTCGACTCGGATCATGCTGGTGACCATGTTGATAGAAAAAGTACAAGTGGTATTTGTACTTTTGTTGGACATTGTCTCACCTCATGGTTCTCAAAGAAGCAAACGGCACTCGCAATCTCAACAACTGAAGCCGAATACGTATTGATGAGGCGAAAAATGATCCATTTTTAGGGGGGTCATTTAAGCCGAAATTGGAATTTATTTGATCAAATATTGCCCTAAATCGTTCCTTTTGTGATTTTAGGTATTTTGGGAGTGAATTCTGAAAAAGGAAACATTTTGGACATTTTTGGAGCATAAAAGTGAAGAAAACGGCAAAGTCTTGATTTTCCTTGCTGGGAACAGTACCTGACGGCGTCAAGAGCAATTTTATGACGGCGTCAGGAGCAAAATGGATGACGGCCTAGAGAAAACGTGGCGGCGTCAGAACAAGGCCGTCAAGAGTAAATGTGGTGACGGCCCAGAGCAGAAATACACATGACGGCGTCAGATCTGGATCTAGGCAATCCGAGAATATTTTTTGCGGCGGGTTGACGGCGTTAGAACTTTCTTCTTGACGCCGTCACCTTAGTAAATCTATATATAGTTTTTGTAATTTTCATTCTAAGTGTGTAACTTTAGACGAGAATTTTAGGGTCGAACTTAATAAACCCTAACACGACTTTTACAGTATTGATGAGGCGAAAAATGAACCACTTTTAGGGGGTCATTTAAGCCCGGAATTGAATTTATTTGATCAAATATTGCCCTAAATCGTTCCTTTTGTGATTTTAGGTACTTTGTGAGTGAATTCTGGAAAAGGAAACATTTTGGACGTTTTTTGTAGCATTAAAGTGAAGAAAACGACAAAGTCTTAATTTTCCTTGCTGGAAACAGTACCAGACGGCGTCAAGGGCATTTTGGTGATGGCGTCAAGAGTAAAAGTGGTGACGGCCCAGAGAGAATGTGAAGGCGTCACCCAAGGCCGTCACGTGTTAACTTGTCAAAACTTGCGCGCGGAGTAGCGGATATTGTTTTGGTCATAACTTTTGCATACGAACTCGGATTTAGGTGATTCAAAAGCCCACGCGAAGAGGAAGAAGAGATCTACAATTTGGTGAAAAAATGGTTGTGACGGCGTCAAGAGAACGAGTTGACGCCGTCAAGCCTTGCCGACAGAAAATATGCCTATAAATATAACATCATAACTTCACTTTTTGTAAGCCCTAAACCCTAAAGTCGATTCCTGGGTTTAGGTGGGTGTTTTTCCAGCAACTTAGAGGGTTTCAATCACTCCATAAACATCATGTATTGGTTTGATGATTCTATCTCAACTATGTCTTTCATTATTCTTGTTGATTGTCTTTCTTTGATTATGTTTTGCTAATTCACCTTGTGTCTACTTATGATTATGTGAAACTTGTATATAATTGATTAGATCTCATTGATTTCTTGTTGATGTTGTGTCTATCTTCATCAATGAGGGGCTTGTTGATGTGTGTCTATCTCCAATAATTAAGGCGTGACAACTTCAATAGATCTAGTTGGTTTAGTTTATAATTCTTGTTTCCTATTGATTCTTGTTTTGATTGAATGAATTTATATGTTAGGCTTAAGAAAAATGGCAGATCTTCAAATGGTAACATGCTTGAACGTCTTAGGAAACATGAACCGATTGCACTAAGGTCTTTATTGGTTGTATTTAATGCATGAGCCACTGTTTACAATCCCTATGGTTGTGCTGGGCATGGTATAGGAGGAGATAAGAGCTCATAGAATTGGGGAGTTATGTGCGATACCCCATGAATGGTATTAAGGAATACAACCCGTCAATTAAAACAAGGTTACAATTCAATAGGTAGAATTGGATAGCTAGCAAGGAATAACATATCATAGGTAGACATGCTTCACTTATCTTTTAGAACCTTAGTTTAGTTTTCTTGTTAATTAGTTTAATTAGTAGCTTTTGGGTTAGTTGATTAGCAACTAATTCCGCCCACTCTCCCAATACCCGAGATTTTTACTTGCGTTTCATAAAATATAAAAATACAAAAAGAATCATCCTTCACCTTTAGACCTAGTTAGATTAATTTCAATCCTAACGACACTATTCCTAGCTGAACGATCAATCCCCGGGTACTTGTCACTATACTATACTACAACGATCAGGTACACTGCCTGGTGGGGGTTGTAAGCTTCTCGAGATCCCTCGAGAGGTAAAGCCTGGTGCGATTCCCACGTATCAAGTTTTTGGCGCCGCAGCCCGGGGAATAGTTATTGTTTAGGTTGAATTTGATTTTTATTAGGTCTACTCATTAGATTCCTTTTTAGTGAGATTTTTTTTTATTAGCTTTCTTGTAGTCTATCTTTTCTTTGTGCATTTGTTCGTAGAAACCTTTCCATTGACTCTTCCGTTCACCATTATGGAGAATGCGAAGCCACCATACTACCGACCACGAAACCCATTCTACCCTAATGACATATTGATGTTCAAACAATATCGAGATGAACCCATATATGATGCATGGACTCATTTTAAAATTTTACTCCGAATAGTCCCTCATCATAGTTTCGCTTTAGCATCCCTAACCCAGACCTTTTACTATCGTGTTAACCGATATGACCAAATGTGCATTGAGGATTTTGCCAATGGGGACTTTAGGGAATTAAATGCTGAAGAAGCATGAGATGCCATAGAAGATTGTGCCCAATATTATTATAGATTAGACAACCCGACAAACAACATAACAAATCACTTGACAACAAATTTGAAGGATCATGAAACAAGTTTGTTGGGGGATGAATATACTCATGTTGAGATACCTAGTTGGATGGCACCTAATATCATAGTACAAAACAAACATATAGGTAATCTAGGTACAATGGAGGATGAGGTGGATAATCCAAGCCCACAAAGTACCCCACAAGTCCTACCATCATTTGAGGCACATACACCGCCCGTGACTTACCCGGAAGAAGTAGATGAGACTATAGGAACCCCAATTGAGGTAGAACCCTTGGACCAAGCACCACTAGAGGATATAGGTTTGAACACTTGTAGTGATAACCTTACTCCTAGTTCTAGGGAATTTCCTAGTGTTGATGAACCGGAACCTCAACCTTTACACAACTTCCCATCCTTAGATATATTTCTAGGAGACAAAAGAGGAACCGACCCACCCATCAACCTATATTATCCGGGTAGTTTTAGGATGAAGGAAGCCATTCACTCACCCCCTTCACCTTACGTGGCATATTTTCACCCTAAGGGTGTGTATCACTACTTCCACCCACACTTAATCCTAAGTGTAGGGAAAACCTCCCCTATTTCCGTTAAATAAGGGTAGAGTCAGGCTCGTGACTCGTACAAAAATAAGCGCTTGTTGGGAGGCAACCCAACCCATGTTTTTAATTGTTTGATGTTTTTATTTTATTTGTTTATTTGTGCCATATATGCTTAATCATAGTTGTTTAATTTTCATGTTTGGAATAATTTGTGAAAATGCTTTATTTTGTTTTTAACCTCGTCTTAATTGCATATAAAGGTATTTTACAAAAAGATAAGTGTAGGGAAATTTATATCTTGTTAAAAAGAACTAAATTCGAACATGAAAACTTCACAATTCATGATTAGCATATATTTTATCTTGTTTGTGTGTCAATAATTGTGGATATGTTTTATGAATTCCTATTTGTAATTCATTCCACAAGTATCCTATCCTTTTGTTGCTTTGTCTTGTTTCTATTTCTAAGTCTGGAATTACATCTAGTTGTGATTTTTGTTCGGTTTGATGCTTTGGTTTTTGTGTTTGTTGATTACAGGACAAGAAGATGATTCATATTTCTGGAGGGAAGCTTTCAACGTTCATCTTCTTGGAGGTAGATTTAACCATGTTGTCACATTATCCACGGTGAACGAGTCAGGGGAGTATTAGTTTCTTTCATTCTTATTTATTTTTACTTTTACATCTTTTATCTAGAACATTGGGGACAATGTTCGGTTTAAGTGTAGGGAGGGTATATTAGAAACTATTACTCCACTTGGTTTTTGTTTTGTTTAATAGTGAATGTGTAATAAAACTGAGAGAAATATTTGTTAGGGCAATTTTAGCACCAAATTTAAAATTTTTTGCAACATGTAGGAGTGAAACTTTAGTCTTAATAAGCGTCTCATGGATAGGAGTTGTATGACTAGCACAAAAAACCATACCACTCAAAAATTTCCACCCCAAATATGTGAGGTTCGCCCTTAGATCTTTAGGAAAAAGCATTCATTGTTGGTGCTTATGAGTGTACCGGTAGTATTTAGATTCTAGAACTTGTGATAGCGATGCATCCCGAGACCGCTAGTGAGACTACATTCGTGTAGTTAGGATTTACTACATGATAAGAGGCATTAGGATAACCCTTGTTCTACACCTGTAATATAATTAAATTGACTTCATAGGTCAAGTAATTCTCCCACACCTTTGCGTTGTACTCATTTTTAGTACACGATACCCCTAGTACACCCCTCCGAGCCTATCTTTTCGTTTCTAACTTTAAGCATTTTACTTAAAGGAAGAATTTGTTTACAATCCACCCCAAATGTGCAACCAAATCACCTTAGCCTTCTTTGTATGCGCTCATCTTTAGTGCATTATTGTTAATTGTTTAAACCCTTTGTTAGTTGTCTAATTGATTACATGGTTGCTAAGTCGAGTCATATCTTGTACATATTGTTTTGGGACAATTAGGACTCATGGGTAAAGTACTTGTGTTATGGAGTAATGGGGAAGAACATCATATATTACCCCCATATGTGCGTTAATATTTAAAAGTACTCCAAGTGTTTTGATTATCTTGATTCGAGTCATTAGAATAGTTGATTGTAAAGTATGTAAAAGCTCAAGTGTAGGGAGGAAACGAGCTCCCTTTGATGTATTGTGATTGTAAAGTATGTAAAAGCTCAAGTGTAGGGAGGAAACGAGCTCCCTTTGATGTATTGTTTTAGATGGTAGAGTAAGAGTATATGTTAAAAAAATTAAAAAAAAAAAAAAAAAAAAAAAAAAAAAAAATAGAAAAAGAAAAGAGAAAAACATACGGGCTATCATCCGTTTCTTTTATTTATGTTTAAGTCAAATAGTGTCTTGAAAATCCAAAAAGAGTTGTGGTTAGTTTAAGTTGAGTCGAGTCTTGGCTTAGCAACGCCTCATTGTACATGTAGTTAACTAAGACAATTGACTTGCCACCAGTAAAATATCCGTTTATCCAACAAAACCGTGTTTTCCATATCCCCTACACCTAACGTTATAACCTTTTAAAAGACCTCTTTGATAGTTTATCCTAGGTGCTTACGCCATGTGGTGGAGGTTTGATCCTTTCCCAAGCCTATGGTAATCTATTTGCTATGACAGGTAGAGAGTGATATTTCTCCATTTCCAATTATGACATATAAATTTACAACACCCAAGAGATGAGAGTATCCAAATACTTAATGTGAGGTGCTAGTGTACAATTTCTGTGCCTGTTTTGACTAAGGTGGAATGACCATTTGTTGTAATTACTTTTATATTAGTGTTAAATGACCCCTAACTTGTATTTTGATTGGTGGAAAAGCTCATTTGCTTGAGGACAAGCAAACCCCAAGTGTAGGGATATATGATGAGGCGAAAAATGAACCACTTTTAGGGGGTCATTTAAGCCCGGAATTGAATTTATTTGATCAAATATTGCCCTAAATCGTTCCTTTTGTGATTTTAGGTACTTTGTGAGTGAATTATGGAAAAGGAAGCATTTTGGACGTTTTTTGGAGCATTAAAGTGAAGAAAATGACAAAGTCTTAATTTTCCTTGCTGGAAACAGTACCAGACGGCGTCAAGGGCATTTTGGTGACGGCGTCAAGAGTAAAAGTGGTGACGGCCCAGAGAGAATGTGAAGGCGTCACCCAAGGCCGTCACGTGTTAACTTGTCAAAACTTGCGCGCGGTGTAGCTGATATTGTTTTGGTCATAACTTTTGCATACGAACTCGGATTTAGGTGATTCAAAAGCCCACGCGAAGAGGACGAAGAGATCTACAATTTGGTGAAAAAATGGTTGTGACGGCGTCAAGAGAACGAGCTGACGCCGTCAAGCCTTGTCGACAGAAAACATGCCTATAAATATAACATCATAACTTCACTTTTTGTAAGCCCTAAACCCTAAAGTCGATTCCTGGGTTTAGGTGGGTGTTTTTCCAGCAACTTAGAGGGTTTCAATCACTCCATAAATATCATGTATTGGTTTGATGATTCTATCTCAACTATGTCTTTCATTATTCTTGTTGATTGTCTTTCTTTGATTATGTTTTGCTAATTCACCTTGTGTCTACTTATGATTATGTGAAACTTGTATATAATTGATTAGATCTCATTGATTTCTTGTTGATGTTGTGTCTATCTTCATCAATGAGGGGCTTGTTGATGTGTGTGTCTATCTCCATCAATTAAGGCGTGACAACTTCAATAGATCTAGTTGGTTTAGTTTATAATTCTTATTTCCTATTGATTCTTGTTTTGATTGAATGAATTTATATGTTAGGCCTAAGAAAACTGGCAGATCTCCAAATGGTAACATGCTTGAACGTTTTAGGAAACATGAACCGATTGCACTAAGGTCTTTATTGGTTGTATTTAATGCATGAGCCATTGTTTACAATCCCTATGGTTGTGCTGGGCATGGTATAGGAGGAGATAAGAGCTCATAGAATTGGGGAGTTATGTGCGATACCCCATGAATGGTTTTAAGGAATACAACCCGTCAATTAAAACAAGGTTACAATTCAATAGGTAGAATTGGATAGCTAGCAAAGAATAACATATCATAGGTAGACATGCTTCACTTATCTTGTAGAACCTTAGTTTAGTTTTCTTGTTAATTAGTTTAATTAGTAGCTTTTGGGTTAGTTGATTAGCAACTAATTCCGCCCACTCTCCCAATACCCGAGATTTTTACTTGCTTTTCATAAAATATAAAAATACAAAAAGAATCATCCTTCACCTTTAGACCTAGTTAGATTAATTTCAATCCTAACAACACTATTCCTAGCTGAACGATCAATCCCCCGGTACTTGTCACGATACTATACTACACCGATCAGGTACACTGCCTGGTGGGGGTTGTAAGCTTCTCGAGATCCCTCGAGAGGTAAAGCCTGGTGCGATTCCCACGTATCAAGTATTTTCAAGGGTTTTCACCCTTTGAAACCCTTCATGTTCAATTAAGATAAGTATCCTTTCAATTCATTCAATATGTCTATGTGTTGTTTGAATATATCTTACACTTGTCTTGATTTTAACATGCTAGGCTAGATCTCTTGTGTGTTTGCTTAGATGTAATGAAACCTAGATGTTGATTATGGGTTGATTGCTTGTTTATAGTTGTAATGGATGAATGATTTCAATGTTAGGCTTAAGAAAACTGGCAGATCTCCAATGTGTAACTTGCTTAAACGTCTTAAGAAACATGAACCGATGTGTACTAGGTTTTTATGGTTATATTTAATGCATGAGCGAATTCTAGTGATCCCATGTTAGGAGCTTCTTGCAGGCTCGACATAGGAGTGAAGTATGAGCATATAGAATTGGGGAAGTAAGTACGCCACCCCATGATTGGTATTAAGGAATATAACCCGTCATCCACGCAACTGTAACAAACAATTAACCTGTAAAAGATATCTAGGGAGTAGTGAAATCTAAGTAAACACAATTCTCCCATATATTGTTCACACCACATTAGTAATTAGCTTTATTTTCATTTTTGTTATTTTATTTTGATTGCATCTGTAGTTATTGGGTTATTTGACTAGTAACTAATTCCGCCCACTCTTCCAAAAACCCGAGATTTTACTTGCTTTCATAAAAATTAAAAAATACAAAAAGAATCATCCCTCACCTCTAGACCTAGTTCTTAGGCTTTCTAATCCTAGCGACACTATTCCTGAGTTGAGCGATCAATCCCCCGGTACTTGTCACTATACTATACTACAACGATCAGGTACACTGCCTGGTGGGGGTTGTAAGCATCTCGAGATCCCTCGAGAGGTAAATCCTGGTGCAATTCCCACGCATCAAGTTTTTGGTGCCGTTGCCGGGGAATAGTTATTGTCTAGGTTAGAATTTCTTTTTATTAGGTCTACTTGCTAGATTCCTTTCTAGTAAGACTTTATTATTTTTTTTGTTTAGGTTTTCTTTAGTCTATCTATTTCTTCGTGCCCTTGTTAGTAAAATAAATTCATTGACTATTTCGTTGACCATTATGGAAAACGCGAATCCACCCCTTTCCCCTAGAGAAGTGGCTTTGTTACGTGAACAAATTGAGAGTGAGATTAGGGAACTTAGGGAGCTTAATAGGTTGATTAAGGTTGAGCTCGACCATGTATTTAGTGACCTAGCGACCGCCTTGTATTCAAATAAGGATCTAGGGACTAAAGATTTTGAGGGTGTTGTTGAGGAAGTTGAAGAAGGGAAGATTGATCCAAAGCTAGATGATTATTTTAATCTATACCCCACTAAGGAGGAGATTGCGTACTATAATAATCTTATTGATAATCCTCGACCTCCTTTCACTAGAATCGAACCTAGAATAAAGAGAGGTGATCCTAAGAATGCTAAGATACCATGTATGATTGGGTATAAACATATTGACAATGCTTACATTGATTTTAAATCCTCAATCAACATTATGTCCTCAAGTATCTATAATGATATAGTGAAAACAAGACTTGGACCTAGAAGAGATCCCAAATACCCAGGTGGAGTTTGTAACTTTGTCGGGAGAATTAAAGGTCTACATGTCTTTGTTGGGAATTTTACTTATATCACTGACTTTATGGTTGTTGAAGATCTTGCTAATGTTATTGATTGTCGCTTATCCAATGTTGTGTTTGGTAAACCGTTTGTTGAAGAGTCCAAGTTAGAATATGATGAGGTAGAAGGGACAATCCGATTTACTAGTAACACCGATAGGATCACTTATAGGATGCCTAATAGAATGAAAGAATTTCGTTTTGTGCCTCGATTTGACATGGATAACATTGGTGCTTTCGAGGACATCAATGAAGAGGATAAGAAAAAGGGCATGGATTATGTATGGGAAAAGAAGAGTCTTTTCTACAAAGATTGCTTGACTCTAGGACCAAAGTATAAAGTCGATAAGGAATTTGCCAATAGGATTATAGGAGCAATTGAGAAAAAGGTGGTTGGTCTCTATAAAGAACATTTACAATTAGAGAGTGAGACCAACGATGAGGTCACGTAGTAACCCATGACCTTGAGTCTAGCTACAAGACTCGTAAATAAAGAAAAGCGCTTCTTGGGAGGCAACCCATGTTTTGTGTGAATTTTTAATTTGTGTGATTGTTATTTGTTTCCATATGCATGCTTTATTTTTATTGTTGGTAGATCATGTTTCAAAACTATAACGGTGAAAATACTTTATTTTGTCATTTGGCTTAGTCTCAACTTCATCCAAAGGTATTTCGCTAAAGATAAGTGTAAGGGGAAACCCCAAATATGTTTTTAAGAAACAAAATTGATCATGATTCTCCACAATATTAAATGAACATGTATATTCGTATTTGTTAGAGTCAAATGCTTGTATCGAGTCATAATGATGTTTTGCAGGATTTTCCAGGAAGTAGGACAAAGTTTTTCTAGAAATTTTTTGGAAACTTAACGTAAAGATTTCTGCAGGTCACTTCTGACTGCGTCAGGAAGAAATTCCTGACGGCGTCACGTGTAAAAATATGGAAATTTTGCTAGTTTTGTTTTTCTAACGGAGTCTTAAAGTTTTTGTTAAATCTTTAGTTTTATAAACTCCAGGAAATCTGCAACCATCATTCCACAAGCATTATATCTTACTTTGTTTTCTAGGATTTGTTATCATATATAGATTGCCGCCGATTTTACGCGAGGTTGCCTTGTTTGTTTTCTCAGGTTTAATAGGTTATGTTTGACAAGAAGATGATTTATATTCTGGAAGGAAAGCTTTGATTGTTCATTTTCTTGGAGGAAGATCTAACCTTGTTACCATACTATCCATACCGAGCGAATCATAGGAGTATTTGATTTCATTCTTTTACCTATTTCACTTTTACATTCTTTAATTGAACATTGGGGACAATGTTCATCTTAAGTGTAAGGGGAGGGTAAAATGATGATACCTTATAGTATACACTTTCGCTTGAGTTTGTTTGTTTGATGGTAGGTGTGTAATAAAACTATGAGAAATACTTGTTAGTGTAATTTTAGCGCCAAATTTAAATTTTTTTACAACATTTAGGAGTGAAACTTTAGCTATAGCAAGCGTCTCATGGATAGGAGATTGTATGACTAGCACAAAACCGTACCATTCAAAAAAAAATTTCACCCAAATATGTGAGGTTCGCCTTTAGATTTGATAGGAAATGCATTTACTATTAGTGCTTATGAGTGTACCGGTAGCATTTAGATTCTAGAACTTGCGTTAGCGATGCATCCCAAGACCGCTAGTGAAACTACATTCGTGTAGTAAGATTTACTACATGATAAGAGGCATTAGGAATCACCCTTGTGTTAAACCCGTATCATAATTACTTGACCATTTAAGTCATATTACTTGGCTAGTTAAGTCAATTAATTTTTCTCACACTTTAGCGTTGTACTCATTTTTAGTACACGAAACCCCTAGTACACCCCTCCGAGCCTATCTTTTCGTTTCTAACTTTAAGCATCTTGCTTAAAGGAAGAATTTGTTACACCCCACTTAAATGTACAACCAAATCGCCTTAGCATTCCGTGTATGCACTCATCTTTAGTGCATTATTGTTACATGTTTAAACCCTTAGTTAATTATCTAATTGATTACATGGTTGCTAAGTCGAGTCATATCCTTGTACATATTGTTTTGGGACGATTGGGACTCATGGGTAAAGTACTTATGTTATAGAGTAATGGGGAAGAACATCATATTGTTACCCCCATATGTACATTAATCTTAAAAGTACTCCAAGTGTTTTGATTATCTTAATTCGAGTCATTAGATTAGTTTATTATAAAGTATGTAAAAATTCAAGTGTAAGGGGAATTTTCATTCCCTATGATGTATTATTTTGGATGGTAGAGTAAGAGTGTATGCAAAAAAAAAAAAAAAAAAAAAAAAAAAAAAAAAAAAAAAAAAATCGAAAAATCAAGAAAAAGAAAGAAAAAAATAGAAAAAGAAAAGAGAAAAAACATACGGACTACCATCCCGTTTCATTTAATGTTTATTTTATATTTTCATTATTTTTGATTTATTAGCTTAAGTCGAGTCTAGTCTTGGCTTAGCAACGCCATATTGTACATGTAATTAACCAAGATTATTAACTCGCCACCAGTAAAGATTGCCTATATCTAACAAAACCGTGTATTCCATATCCCTACACCTAACGTTACAACCCTTTAAAAGACCTCTTTGATAGTTTATCCTAGGTGCTTACGCCATGTGGTGGAGGTTTGATCCTTTCCCAAGCCTATGGTAATCTATTTAGCTATGACAGGTAGTGAGAGATGTTTTCCATTTCCATATCGTGATATATACTTTATTACACCCGAGAGATGTGAGAATCTAAACACTATTTGTGAGGTGCTAGTATATGACCTCCGTGCTTGTCTTTGGTCTTTAGTGGAACGATTATTTGTTGTAATTACTTTTATATTAGTGTTAAATGACCCCTAACTTGTATTTTGACTAGAATAAAAGCGCATTTGCTTGAGGATAAGCAAATCTCAAGTGTAAGGGTATATGATGAGGCGAAAAATGATCCATTTTTAGGGGGTCATTTAAGCCGAAATTGGAATTTATTTGATCAAATATTGCCCTAAATTGTTTCTTTTGTGATTTTAGGTACTTTGGGAGTGAATTCTGGAAAAGGAAACATTTTGGACGTTTTTGGAGCATAAAAGTGAAGAAAACGGCAAAGTCTTGATTTTCCTTGTTGGGAACAGTACCTGACGGCGTCAAGAGCAATTTTTTGACGGCGTCAGGAGCAAAATGAATGACGGCCCAGAGAAAACGTGACGGCGTCAGAACAAGGCCGTCAAGAGTAAATGTGGTGACGGCCCAGAGCAGAAATACACATGACGGCGTCAGATCTGGATCTAGGCAATCCGAGAATATTTTTTGCGGCGGGTTGACGGCGTTAGAACTTTCTTCTTGACGCCGTCACCTTAGAAAATCTGTATATAGTTTTTGTAATTTTCATTCTAAGTGTGTAACTTTAGACGAGAATTTTAGGGTCGAACTTAATAAACCCTAACACGACTTTTACAATATTTTCAAAGGTTTTCACCCTTTGAAACCCTTCATGTTCAATTGAGATAAGTATCATTTCAATTCATTCAATATGTCTATGTGTTGTTTGAATATATCTTACGCTTGTCTTGATTTTAACATGCTAGGCTAGATCTCTTATGTGTTTGCTTAGATGTAATGAAACATAGATGTTGATTATGGGTTGATTGCTTGTTTATAGTTGTAATGGATGAATGATTTTAATGTTAGGCTTAAGAAAACTGGCAGATCTCCATTGTGTAACTTGCTTGAACGTCTTAAGAAACATGAACCGATGTGTACTAGGTTTTTATGGTTATATTTAATGCATGAGCGAATTCTAGTGATCCCATGTTAGGAGCTTCTTGCAGGCTTGACATAGGAGTGAAGTAGGAGCTTATAGAATTGGGGAAGTAAGTAAAAAACAATTAACCTGTAAAAGATATCTAGGGAGTAGTGAAATCTAAGTAAACACAATTCTCCCATATATTGTTCACACCACATTAGTAATTAGCTTTATTTTCATTTTTGTTATTTTATTTTGATTGCATCTGTAATTATTGGGTTAGTTGACTAGCAACTAATTCCGCCCACTCTTCCAAAAACCCGAGATTTTACTTGCTTTCATAAAAATAAAAAAATACAAAAAGAATCATCCCTCACCTCTAGACCTAGTTCTTAGGTTTTCTAATCCTAGCGACACTATTCCTGAGTTGAACGATCAATCCCCCGGTACTTGTCACTATACTATACTACAACGATCAGGTACACTGCCTGGTGGGGGTTGTAAGCTTCTCGAGATCCCTCGAGAGGTAAAGCCTGGTGCAATTCCCACGCATCACGTATCGGCCAAAAAAGCATGTCAACAAGCTCTTTGGATGAAGCAAGCGCTCGTGGACTACGGAATTGTGACTAAAGACATATCTATCCTTTGCGATAACAAAGGAGCCATCGACCTGAGTAAAAATCCAGTCCAACATGCTCGTACTAAAGATATAGAAATTCGTCATCATTTCCTTCGTGACAATGTTTAAAAAGGAAACATCTCCATCGAGAAAGTATCATCCGAAGACAACATTGCCGACATTCTTACAAAACCCCTTAAACGTGAACCATTTAATCTTCTTAGACTAGGACTAGAACTTATGGAACCTACTTCATAGTTTAAATGTTAAATAAAATCGTAGAAATTAAATTAAAAAAAAAATACATGTTCCTTAACCTGCAGGACTGGCGGAACCAAGAAAAACAAAGGGCGGATCCCTCTGTTTGGTTCCGTTCAGTCCGTCAAAAGCCTGTGCAGGTTTTCTTTTTATATATCAGACCATAAAAGTCCCATACTCTATACCACTCACCAAAAACAGTTACTATTCACCTCCATATCCATTCTTACACGAAAATTAGGGTTCTTGCTCAGCCACTCTTCATTCCTTTCATCATTGTAAGTATTCTAAACACAATTACTCTCCTGATCTGTGTCTAGGAAACTCTATTTGTGCACAAAAACTAAAAACTTGGGGTTATGCATTAACTTAGGAATTCATGAAGAAAATTTGTCATAAACAAAACTAATTATGTTTTCCATTAGTTAGGAATTGCATCTTGTAAGACATTATCACATTATACCAAACACCCCGTGTCAAAATTTTGAAAAATCTTCTCACATTTAGGAAAAATAGTTTTTCATTGATAATATAAAATAAAAAAGTTATGTTTAAAACATCACTTGCATTATGTCTCTTGAATGCTAAAGGGGATACATAACTAATATGTATTTTTGGGTACATTCAACTGTAGCTACATTGAACTAGGAGCATTTGGATTATCTCAAAATTTACACAAAATTTGCATAAGTAAAACCATTTTAACATTAAAATGAGTCGAGATAATCACAACTCCATATTGTTTTCATATAGGCACACACTAGAATTTTTTATACTTAAACCGTTGCTTACATACTTACATAAGCTAAAATTGTGATAATTATGTTTCTAGGTTCATCATGCCTCCCGTAACCTTCTATGACCACAAATACACCACCAAATACCTACCCAAACACCACAAGAGCAAAGGGCTAACCACGACCCAAGTGGAAATCTTTAAGAACCTTGAGAGGCGTTATGTTCATGAGGGTAGAACCATTGATCCTACTTTGCTTACCGAAACTAACATTAGGGAACAACTCTCTTTTATTGACTTTGATTGTCTCTTAGACATAGATGAGCCAATTTGTCCTCGTTTCATCCTAGAATTCTATGCTTCCGTGACCCTTAGCACGGATGATGAAGGTCTCATGTCACTAAATTTTTCTATCAACCAACATGACTTTGAAATCACTTTAGATCAATTTGCTCAAGTGCTTCGTGTTCCTAATCGGGGCACATGTCTTTACACCGACAATTGGCCACTTTCAACTCTTGACTCAATCCATGACCGCATTCATCCTTATGATACCCCTTTAGTGAGCAAAGAAGAAATTTGTGACCACCTTTTTGTTAGGACTTCTCACACTAGGAGAACCTGAGGAGGAGAGGAAGTTGCCAAAGACCCGTTTGGAATGGAGCTCAATGAGTTGAGACCACAATTCTTGAAATGGGAGGAGATCATTAGGGCCAATGTCATTAGTACTTTAGGAAATAGGGACCATATCAACACTTGTCTCTCCTACATGCTCTATAGTGTATCCACCCGCCAAACTTTCAACTTAGCCTACTAGATTGCCAAAAGGATGGCAAAAATCTCGGTTCAAGGTACCACCGCTCTTCCATACGGGATGCTTCTCACCCGTCTCTTTAGGTTTTGTGAACCCATTCCTCCAACTCCTAGAGGTCGTCGCTTAGATTATCCTCTTATTCCTCACACCTTTGTGCTATTAATTGATGAATGAGTCTACAAAGCCAAAGGTAAACGTCCTCACCCTCCAACCTCATCATCATCATCCTCTATGAGTGAAGACGACAATCTACCAAACTTTAGGCTCCCACTTCTTGAGTACCTCTCACAACTTCCAGCTATACCGAATGAGTCGGAGGTGTACAAACAAACCAAAGGCATGTGGAAATGCTTTGGGAGATACCTTGGGAAGATCTACAAGAAGGTGAACAAGAAATGAGCATGATAAGAGGGTGTTTGGCACAAGAGTGCATTTGAACAATTTGGTCATCAAAACAATGTTATTTTATGGTTTTATGATGTCTTAGGATGATATTATGTTTATGGATTATGTGTGAACTAACAACATTTGCAGGGGATAACAATTTGGTATTATGCTATTTTCACTTTTCGGCCAAAATTTTGAATGCTAGAATCGCTCTCTCAAACTATATAGGTAAGCATGTTTCTACCTGCAATTTTTGTTTCTTCTATCTACAAAAAATTGATTGCTTAAGTTTTAGGAAAAAATTTGGAATTCGGAAAACTCACGTAGTCGTAAAAGACACTCTGTCTCGAATCTGAGGCTCCACGAAAACGGCGGAACCCAAATTTTGGTTCCGTCCATTACAAAACTTGGTTCCGCCAAGTTTACTACCAACGGATACGGCGGAACCCAAAAATTGGTTCCGCCCGTGTTGTCGATTGGTTCCTCCAGCACTTCAGAAAAATTTGATCTTTGAATTTTCTTAATTTTTCTAGCAATCCTTAGGATCCAAACTTGCTTCCTACATGCTAGTTAGTATTTATCAGTAATTCTAGAGCTATCTAATCACACATTAACCAATAGCATCATCATTCCCGCCAAAATTTCAAATTTGCCTAAACTAACCCAAGGAACATTTCTGATACAAGGAAGGAAACATTCCTTTGGTTCCCCCAAATCCGTGGAACAACCTGACAACATGTATCCACCATGATCACATAGCATTTACTTCCCCCACTTAGTCTTTCACTCCATCCAACTCCATTGGATTGACTTCCAATGCTTTGACAACTTCTTGGAACTCTTCCATATGATTAGAAACCTCCAACATTGCATGGATCAACATCAAATCCAAACACCAATTTCCATATCATGCTATTCCTATAAATTGATCAACAAATCACACATCCAATTCACACCTTCACCTTCACTTCTCTTAATCTTATACTTCTAATCCTACCAAAGTCTTGCAATGAAAAAATCCACCACCTCATCCGAATCATCAAGACCTATTAGGAGAACCGTAGAATTAGCGTCAAACCATGTTGCTTCAACAAAACCATCCAAGTAAGCTCATCATCATCAAGTGATTCATCCCTCAATATTTCATCATCCATCAATGATACCAACTTTCTAAACCTTGCTACTCCAACACCATCTCCAAACCCTTGCATTACTAAAATAATCACCACTCCTCCACCAACCATCACTCCAAATGATCCAACACCACCTTTGGCACCAAGTCAACGTTCAAAAACTCCATACCTCAATCACCAAAATTGACACCTATGGAACTCTTCAAGACACCACCAACATCACCACACCCATTTATGGAAAGTTTGGAAGACCTTCCACCAAGATCATCAAATCCACCACCAATGCCACTTTTTGATACTATTGAACAAATGGAAACTCAACAACAACCTCGGTCTCAACCAAGTGACCCATTGGATGAAAAACCTCATCAACCATCGCTAATAGAGCGTTTGGCTTACAAGCATGCTAGACCTTCCATCTTTCTACAAGATCAAGATCATCCTCAACCACAACCATTGTTGTTCCATCCTATTTACAAAGACATCCACGGTCCTCTTTATGGAGAACCAAGCTTTCATCATCATGATCAACAACAAGAACCACCTCAAGACTTTTCCAACCGGTTTGAGTCCATATTTCCTACTTATGAGGAAATAGAAGCATCTTTGTAGACCAAATCTCCAATCACTCATGAAGAACTCAACACTCGCTTGGAAAGCCTCTATGCTTTCAAGCACATGATTGATTCTCATCTCACCCAAGCCATGGATTTCCAAACCGCAATGTACTCATCAATTGTAGGAAACCGACACACCTCTCAACCATCCACCTTTGCTTCCACAACAACAAATGTTTCAACCACCACCAATGACCCACCAAAAACAACCCAAGTTCTACAACTACCACCTATTTGCCATGATTGCATCATGTGCGAAAGAACCGCTCGCATTAGTGAGGGATGCAACATCTTGGTACATGAGCTTCAAGATGAAATGAGGTTTATCCTTAACCACATTTTGGAGAGTCGTAACGCCATCTCTCACTTGCCTCAAGCCTAGAGCTTTCTTAAGATCAAATAATGGTAGAATCTCACTTAGGACCCTTTCCATTTATAGATGTAGTTGTCATTTCACCTTGTTTGTTTCAATCTTCTCCAATAGTAGACTTTTTCTCAAGTCTTTAGGTTTGACTATTTTTAGTCAAAGTTTAAATTTTACTTGAAATTTAATGGTTCTACTTCTATATTGTGTTGGTCATTCTCGTTTGGTTGTTTATTACTAAATAGTTGTTGTCATGAGATGAATGCTTATTCTCTTATACTTGGTATTATGTTCTCATCCTTATCTCTATAACAAACTAACCTTTTCTTGTAGGACCAAAATCCATGTATCTTCTCTTGGCACTCCATTTAGGGGGAGTATTATCCAAGGGGGAGCATTTGTCTTGACACATTTTCGCTTCACTACTCTTCTTTTTGTTTCGACAAAAAGGGGGAGATAGGATATATTTTACCAAATCAACTTTACTACATCATTTAAAATGACATACTCAAAAAGTTGAAATAATCATGCTAAAAATAAATTTTCAAAAGGCTCAAAATCTATAAATATCCATTTGCGTAAAAATAAAATTTATGTTTTGTCGTCAACAAAAAGGGGGAGATTGTTAATACAAATATCGCCTAAAAATGTTATTTATATTTTACGATCTTTCTTAGTTTTGTTAACTACAAAAGGTAAAGTTTATTTTTGGCAAATCATAAATATAGTTTAAAAGTCTTTACTTAACTTCACTCTAACAACATCTACATGTTTTCACAAAGTGATTTCTAATCAAGTATAACTTAGTGTAAGTATATGTGTTAAAAATGTCTCTTATGTATACTTAGCAAGTTTACTAAATAGTATGTCATATTAGGATATAAGCAAGCAAACTCCTTTTAGTAAAACATTCACTTGCTAAACATCACAAACAAACATGTTTGATTCTATACATAAACTATTTTTACAAGTATACTTTCTTTTTTAAAAATATTTAGAAATATAATGTTACTTACATCATCTCTTGCATCACACATGTCCCTTCAAGGAAACATGTGTGTAAGAAACATGCTTTATTTTGTATAGATTCATACTAAAGATCTCAAAGTTGACTTTGTGAGATCTTGAGAATATTGTGTTATATTTTCTAATATCTTATGCAGGATTCTGTCAGGCTATCTGGCGGAACCCTCAGGGACAACGGACGGAACCAAAGGATTGGTTCCGCCGTATCTGTGGGTTGGCCTGGATGTTGGCCTATAAATAGCAACCCACTCCTTGAGTTTTTCTCATCACTCTCTATCATAATATACTGCGTATACTTCATTTCTAACTCAGTACACTTTCATATTTGTCAGTCTTTCTTTGTAGCAAGAAGATCACTAACTTACAAGCTTCAACACAACGTTGCAAGACTTGTCAAGCATAGCATAGTGTAAACTAGTAAAGTTTATACATCATTGTATTGTATCCATTTGTAGTGATCGGTTAGTATTTTAGTCCTCAAAAATCAAATTACTTAGAGTATCGGGAGTTGTTGTACCCTTGTAAAAGAACAATCGGGAGTGGTTGTACCCTTGTGAAAGAACTCGACTAGCTTAGTGTCGGAAATAGTGTGTAAGCGACGTGTAAGGTTTTCTCCGCCGGATAAAGGAGCTTGTTGACTAGTGCAAGAAAACTCTCGAGTTGGATACTCGGGGCATGGAGTAGGGCAAGGAAAAAGAGTCCTTATAGCCGAACCACGATAAACAATCGTGTTATGGTTTGATCGTTTCTTACTTTTATTCTTGCATATTATTTATTGTTTGATACGTCTTAATTGTTAATTACACATAAAAGTATTAGAAGAAAATCAAGATAAAACTGGTAAACTATTCAACCCCCCTTCTAGTTTTCCACAAATATGTTATATATTATTGTTAATCTGTTAATAACTTAATATGTTATATGCTACTGTTTCATTGTTATTTATTTCTTTTATGAAATTCAAAATTGTAGCACATTGGTGGGGAAATTTTGGTGTTGCAACTCCTAATCTGAAAAAGATTGTAATGAGGATTCTTTCGTTAACTAGTAGTTCATCGGGGTGTGAAAGGAATTGGAGCACGTTTGAAAGGGTTCGTAGACTTTATTTAAATTATAATTATATATCATTATATTGTATATTTTATAACACTTTGTTGCCTTTAACTTTGTAGATAGATACAAAGAAAAGAAATAGGCTAGAGGCGAGTAAATTGAACAATCTTGTTTATGTTCAATTCAACTCTAATCTGATGGGAAGAAAAAACAAAAGGAGAAAAGAGAGGAATGTTGAAGTATTATTATCAACCGATAGTCACATGGCTCAAGAATGGATTGTTGAATGTGATAGAGATGGAGACAGAGATGGAGATGAAGAAGTTAAGGTTCAACCCAATTCAGAAGCACATTAGGAAGCGGTTGGTGAAGTTATGGAAGCCGATGAACATCTACAACCGCGACAAAGTTCTAGAACTTCAACTAAAACAACTCAAAGAGAACTTTTTTACGAGGATTTTGAATCCACGAGTGAGGAGGTAGTATATGAAGAAGGTGAATACGAGTCAGATGGAGTTTAAATCAAAGAAATTGCGGAGATAAAGAGTAGAAGACGATATCACTATTAGACTTATGGTTTTAATGTGTTATTTAATTATATTAAACTAATTATGAACTTATGGTTTTAAGCATGTTAAACTTTTTACCTTCATGTGAGTTTAATGCGAGTCTGCCGTTGAAATGGCATATGCTAATTTTATGATGTGGTAGTATGATCTCAGCTAAGTTTTTTCAAGATATTTTGCAGTCATATATTCTGTTATGGTGTTTGTCTGCAAATACCATGTTCTGTTATGGTGTTTGTCTGCAAATATGCTGATTTTCTGTCCAGGTTATGCAAATATGCTGATTTTCTGTTATGGTGTTTGTGTGCAAATATGTTGATTTTCTATTACAGTGTTTTTTAGGTTCTGCAGTTGTATGATCTGTTGAATTGGAGCACTTTGGTCACTCGATCTACCCAATCTACACAATCTACATGATCAACCCAATTTATACGATCTACCCAAAGAAGCAAGTATGGTGGATGTAAAAAATGAGATCCAAGACATAGTTGTCAAATGGATCAAAGTGCCTAATCTAAACAAGAACTCTAATCTTGAAGTGGATGAACTTCTATTGACAAGAAGCCTTCAAAAGATGAAGATCACAAGTGCACTAATCTTGTTGTGATAGATCTTCATATGTGTATGGATAACAAGATCTCTAAGCTTGCTTGGATGAATCATGAAAGTATGCTTGCAACAAATGAAAGTTAAAAGCATTATGATCAAAGGTTTATGGTGGATTAAAGAGTAAGAAAGGTGTGCTAAACATGAGAGAAATCTAATTAAAATGTGTGTGAAAAATTATTTAGAAGTGTGGAAATGAGCCACTATTTATAAGGAAACGAAATCTTATGTTAACGTATTGACAGTACCTTTAGATATTTAAGGGTACGATCTGGAATTAAGGGTACTGTGTATTGTAGCAAAGGTACAGTGCATTGTAGTAGACGCTCTTTTTTTGTCATTTTTTTGGGAAGTTAAAATATGGTGAAGGTGGCTATTTTCTTGGGAGGATGGTTACAAATTTTGAATTTTTAAATAATTTGCATAATTACTTTTGTAAAAATATTTTTTACATTTAAATATAATGTGTAAAATTGTCAAGTGTATGAGAAAAAATGTTTCTTTGATCATAACGCAAGGTAACAAACATATTCGAACCTGTGTTGAAGCATACACGAGATGTCGAGAGATGTTGATGTAAGTGCTTTGATGTTTTGTGGTTACGAGTAACTTGCGCATTTTACGTTATGTATTACAAGTTACATGTTTATCATTATTAAAACTGAAGAGACCGTTTAGTTTAAATTTTGTAATATTTGCACTAACAGATTCCACTCGTAACTTTTCTCTTTTTGTCCCTTAATACTTGTTAGTTTAAGTCTAGGTATACTAAATCAATACCTAATTCTCTTAAACGTGGGATCTAATACCAACTTGTCACACCCTATTTTTAGAGTCGTGATTAAAACATAACATCACACATAATAGTCTGGAACATACGATTGTTGTCTTACAATACAACAGAAGTCTTAAAAAATTATTTAAACTATCTGATTGCATTCTTTTTTTATGAAAAATAAAGTAAATAGAAATACTATCCCCGGATCGACCATCTATTCCTTTTCCTTTCCTTTGGAAGTACTTGTCTGATTTGGTCCTGAGATACATGTTTACATATACATACTAATCAGCCAAAGGCTTAGTGAGTTCACGAGTTTTAGCATGCATTTTAAAATATAACAATTGTATCACAATTTAAAAAAAAAAAAAAAAAAAAAAAAAAAAAAAAGGTATCGTAGAATGCATGTTCACTTTAAAACATTTCAAAACATAAAATCTTAACGTGAAAACATGAACATATCAAGTGGAGATCTCATATTCAACACTTATGTTGAATGCGTCTTTGTTCAACATATCATATAGTACTTATAACTTGTGCCAGGTAATTAATGGCCAACCACAACACTACAAGAAATAGGAGAACAGGCGTCGACGGTTTCCCGTCGACAATATGTCGACGGCATCACCCTCTAAACGACAAAAAAAACGCTTGACCGAGCCCCACTGCGTTGAATTTTTCATAAACGTATTTTCCCATCGACATGTCGACGGAAACATTTTAACATATTTTTTTGACCTCAATAATTCACCAAAATTGGGAGCGAAATTTACCCGCTAATATATTCCCGTCGACTTGTCGACGGGAATATATTAATCACGTTTTTTCCCACAATTAACGTGTGATTAAGCATAATAATTATTTGTTTTGAGAGTCCCGTCGACATTTCGACGGGAGTATATTACTAATTATAAATATTTTTAATTAATGGGTAAAATATTGGGCGGGATTTTTTCCCGCGTTCTTTTTCCCGTCGACATGTCGACGGGAATATATCTTCAAAAATCAGGCTATATATATCTTCACAAATACATTCCCGTCTCATTTTTTTACCTATATATACATTCTCACAAAATTATTTCCGTCTCATTTTACGCATCTCACAAATAATTCAATCGTCAATTCTTACAAGACACACATGACTTGGCGTGGTTGCACAGTTGAAGAGGAGTACTCAAAAATCTTGTCATACGAGCTCCTCTTTAATGAAGTTATGTTAACTTTTGGTCATGCAGTTTATGAGGAATATGGTTCTTTTAAGAACGTTGAACCGTGGATGAGATACAAGATTATCGAATGGTGTAGGAAAAAGTCGTACTACAAAGAGTACATGGACGAGCTAGATGCTGCTGAAGCTCAAGCTGCTGCTGAAGCTCAAGTTGCTGCTGTTGGAGGTGACGACGAAGCTGAAAGTACGTTGGAAACCAAACTTGATAATCTGGGAAATAGGGTCACAAATCTTGAAGCTACGTTTGCACATATCAAGGAAATGAGAGCAAGGAAGGGAAAAGATGGTGCGAGTTCGAGTAAAGCAGGAAGTAGCCGCAAAAAAAAATAAACGGGTTGTTTCGTTTGATCTGTTGTTTTAGTTGTCGAGTTGTTTAGTTTGAGTTGTTTCGTTTGGTTGTCGAGTTGTTTCGTTTGGTTGTCGAGTTGTTTAGTTTGAGTCTGTATGAAAATGCATGTGGTTAAGAACTCTTGCTTGTTTTAAATAAACAGTTTGCCTTTGTGTTTGATAATTATTGCTCCTTCAGTTTTATTATTTGTGCGTACAAATTTAAAATATAAAGGACGTTCAACATCAGTTACCACAACAACAACATTTTATTAAACAACAACAACAACAACAATATTTTATTAAACATCAATAACATCAACAACAACGATAACAGTACTACATATGAAATTTATCCATGTCACCTAAAAGGTCACGGAGTATTGCATCCGACTGACATGCGTGGTCGTGGTTGGGATACGTTGCCATGTCAAGTTTTGCCTCCAGCACCTTTAATTTTGTCTCTAGCACCTGTTTTTGTGCCTCCAGCACCTGTTTTTGTGCCTCCAGCATGTTTATTCTAAGATTTTTTTCATGAAAGTTTGAGCACCTTTTTGGAGCAGATCCATAACCGCTTGATGTTGAAGCTCCCAGAGAACCGATCATCATTTTGGCGAGTCGTTCCTCCTTCCATAAAAAAAATTACATCCATGGTCTTCTGTCCCAGGCTGTTAAAGAGTAAAAACTATTATTTTTAACAACTAACCAAATTATTTATATAATACACGAAAAAATAGTGTAATTGTTCACCTGCGAGAAAGGACACGCATAGTATAGTTTACCACGGGAGTAAGATTTACACGATTCTCGCAGAATCACGTCTCCTCATTCACAAGGACAAGGAAAAGCTTCAAATTCTGCCATCTTCTTCACCATGATAACAGTGAATGTTTGTGGTTGTGAGGTTGAGTGGTTGAATCGTGAACGGGGTGGCCCGATCTACAAGTTGAGGTGATAAAAGGTGGTGGCCAGAAAAAGATTCCGGCGGCCGGAAAATGCTGGTGTCGCTAGAAAACAGAAACTACTAGAGAGAGATAGAGAGAGAGATATATAGTGAGATGAGTATGTGTGTGTGTGTGTGTGTGTGTGTGTGTGTTTATATTGTGAGGATAAGGTGTTAGGTAGAAAAAAAGTTGTTAGGTAAAACCATTGCATCTCATGTATAACCATAGCATCTCGACTCGTTCGTTTAACATCTCATGTATAACCATTGCATCTCGACTCGTTCGTTTAACATCTCATGTATAACCATTGCATCTCGACTCGTTCGTTTAACATCTCATGTATAACCATTGCATCTCGACTCGTTCGTTTAACATCTCATGTATAACCATAGCATCTCGACTCGTTCGTTTAACATCTCATATATAACCATAGCATCTCGACTCGTTCGTTTAACATCTCATGTATAACCATTGCATCTCGACTCGTTCGTTTAAAATCTCATGTATAACCATTGCATCTCGACTCGTTCGTTTAACATCTCATGTATAACCATTGCATCTCGACTCGTTCGTTTAAAATCTCATGTATAACCATTGCATCTCGACTCGTTCGTTTAACATCTCATGTATAACCATAGCATCTCGACTCGTTCGTTTAACATCTCATGTATAACCATTGCATCTCGACTCGTTCGTTTAACATCTCATGTATAACCATTGCATCTCGACTTGAATTTTTATAAAAGTATTTATAATAAAGTAATTTTATAAAAGTATTTATTATAAATAATTTTTTTTAATAAAAGTTATTTTCCCGTTCACATGTCGACGGGAATAAAACCGCCAAAATTTTCGTGAAAATTTAATACGTCCCGCCAAACGCAAACGACAAAATAGCGTAATATTACTGTCGACATGTTGACGGGATTAGTAATAATATAAAAAATTTCCTTTCTAGTCCCGTCGACATGTCGACGGGATAAAAAAAGTTATAACAAAACCAGATCTGGTCAAATTATTTGTCATAACTTAGAAAAAAAATAAACCATCGATTGTATTTCTTCTCCGGCGATTGTACTCCACCACAGCACTCCACCACCACCACTCCTCCACACCACACCACCTCCACCTCCACCACTCCTCCACCCCAACAACACCACATTATACCACCACCACCACCACAACGCTCCACCCCAACAACACCGCCACATTTACCACCACCACCACACGAGCACCACTGTGCACCACCTTCCCCCCTCATTTATTTAATTCTTCCCCAACCCTTCACATGTTCAATTCTTCCCCTTCCCCCCCCCCCCCCCCCCTTTTCTTTCTTGAAAAATAAACCATCGCATGTACTTTTTTGATTTTTTGATTAATTTTTTATTTTTTGATTTTTGTTATTGTTTTGTATTAATTAGTTTAATTTAAGTGTTAATTTTGTATTAATTTTGTTTTTTTATTTTTTTTTTTTTTTTTTTTTTTTTTTTTTTTTTTTAATACAGCTGAGACCCGAGACCACAGCCGAGAGCCTGAGACCACAGCCGAGAGCCCGAGACCACATGTAATGTGTCTCTTTTTTTATTTTTTTAATAACTTTTGGTTTCCCGACGACATGCCGACGACAACAGTTTTTTTTTTAAACTTTTGAGATATAAATGTGCTCTCTTTTAATGTAGCCCGAGCCCGGGACCGCAACCCGAGACTGCAGCCGGAGGTCACAGCCAGTGCCCGAGACCACAGCCGAGACAGTATGTTGTTTTTTTTCGTATCCGTATTATTTTTTACATATCAGTATATATAATATGTTGGACTTTGGTTAGTATATTAGGTTTTGATATAGTATGTTGGACTTTGGTTAGTATATAGGTTTTGATATAAAAGGGATTGTTGCGGATTGTGAAATGTGATTAAGTATTAGTTTACGACACAACCAAGGTCGGTTGTGCTCATTGTGTACCCACGGTGCAAATAGCACCTTGGGGGACTTGGTATTGAACTAGCCGTAGGATATTGGGTGGGTTGGCCGAAGGTGCAAATATTAAACTAGTATTTAGTTTAGTTAGTAGTTGTAGATATTGCGTTTGGTTAGTTGTTTGGTTGCGTTTGGTTAAATGTTAGTTGGCGTTTGGTTAGTATATATTGGTTAGTATTTTAAAAATGTGAAGTTAATATTGGTTAAATATTATGGCTTAGTTGGCGTTTGGTTAGTATATATGGTATACTACTTTTAATATATTGGTTATGAGGACGACGATCAACGTTAGTTGAGGCACCACCACCAATCATTCATGTTGATGACGACGATGAATTTATTGATGATGAGGACGACGATCCTTATGATTTAGCAGACTCTGATGCAAACAATTCTGATGATGAAGTTGAAGATGCGATTCATGCTGTTTATGATAGTGATGTAGATGTAGCAGATTGATCTTAAATTGTAACTTGTAAAACGACACTTAGCTTATTTGAATGAAATTATTATGGATTGTTTAAATGTGTATATTTATTTTAAATGTGTATGTATTTGAATGTGTGCATGCTTATGTTAATTTGTTCCCGAATTTCTATATGTTAATTCAACTTGTATTTTTACAGATGGCAGCAGTAGCGCGAGGTCACGGTGGTGACGGTGCCGATGACCCACCACCACCTTATCGTTCGATTACTAGCGGTCACCGTAGTGGTAAGAAAATTAAACTTGATAATTTGAATTTTGTTACTTGTTATTTTTTAACGTTTTCACTCACTTCAATTGTAGGTTCGTCACAAAAATCTCGACGATGAGGTAGAGCGAGAAAAGCTGGCGGCAGGGGTGGAGGTTGGGATGGCGGCAGGGCACAGGTCCGTGAAGCCAACAAAAACAAAGACCTCAGGAAAGCTGTGACTGCCTCGGGCCCGCAATCGATCGAGTTCGAGTATCGTGATCAGAGGACATTTACGCATGTTGGGCCCAACCGCGCATGGTTCAGTAACTATGTTGGCGAGCTGGTTAGGTCCTTGCCGTTGCACTATCCCTCCTGGCACAAACTTGACGAAGCGACTCGACAGGGCTTCATGAACCGACTCGGGGTCAGTTATTTTATTTTCCTTTTAATTATATCTTTATATTTAATTCTTTGAATGTGTACATTTATTTAAATTTGTTTAATTGTGTATATTTGTTTAAATTTGTTTGCAGGAATTCTTCGACTTGCAGACCCACATGCGCTCACCCGATTGGAAAACCATTTCGGCGGGCCTCAATGCGTACATTGCTAAGGTCTACTCCGACAACAAGGGCACGATGAAGAGGGTTTACTTCGACGGGGAGGGTGGGCCTGAAAAAATGGATGAGATACGAAGAAACCCTCCTCCGAACGTCGAGCCATCTGTGTGGGAGGAGCATATCAAGTTTTACATGAATGATAAGAACCTGAAGCGTGCTGCTGTGAACAAGGAGAACCGAAAGAAGTTGCAGGTGTACAGCCGCCACGGTTCCAAGTCATTGGCTGCTATTCGCCACGACTGCGTAAGACACATTTTATTTTTATACAAGTATTTTATTTTTATAAAATTATTTAATTATAATTATATAAAAGTAATTAATTTTGATTTTATAAAAGTATTTAAGTTTAATTAAAATAAATATGGTGTTTGATTTGCCATTTTTAATTTGTTTCATCTTATATATATGCATGTGTATATACAGTTTGAGAACAGCAAGGACAAACAATACCCGTCACTCATTCAGTCGTTTTACGACACACACTGCGACAATGATGGTATGTAGTTGCAGGATGAGGCTCGTGTTCAATATGTAAGTATCTTTTTTTTTTTAATTTATTATTTATTTATTTATTTCCCCAAACACGCACTTTAATGATTCATTGAAACATAATCTTGTAATTAACCCGATATATATATATATATATATATATATATATATATATATATATATATATATATATATATATATATATATATAATTTTCTCAATTTTTTTCTCAATTAAATAGGAAGAGATGGTCCGGCTGCGAGATCTGGGAGCGAATACGCCGGAAGGGGTGGCGTACACGGAGGAGCAGATACTTACGATGGTTTTGAAGGGCAAGCAGCGGGGCCACATCGCCGGACGGGGTAGGGTCGTACCCGGGCTCTCCAGGCCACCGTTACCATACACCCCGCCTCCACCTCCAGGTATGTACAGTTTGATAATATATTAATTATAGATTACTTGATCATGACTCAAATTAAGTATTGCAATAGATGTTTTTTAATTTTGATTATTTCATTTTCAGAATACGCTGAGATGGAGAAAAAGCTTGCTGAGGCCGAGAAGAAGATTGCTGAGGCCGAGGAGAAGAGCCGTCGAGAAGCTGAAGAGCGTAAGGCCTTGAAGGCGCAGATTGATTTGGTCACAGGTTTTATCTCCTCCAACCCGCGATGGAACGAGTATGTTAGTCAGGCGGGTTCTCAGCACGTGGATGGCTCAGGCAGTGGCGTTGGAGGTAGTGGCTCAGCTGGAGGGAGCGGGAGTCGCAGAGGCGATGAGGATGGTTCTGGCGATGATGAGGGTCCTACTGATGATCACGAGTGATTTTGGATGTAGAGGTACAAACTTGGATATTTTGTGTTGTACTTATGCTTGAAAGAATATTTTGGCGACCCATATGTTAGTATTGTATAGTTTAACCTTTTGGCGACTTGAACGTCACGGATATTAAAACATTTGTGGATATGGCAGCTAGGTTTAAATATTACCACACCCCGTTTTGTAGACTTTATATGTTTTTATGCATTTTGAGGGTGTTTAGCGATATTTTGCAAGTGTTATAGCCGATGGCGAGTTATACGTTTAGGACATGTTGATATTGACTGGTTATAGGTGCTATTACAGTTACAGGTTTTGGTAGATTTTTTCCGAAAAATCCGGAAAAAATCTGAAAAATTGCAATATTTGCAGCCTGCTGTTAGCAGGATGGTAATAATGATACCGTCGACATGTCGACGGCATCATTAAAACATAAATATTGGGTATTTAAGATACCGTCGACATGTCGACGGTATCATTAAAACAAAAATATTGTTTTTAATATTATGTCGTTGACATGTCGACGGCATAATATTAAAAGCAATATTTTTGTTTTAATGATACCGTCGACATGTCGACGGTATTATATAAAACATAATTATAATCAACTAATTAAAATGTTAATTAGTTATATGTTCCCGTCGACATGTCGACGGGAACATATAACTGACGGACATCAAAATCCTTTGACTGGAAACCGATGTGGGACCCACAGTGTCGACGGTAATTGTCGACGGGAACACTATTCCCGACGAAGCACAGCCGTCTTTATGTTCCCGTCGACATGTCGATGGGAAGGTATGGTTCCGTCGACATGTCGACGGAAAGGGGGTAAAAATGTCGCCGGGGAAAGCCTCGTTTGTACTAGTGCAATAACCGGAAAGTGCATGACTGGTAGGTGCCCCGACAATCCACAGATGTATCAAATAAAACATTTTCATATATCCAAATCCATGCATAATATAACTTGTAAACGTATCATAAAATATTAGCACGAAAATGAGTTATAATATGTATGTCAGTTTTCGTAAATGTCATGAAAACTAACCTTAAATCCAAGCCTCGCTAAAAGTAATGTACAATTTAGTAGAATCAACCTATATGTTTAGTGATTCCTAATAATAAGTAAATCTCGACATGTTTATACTACTAGCTTGTATTTTATGTCCCATGACCGGTCTTTCATCAATATTTACATATTTGTCCAAATCACTTTCGTAAAAACTTATGTCCTTAAGAGCATGCGGTAAGTTAACAACAAGCCCCGAGTTATAACATAACACACTTCATTTTAGGGGTGCGTTAACTTACCAAGCCCTGCGTTAAAGGGCAAGGCATGACCCTGAAGTTAAGAACTTAACGTGCATTATGAGAGAACTTTGCTATTAAAAAAAAAAAAAAAAAAAAAAAAAAAAAAAAAAATCCACCCCCTCTAACGTGGTTGAAATTGAAAATAATAATTTAGGTGAAGGTGAGTTATAGGTGAGTTATGCTATCATGGTGGAAAGTTATGAGTTAAAGTTAAAAGGTTAAAGCTAATGTGGCGCTGACGTGACAGTGAGTTATAAGTTAACCGAAAGGCAACTTACTCAATGCTCTAAGCTTATGTAAAATATCATCTTAACGTAACATTGTACATATCGAGAGCTTGTGTACTTTTCGTATGTAAAATAGGTCATTTTACATAAAGGCCTATAACGTGACATTTCCTTGTATGTTTCATGACTTAAAGTAAGGGTTAATGGCATCTAATAATAACGTACTTTCTTATTTCTTCACATATCAGATATGAACTCAAAACAATATTAGAATGCCCATCCAACTTTCAAATTTTGTTTCATTATCATACGTTTTAGAGTCATCTCTTTGCATCGTTAGTCCTTTTGACTAATGATCGTTTGTAATTAACTCAAAACTATGTTTTTCTTACGTTTTTATCTGTTTTCTTACGTTTTCATATGTTTTTTCCCATTTTCTTACGTTTATGTTTGTTTTTAAAAATGTATGAAAATATAAGAAAAACGTATAAAACTGACGAAAACGTACAACAACAGAAGAAAACGCATAAAAATGTATGAAAACATATAATGTGAAAAAGAAAACATATTTTTTAGTTAATTACAAACGGTCGTTACTCGTTAGTCAAAAGGACTAACGGTGCAAAGAGATGACTTTAAAACGTATAATAATGAAACAAAATTTGAAAGATGGACGGGTATTGTCGTATTTTTTAGAGTTCGTATATGATATGTGAACAAATAAAAAAGTATGTTACTATTACCTTAACTCGTATACTTTTAGATAGCTACATATTTTGCAACATGTTCTTGAAGCTAGATATCACTTGTAATGACAATCTCGTTGAGAAAATATTGCTTTTACATACTATAATATTCTCAGAATGTATGATATCGACTAGTATAGTTCTCTTTCAAAACTATAAAATTAATTAAGACACATCTATATCTACTAGTAGGTACCCACGCGTTACAGCGGCAGGTACCCTAAAATAAATGTTAATGACACCAAATATCTAGTGGCGTGTCTGCATGTCCGTCACGGACAAATAATCAGTATATCAAATATTTAACGCTATTTTATAAAGTGCAATAATTGAATAACATACATTTATTGATGAGACTAAAAATTCATATGATAAAGTCTTTTACAATATATGTATATACACCATATTGAAAATCATACACACATTTATATTTTACTCTACATGAAGAACTTATCGATATACAACGTTTGACATGTACACACCATCTTGATCAAAATTTTTAAAAGCTTAATGTTTTGGAAGCATAATTAGATTGTATATTGTAGTTAAATAGTTGTATATTTTGATGATGAGGTGTTTTTAATAGTATATTAATTGTACGGGTTAAATACTGTTTTTTAGTTTTATTTGTGCTTTAAATACTTGTAAATTATGCTTATTTACTTGCATTTACTTAAAATTTTATTTTTGGTAATCTTAAAAAATTAATATGAGAGAGGGTCAAAGATATATTGTAAATAGTATAGATATTATATTATAATGTATTTAAAACTATTTTATAATTAGCAAGGCTTAAAAATTCAGACTCAAACTTACTAATTATTGAATAGTCCCAATTAATGCAAACACTAGTTACCTATATAGCACAAGGAATCAGTGCTCTTTTATTCGTTCATGTTTAAAATATTAATATTTTGGTACAAATGAATAAAATACTAATATTTTGCCACACCTGAATAAAATACAGTTCCATTTGTAATAAAATAATGTGAGTGTATAAAAGCCTAAAAAAAAAAAAAAAAAAAAAAAAAAAAAAAAAAAAAAAAAAACTTACAAAAAAATGAAGTTTTTAATATTTATGATTTTTTTATATAACAAACTTTATTTGCCAAATATCTAACAGATAACTAGCGATTTTTTGAATAAAAAAATACTAGCAAAAAGGCCATTCAATAACGAACAAAACAAGCCAAATATTGATATGCTTTTGACGTACGAATAATTTTATTAAAATGTTGAACTTTAATATATATATATATATATATATATATATATATATATATATATATATATATATATATATATATATATATATATATATATATATATATATATATAGTTTTTAAATAAAAAAACTTTCAAAGTACACCCTTAACCTATCAAATAACTTTAAAAATTATCCTAAACTTTTTTTTAAAACTATAAAAGGCCAAAATTAGCCCCGCCGCAACACACTGGTGCCCGACACAATAGGACAACTACAAATATAGCTTGACACAACATTTATTCTAAACAAATACAACCCACGTGTCGGCAAAAAATATAACATGATCTCACAACGAGAAGCCTCGCCCAAACATTGTTCGTAAATGATTATCACAAAAATTTCTCGAAAATTCCCGCTGCAACGCAGCGAGCGCCTTCTTACTTGTTCTAACTATAACAAAATTACGATAAACTTAACAGGAATAACAGAATTAATAACAACCTCTAAGAGTAATATTCTATTACATAATGAAAAACATTTGCTCCCACAAAATTTAGTCAAAAGGTACCCATGCAATACAACACGGGTACCGTTCTAGTAAGATTATATAAATAAAAGTTTTGAAACACTTTGTATTATATATATATATATATATATATATATATATATATATATATATATATATATATATATATATATATATATATATATTATGGGACACAATGTTGAGCACCGTGCCATAAAAAAATTAATTTTTTTTGGGCTTCTTTGTTTTGCATTTTTTTCTTGGCCCAATACGTACGTTCTTTTGTGAATTGTGATTCAAGTTGGTTTGAAACACTGGCAAAACTGATAACCAAGAAAGGGGCCACAAAAAAACATGAAAAATAAAATAAAAAGGAGGGGTAGCACATATCCTCCAACTATCTCCATAGTTACTAAAAACCCCTTCAACCTTTATTTAGTCACAGTTTACTCACATAACCAATGACAAAAAAAAAAATGCTCATTTAATAAACCTTTGCTTAAAATCAACAAACATACTTTTTAAAAAAGAAACACATGCCTAAAGAAAAGTAAGTTATAACTAAATCTCCCACTAAAAAACAACGCATAAAAAAAAATAAAAAAAAAAACCCTCAAAAAAATAGCGAGTGTAGTACTTCAAAAAAAAAAAAAAAAAAAAAAAAAAAAAAAAAACGCCTACAATTAAATCTGCTCAATGACGATAAAACATGGTAACGCTCGCGAAATAAACAAAAACTACCCGCTGCAACTCAGCGGGTGACCCCTGCTTGTTAATAACATAATAACAAAAGTATAGCCCAATATCCAAACTATAGTTGCAGCCCAAAACTCAATCCAAGCGATGATCCATTAGTGTTTTGATTACTTTTCATGTACATTTATACATTAAAGAAAAATGATTATTATGCCTAATTAGCAAACCTACTTGTATGCTTAATGATGTGATTGGTGGATTTAAAAAAGTGATTGGTGAGAATTTGGAGAGAGAAAATGTACAACACAATTGTACAAGTAAATTATACATTAGGCATATATTTAGGCTTGGATTGTAGGCCTAAATAACATTACTCTTAAAATATACATTAATGTTGTTAACATTTGGAAACACAAACGCGTAAATAAGTCACCTCACGGTGATCAAATTTTGGGTCTTACAGTTTTATTTCCATACTTATCATAAAACCGAACCAAGCATCATAAATTGAACAACTAATCTTAAGTGGGACATAATTTGACGAGACCATCATGTTAAAGACATAAAAAGGAAGCCAAATATAAAATAAACGAGGCATGCAGAACCTGTGCTACGCACAGGCTTTTAATTGAATTGTTAATCGCACGTATTGTTTTCGTGTATTGTCGAGTGGATTTGTATTTTTAGTTTAGTATGTTGTATGAAACGTTTTTAGTTTGTTGTTTAAAAATATGAAAATGGTTGATATTGTTTTGGTTTTTGGTCTTTATGTTTTCTAAATGGTGTTGTCGTTATTAAATTGTCATACGCTTGATGTAATTTTCATTGATTGTTTTGGCCTATTACGTAACCCAACAATAATTTTGCATTATATGGTTTTTGCATGGTAATACGAAGCACACTGGCTTTTTCTTATTTGTTATAATGTAATTTGTGTTAATTATTTTTGTTATTAGGTTCGTAAGTTGTGATTGTATTACATCTGTTGTAAGTATGCCATTAGTTGTTTGGTGATTTTTATATTTAATCTTTTTATAACATATTAGTATTTATTTATAAAGTTTATGATTAAAAACTAAAGTTAGCTTCATCTCATTTTATTGTACAATTAATTTAATTGAAAATTAACATTGAAGTCTAACTAATAATAATAAATTTTATCAATAAACTCAATTCCAAATAGCTAACCAAATGAATATTAATTAACACACTATTAATAATTCCTAATACCTTTTGGACTCAACTATTATGTCTTAAACTTAATTTTTTTTAATTTATAAATGGGTTCGAGCAAAAGTTATGTACTTTTCCTTTTATATTCATTATTCAAGATGCATGCTTACATATACTGATCACGCTAAAAAGTATCATTTAACCATTTAAATGTTGCTTTACATATATACTCGTGCACATTTTCTTGAATCAATTCGCACATGTGAGCTACATCAATAGAAAACACACATAAATTACTTGTATATGAAAATGTTTTAACATAATACATATATCTATATATATTGCATTAGGTTAAATCATCAATTATTCTAGCAACCTTTTCAACTTCATCTCAATCTATAACCGACTTTTAATTATCTACTAATTACTAAATATCATGTTATCAATTCTGGCAAGCCTTGCACTTCCATCTCGATGTTGTATATACTTCACATTAAATGCACCGGTTTTGTTTTTCGATAAAAGTTTGAACTTTTGCTTATGTTTAAAACTCAACTTTTTTATTTGATATTATAATTTACAAATGGCTTTAAGTCAAAATTATGTATTTTTTCCTTTCTATTCGTTACTCAATGTAATATTTTTAATATGTTATATTTTGCTATTATGGCAAACTCATTTAATGGGCGTAAATATTGGTTTCTTACTAGTGATTCTACATATAGAAAAAGAAAACACTTTGCGATGCGCGGACCTTCTTCTTTTCAATAATAATTCAATTGCACACAATAAATTCATTCTAATATTTCTCAAAGAGCATTCGAAAGCAACTACTTACATAAACTAATCACGCTAAAAAATATCATTTAACCATTTAAATGTTGCTTTACATACATGATCGTGCACATTTTCTTGAATCAATTAGCACATGTGAGCTACATCAATAGAAAACGCACATAAATTACTTGTATATGAAAATGCATTAACATAATACATATATCTATATATATGCTTATCTATAACAATCACCTAAATATGTATGAAACAAAGAAAATAGTTGGTATCCCAGTCTTTGGTTCCATTTATCTGAGCATGCATTATCTTGTGTGAGTTTCATGGTACCTGCGTATGATAACTAAATTAAGAAAAAAAGAATGCCGAGTTAATTACAAAGATCTAAAAGATGTGTGAATCATCTCCAAAATGTTGCAAAAGAGAATTTACATACCGCTACCAACAATCAAAGATCTAAAAGATGTGTGAATCTGTACATACGAAATGTGATTTTGGCCGGTTTATATAGGCATGAATTATGTTATATCATTAATTATTCTTGCAACCTTTCGCAACCCTTGCACTTCATCTAACCGACTTTAATTTTATACTAAATGCCATGTGATCAATTCGGGCAACCCTTGCACTTCATCTCCTTTCACGTTTGTATAGTTATTATGAGGCTGCATTGAATTTCGAGCATTAGCTATCTTGTACTATATGCAATGGGACTCCATCTTGAGTATCTTGATTACTCCACATTAAAATGAATTCGAAACAAAAAATGGAGCCTAACATTACCCCTTCCCACTAATTACGACACATTCTCACTTTCATGTCCCTACCAACATACCAAAACTCATCTTTTTATGAATAACAACATCAAATTTTATACATATTTGTAAGATCAAAATTAAAAAAAAAAATTGTGAACTTCAATTAATACCATATAGTAACCATTGGTAAAGAGACCCTCAAATTCCTATAAAAAAACATAGATTAAAATAAATTCTCAAAATATTAATTTTGTCTAGTTATACTTTCCATCAATTCAACTTTGATTTTGTATTATTTCTAATGTCATGGGGTGGATACATTGCAACCTCTTAAATTGCTTAAGTGGAAGAAAAAAAATAAAAGCAAGATTCAAGCCACCATTAATATTCATCAAAGCTTTGTCACACTAATTATAAACCTTGTTTACATATGATTTTCATTTTCTTGCATGCCTGATTTTTTGGCAGTTCTTTCATAAATGTTGAGATATTATCCACTACGTCTCCATCTTGCACTTTGTTTTGTTATCAACGTCTTGATATACCCCGTTAGCGTCACTAACCACCTATTAATACCTGCAAGAATAACATTAATAAACTACTAACCAACCCAAAATTTTTAAAATAGGTTAGCAGATCTAACCCTCGGTTCCTTCTCAGGCAACAACACATCCATTTATCTTTCATAAACTTCAAAGCTGTACTATCAACCGACTTCACATGCAAGAAAGTTAACCATTTGCTTACCTTTGCACGTATACCCCCTTGCGTTAATCAAGTCAATATTTCTACACGAACCATTACACGTAACATTAATATGCATAGTACACTTTCATTGGATAGAGAAATTTTACATTAACCAACTAAATTCAATTCCATAGGTGAGAAGCTACACAAACAAGAACTTTATCACACTATAAGGAAAAATATGGAAAAACTATTGACTGAAAAAAATGATCATGTCAATATCTATTTCAAAACTATTTATCTAATTAGCAAGCTTGGTAATTCACAGATCTTGAGCCATAAAAACAGATGGGGTACATACCAAGGTTACGGTTATTGATGCCAATTAGTTCAATGCCATCAATTGCTAGCATGCGATCTATTTCATTCTCATCATGTGCCTAGAAACAAAAAGTAGAGATCAAAAGGAAATTTGTTAGTTGGTGCTGCACTGAATTTACACAGAAATAATAATAAACTAACAGCAAACATGTGATTGATACAAAATCATCATACTACACACAAATTAAAGTTTCACACACACACACACACACACACACACACACACACACACACACATCATTAACAAAGACCAAATGGTGTTACTTATAGTATTCAATAATGGTGGTTGAAGGGTTTGTACATTTATTTGAAGGCAAATGAAAGGAGCAAATGATTAAATAAAAATAAAGTCTAGCAACACTTCGTATGGTGTCAATCATTTATATTTGAAACACTAAATATAGATCATATGTACTTACCACTTAAGCATGAACATTAAATCAAGGTACTTACGCATGAAGCCTCCGCATAATGAAACTCTATTTTCTGCATTTAATTTCGAGCATTAGGTAACTTGTACTCTATGCAATCTTGACACCTCCACATTAAATTTTAGGACTCAATCTTATATGTTTATAGATATAAAGATTAAACCAAGAATTACTTAATTATTGTTCTTAGATCACACCCGAACCTCACTTTCATACCCAAAATACACCCATCATAAGTTCACTAGCAGGGTACCCGCGCGTTGCAGCGGCGGGTACTCTGAAATTAAATTTTCCGGTGAATCATGTATTTTAGTTTATTATGTCTTTTTTTGACAATAGATTTACGGATATCAAGAATTTCGTTTAGGCCGTGTTCGTTCGGGTTCGAGCCTGTTTGGCCCGCACCCATTCAAGCTCAAGCCCATAAGGCCCGTTGCCCGTTCGGGCCTGAATATTTGTATAATGTGCTTTATTATTTGTATTAGTGACGTTTAATTTAGGAATTGTGTTTAATTTGGTTGTACAATGTAACAACCATGGTTTTTGCAGGTCAGTTTGACTGATAGTCTTGACTCGGTTGACGTTTGTTTGGTGTGTCCTAGGTGTTTGAAGTGATATAAGTGTGATAAAGGTAAGTTTTAGCACTAAATCCCTTTGCGTAAATGGTTTTATTGTGATTTGGAAAGTTTGGAATTTTGAAAGTTCATTTTAATCACATTTGTGGTGTAGAAATGACTTGTGTAGTTTTGATGTTTTTATGTTTTTGCGTAACGAGGCTTCGTTCAAGTAATTGAGCGTTAGTAAGTTACGTGGGATTTGTTTTTATGAGTTATATTTCAAAAAGAGTGTGAAATTCTATTTTTGGAAACTTTATTTTAAAAATGATTATTTTCCGGTTTATCGTAAAACTGAGGTTTATCGCGTAAGACGCTAGTATTAGTTACAGGTGTTTATAAAATATGAAAAGTATGAGGTTTTGAGTGTAATAAATAAATTTAATAAAAATAATATATATATATATATATATATATATATATATATATATATATATATATATATATATATATATATATATATATATAAGAAAAATCGGTTAGGAGAGGATAAGGGGAAAAAGGAAACCCAATTGTAGCCCAATTACAACTCTAAGTTAGGTAATTATCCACTAAATAATTATAAATACAAAATCAAAGTTCCCAAACCTATTTTCCTGCAATTTTGGTGTCACACCCCCAGAATCGGGTCCAGCGGAAGCATACATGTAGCTGGGGTGTAACTCAATTGGTATTACAGCACAAGTACAAAATTGGTTTTCACTTCAATCATTTAGAATAAAATCGTTTAACTAAAAGTGTTGAATTTACATTATTTAAAATTAGTGCGGAAGTAGGCCCTTAAAATAGTTTAAAACGGTCCCCATAAGAATATCAGAGTCTTCTATGACCATGCCATGCCCTGCCAAAACCTTCTGCAGTGTGCCATTGCTTAATGCCTGAAAATACATGCTAAAACGTCAGCATAAAGCTGGTGAGTTCATAGTTTTAAGTAAACAAGTATTTCCCGTAAACAAGTGTTTCCAGAAATCAAGTATTTCCCAGCAAAGGCATCGTAAATCCACTCAGTTACAAGTCCCGCCATAAGAGACTTGTAACCTGTGTGTTTACAACCCACTGCCAAAAGTAATATGTTTAAGTAAACAAGTCATTTGCGGAACACGAGATTTTCAGTAGCAAGACAATATAACAAATACAATGTCACAACTAAAAATAAGGTATACAGTGCCTAAGCTCATGACCCCGAAGCTCGACGTAATCGTATGCAATCAAGCATAAAATGCCCCAATTAAGTGTTTGCCAGACACTCGGAAGTAATCCGAATGATATGCGTCCGTTTAACAGGTTGGCGCGACCAACTCGGACGGGGTGTCAACCCAAATAGATCTATCCACAGCATTCGCGCTCACACGCATGTAATTAACGGTTCATGATAAAGGGGACTTCAGTGACAGTAATAGGTAACTCAAGCAAAGTAACAGTTTTGTATTTATGTCCGCAAAAGCAAGAACTTGTGTTCATAAGAAAGAAATCAAGAATGGAATAAGTAATTCATAATGTATTCAAATAATCAATCAAGTATTTCAACCATCCAGTAATGTTTGAGAAAAGGAATCGCATTCAAGTAAAACAAGCATTGAATTTAAATAGTAAGGAGCATGTATCTTACCTCAAAACAGTTGTAAAACAAGTAAAAGTAGGGGTTATGAACTCACCTGGTGCAATAGCTACGATGACAACAATGAATACACAGAAATGAGGCACGATCTCTAACCGCAACCTAATATGAATGATATGATCTAATGTAATAAATGAAATGACGCAACACATGCAAATACGTATGTTATCGATACCACTCATTAGTTTTGTAAATAACGTTTATCGTCGACAAATACGTTTTTGATGTCTCGTTAGGTTAATAACCACTTTTCATGGAAATAGGTTGAAACGGTACTCCACGATCCTTGTTTGGTGTCTTATCGGCAAATATAAGGTTTTCGTCGCAAAAATAGCATTTTCATTACTTGAAAATATGCCCAAAATGGCCTCGCAAAACAAGTCGCAAAATGTTGTACGTTAAGGGATAGTGATGAAACTCGGCGTTTTTGAAAACCTTGTAACAATATCTTGAAGTCGTGTCATTTAACTTTTGGCGATACGGATCTCGATCGATGAGAAAATCGACTCTTATTGTTGTTACTTGAAAATATTATGTTCAACACTTAGAAAATTTCATTATAGTAAAAGCTGTCAAAATATATATAGTTTATCAGGTATATAGATAAGGTCGTAGTTTATTCGTTGTAAGTCTATTCGACGAACGGCCAATTGATTTGAAAAGCTTGTTGGAAGATCTTGATTTCATAAAACTACGGCTCGGACTCAAACTGATCCGATCATAAAGAAAAACAGCCGAGAAAATGGTGTTTCGCAAAGACAGTTTTGCGGCAAAAATTGTAATAGAAAAGCTGATGGAAATATATGTATATCGTCGGATTTCAAACACTTGTATCTTTTTCGTTATAAGCTCGTTTTCTATGTTCTTTATATCCCCGGAATCGTGGGGCAACATACTAATATATTTTTGATAAGTCGGGACGGCTAGATCAAGTTTTACGTCTCGAAACAGTCCATGAAAACTGTTCAACAGCAAGCTATTTTTCAGAAAATAGTTTTCGTCGTCAAAATTGAAAATAGCATATCTTTTTCGTCGTAACTCGGATTTTAGTGATTCAAGCGGCCACGGTTTCGTTTTTGAAAGTATTTTCTGAATATCTAACCGAATGTTACCCGGAAACCCCTGAGTTTTCTGAAATTGGCGATTTGGGACAGAACCTATATTTGAAAGTATTTTTCGTTGTTAATATTCGGAAAATCATATCTCCTTCGTTATTAACTTGTTTTTATCCCCGTTTTCGGCCATAGTTTCGTCTCGGAATGTATTTTCTAAATCTTTGGTCCAAAGTTACACCCTAGACCCTGAGTTTCCCACGTTTTACCAAAATGGACAGTAGCTTTTATATAGTTGTAAAAATCAACTTTTCTAGCTCAAGGCTTGTTCAAAACTTAACCAAACTATCTCAAATCAACTCCACAAGTACCCAATCCTACCATACACCTTCTTAGGGTGTCATGGGGTCCTAAACATCACCAAAAGTGGTGGATCTAATGAGATTGCTAATAAAAATTATAGATCTATGTTTATAAATAAAAATAAACAATAAGTGGTATGGATCATAGTATATTTGCATGTTTAACCAATATATCTTGAAAATATATCAAATGGAAGTATAAAAAGTAGAGAAATTTATTTAGGTACTTACTTGAAGGTTTGATGAGTTTTTGGAGAAAATTATGTATAAGTAGCCTAGGGATTTTAGCACAAAACCCCAACTAGATCATGATTAGGACTTGATAAACATCTTGATCTTGAAAAAGTAGTGATTTCTTCCTTATTTCTTGCTCTTGGCCGATTATACACAAAGGGAGGAAGAGAGGAAAATTTTGCTAGTTGTTTTGATGTTATGGAAAGATAGATGGGAAAATGGAGTAATAACATGATATATATGGACTAGCATTTATTTTAGTCAAAGTGATCAAGTGTTTAGGGACTTAGGGTGGCTAGGGGGGCGGCAAAAGTGGAAGGAAAAAGAAAATGTGGGCTATTAAATGAGCTTGTCAAAATGTTGGAAGTGTTTGTTTAGTTTAAGTGTACATTGGGTGTTATCGGGTACCGAGTTAATTAAAAATAAATATTAACGAGGTGAAATAAAATACGACGAAGTTGTAAAAGTTGTAAAATAATATTCCTGATGATAATCGGGTGTTAAAATAATTATCGGGTTGAAATTTCACAAACCGACAGAGTTATAAGCTCCGACCGTGAAATATAGTAATTGATTTCAAAATACCGGGTAAATTAATAATATAATTTTTATATTATTATAATGAGTATAAAAATATGTTAGGATCGTATTCGGGAGTATCGGGTATACGTTCGTAGTAAAAACCGAGTGGTAACGTTAATTACAATTTAAGCATACGTATATAGAAATAATGCATATCCGTGTAGTAACTAATGTGATGATAATGTGTAGACTATTCCAGTCTATATGACGTGTCATTAATGAATGATGCATGAATTCACAGCGAAACCACATTGGTTACGCGAATTTGAAGACTCGTAAACTCAGTTTACGATGAAATGAACGGCAATCGTGAATAGTGATTTCCTTCCGGGAATGAATAATGTTATATGAATAGTAAAATTTTGAAACACTTTTCGGAATCACAAACTGACTCCGAAAATGATGAATAGTAAAATGATGAATAGTGACCGGTGAATAGTAAATGATGAATAGTGAATAGGAGAAATGTCCTGAAAATGCGGGTTGTTACATTTGGGTCGACACAAGGAGGAAACAAGCAGAAAAAATTAAGGTTTCATAGTTTTCAAGCAATAATCAAGAATCAAGGTAAAATCATTAACCCTTATGTGTAATTAATTAGTTATTGATCTAATTCATGTAATATAAAGTATGATGGATTAGGGTTGTGTTAACTTCTGTAAATTAATGTTATTAAACATGTTGGGATCAATAATTAGTAATAGTATGATGTTTGGTTAAGAGAATTGAGCGTAAAACATTCTAGTTATTGAGTTAGGGTTTGGACAGAAAACTATGGTTGTAAAGATATGAGTGTAATTAACAGATGGTGAGGAGTTAAGTCAAGAATTTTAGGTCTAAATTGAAGTTTAATGAAAGAGCTTTCCAAAGGGTCCAGCCACGATTAATTTCAAGGTCGGGAAGTTGGTCTTTTGATTTTTCTTTGTTAAGGTGTCAAAGCTGTCAAACCGGGACAGATTTTAGGTAAAAGTTTGAGGGTGTCATGTGGTTGTAAAAGTGGTATTTTGACTAGGCCTTCTGGAATAGTTAAGTATTAGGTTATATTAGACTACCACGAAGAGGATTCGCGATAAAAACTTGTGGAAGTATTTTATGGAAATCAAAACTTTTTGGTGTGCGTTCAGATCCGAATTTGAGTAGTTGACAAGTTTGAATTTATTATGAGTATCTGTGTGTATTATTGGTCCATGGCCTTCTGGGATTAGCTTCTATGCTTATGAGAGACCATGGTGAATTTTTGGTGTTAGTTTTTGAGCTTTATTTGTCGTGATTTCATGTGGGCGAATGTACCCAAAAATTCTGCGTTTTCTGATTTTAAGAGTGCGAGGGATTTAGTGAGCGTTAAGTTGTGGTAGTGGTTAGTGTGGTGTCTAGGAGATCCATGGTGGGTCATATGAGTCTTAGACATCCATCATATGTGTATTACATGGGTTGTAGCTTTTAGCTTGACCTTGTGTAATGTGGATTATTTTTGTGTGCTATAGATTGTGAGTTATTTTTGTGGAAGCTACGGAGTTTAAGGTGAGTTCATAGTCCCATATTTTTACTTTGTTTTAAACTTGGGATGGGAATGATGCTTGTCTTAAATGATTTGAGTTAGTGTGATTATGTGTGGTTTAAAAGCTTGGACTTATAATGTTATCGTAATAATGCTATGTGGTACATGAAAGTGTGATTCCGATTAGGTTAGTGACCTAATTGATGTTGTGTGATATGTGATTCCGATTAGGTTAGCGACCTAATTGATGCTGTGTGATTTCCAATTGGGAGGATGCTTATCCTGTTGCTCGCGCATGCGACCCAATTGATGATGTGTTTTGGAGCGGGGGTCACGTTCCGGCCCGATGGTTGCCTTTTGTGTGATGATTGGTTTATGGATACATGTAGCTTGTATGATAACTATATTTATTTGTCCAGCTATATTTTATAATCACTGTGATTTTGGTTGCCTGCCGTGTATGACTCTTAAACCTATGAATCTCACCAGCATTATATTGACGTTTTAAGCATCATTTTCAGGTGAGCTTTCTAAGGATAAGATAGAAGGATGAGATTAGACGAGACCCTAGTTGCATTGGAAGTGGTTTATCGTCTATGCTTGGATTTTGGATTGTTTTGGATTATGTTTTGATTATGTTGTTTTGGGGTATTGTTACGACACTTCGTGTATGTACTTGCTCTACTTTATGCATGTAGTTATTCTCTATATAGACACCATGTGTTGTGATGATATCCATGAAGTTACACCCGCGCGTTTCCGCCGTGGCGGGGTGTGACAGATTGGTATCTGATGCGTAGGGATTGCACCAGGCTTTACCTCTCGAGGGATCTCGAGAAGCTTACAACCCCCACCAGGTAGTGTACCTGATCGATGTAGTATAGTATAATGACAAGTACCGGGGGATTGATCGTTCAGCTAGGAATAATGTCGCTAGGATTAGAAAACCTAAAGACTAGGTCTAGAGATGAGGGATGATTCTTTTTGTATTTTTTAGTTTTTATAAAAGCAAATAAAAATCTCGGGTTTGAAGGAGTTTGGCGGAATTAGTTGCTAGTCAACTAACCCAATGCTAAGATGCAATCAAAATAAAATACTAAAATGAAAATAAAACTAAATTAAACTAGAGTTGTAAGCAATATGTGAGAGAATTGTGTTTACTTAGATTTCACTACTCCCTAGATATCTTTTACAGGTTAATTACTTGTTATAGTTGCGTAGATGGAGGATTGTATTCCTTAATACCATTCATGGGGTAGCGTACTTACTTCCTCAATCCTATGAGCGCCTACTTCACTCCTATGTCGAGCCGGCTAAGAAGTTCCTAACATGGGATCACTAGAATTTGCTCATGCATTAAACACAACCAATAAAACCTAGTACACATCGGTTCATGTTTCCTAAGACGTTCAAGCATGTTACACAATGGAGATCTGCCAGTTTTCTTAAGCCTAACATTGAAATCATTTATCCATTACAACCATAAACAAGTAATCAACATATAATTAACATCTAGGTTTCATTACATCTAAGCAAACACAAGATAGATCTAGCCTAGCATGTTGAAATCAAGACAAGCATAAGATATATTCAAACAACACATAGACATATTGAATGAATTAAGAGAAGACTTATCTCAATTGAACATGAAAGGATTCAAGGGGTGAAAACCCTTGAAAATACTGTAAAATACGACCTAGGGTTTACAAAGTTCGGCCCTAGTATTCTCCACACAAGTTCCTCTTTATGAATGAAAAATAGAAAACTATATATAGATTCTGATAGGTGACGGCGTCAAGAACAAAATTCTGACGCCGTCATCTCGCCGCCAAATAGTTTCTCGGACTGCCTAGATCTGGGTCTGACGCCGTCATGTGTACTCCTTATGCAGGCCGTCACCAAAAATAGTCTTGACGCCCTTGTTGTGACGCCTTCAGGTTTTTACTGGGTCGTCATGGATTTTACTCTTGACGCCGTCATGATTTTCTTCTTGACGCCGTCAGGTACTGTTCTCAGCATGGAAAATTAAGTCTTTGCCGTTTTCTTCACTTTTATGCTCCAAAAACGTCCGAATTGCTTCTTTTTCCAGAATTCACTCCCAAAGTACCTAAACTCACAAAATGAACGATTTAGGGCAATATTTGATCAAAAAAATTCAATCCCGGGCTTAAATGACCCCCTAAAAGTGGTTCATTTTTCGCCTCATCAGTATCAGAGCCTTGGTTATAGAGAAGTAGGTGGTTGAACCTAGACTATAACCTAGGAGTCCTTCATATAGTTGCATTTAGGATCTATGTGTAAGTATAGTATTTTATATGTCTATTTTACTATATTTATGAGATGTTTTATTGAGTTTCAGACGTCTATTTTATCCCCTATACGTAGTATTGTATATATCGACTTTATTATATCGTCTTCCGCGCGTAAGATGCTTCGTTGGACAACCGTTGTCGCTATCGGATGTAAGAGAAGTGATAGGATGAAGCAGACTAACCGCAGAATCCGAGTTCCCGGTAGCATGTATCCATGTTCGGACAAGGAGAGGACGTTTATGGGAAACGTTGGTGGAGAAGAAGTGGAGAGGTTTGGAACCACGATGACTTTTGGAGATGGAGCCATTACCAAATACCCTTGGTAGTGTCCTCACTTCACATAGGAAGGAGGGGTGGTTAGTCTAAATCTCGTGAGTTGTATGCACTTGTGAATCATACGGAATTGGAAGAAAGAAATAGAGATGGTTTTGCATGTTGTCGACTACCTCAACATGTAGGAAACATGAATGGGTGGTTGAGTAAAGATGAAAGGGAGTTAGGATGGAATGGTGTGGATTCGGATCTAGAGTCCACAACGAGTAGTAAGTTGAATTGATCTGAGTGGGGAGATAAGTGTGAGAGTGGAGTTGAGCCATTATGCGACGTTTTTTTTTTTTTTTTTTTTTTTTTTTTTTTTTTTTTGTGTTATGTTTTGAAATTTGTATATTGTCTCTTGCCGTCTGGAGCCATGTTGGAGCGTGATCACTCTTGGATATTGGATCGACCTTATCCAAGAGATTTTGATTATAGAGCTTATGTGATCATTGGGATTGTTCCAGCGAGATGAGTGTTTGCGACGTTTTGTTTTTGTTTGCATGATGTGTTGTCATTTGAGGGAGCACGCTTGTGAAAGGTGGCATAGATAATTATGGTGGCCAACATAATTATACATGCGTCACAACACAAGTGGACTTGCAAGTATGATAGCATGGAATGCATGGGGTATTAGGTACTATGTGATATATGTACGTTATCATTGAGATGTGTGATTTTGGAAGTAAGTATGCGTGTGAAATAGGCTTATAACTATGGTCGCGAACATAATTATAAGAGTATCACACACGTGGACTTGTGACCATTATTGCATTGATTGATGTTAGTTGTTATATGTTGTGGTAGATGGTATGTGATATCATGATTGGTGATGGCTGTATGGTTAGAGAAGTATTCTCTTAACCGTTAGGGCAGTCGTTATATGTTGGGGTGTGTAGGTGGTGAGATTCCATCCTACCTATCATATGTTGATACCTCAATTATCGGTGGGTACTTATGTTGTGATATTTAAGTTGATTTGTTTGCTAGAACTCCGTTTGTATACCTAATTCTTTGGTTGGCATTCCTATTCGTACCATGATGGTACATATGCCATATTCTTTTTATTCGACGTCGTGATAGGTGTTGGGTAATCGAATTCGTTTTGTTGGATACTGTTCGTTTCTTTGGTTATTCCTTGCATTCATACTTCGGGTGAATGTTATACTATTCTTCAAGTATTGTTGGTTCGTGACGAGTTGGTGTGGATATTTGACCCCTCATTTACACACACCAATTGAATTTTGGTTTGATCGTTGTACGAATGAGTCTGTAAGTTCATCGTTTGGTTTGCAATGTATTTACGTGAGTGTTCACTGGTATGAGTTCGTTTGAGGATTATTTTGATTACGGGATTCTTCAATGTCTTTCGAGTTCGATTAAGAGGTTGTGTTAGAGTCTTTATGGCATTTTACAAATTCGTTTTGGGTATTTCAAGGTCGTTTGATGGAAACTAATATTTTTATGAGAAATGAAGTGTGAAAAAAATGGTTATATTGATGTCTTACATAGAATGGTTATATATATTTTATAAAAAAAAAAAAAGATGTATAAGTATAAGATATGTCTTAAAAAAAAAAAAAAAAAAAAAAAAAAAAAAAAAAAAAAACGGTGTACATTTGTTTTTGAGAAGGTCGAGTACGGGAATAAGAACTGTCTATAGTTTTCATTTACCAAACTTGTTATGTATTTGGTTCATCGAGTGTTTCTTTCGTTGAGGTACGTTTGTGGATGTTTTATGGGTACGTGTATTTTATATTTTCTTTGTATGGGTTTTTCATGAACATTTTGTCCTTTTCTACTTTTATTGGGGAAAATTTCTCATTGTGTTTTTCTAGCTTTGATTTTGATGTTCGTTACTTCGCTAGTCGGTAATTCGTACCCCTTTTGAGTTCGTTGATATACGTTTTAGTTCGACCGGTTTTATGTTCGTCTCGTTTACTTAGGATAGATTGTCGTTTTGATTATCGATTTGTTCGTCGAAGAGGAAGAGGGTGTTTGCCAAGTTGTTCAAGTGAGAGGTTTAGCTTCAAGATGTACGTTCTTCGGATTGCGTGGGCATCGCGGAGATAGAAGATTCATAAGATGAACTATGTGATGCATGACTTAGAGTTTGGGAGTAGAACTTGGAGACGATGGTTGTATGGAGCAAATAGCGTTATCTTCACAGATCGTAAGAATCTTTAGCATATATTTGACGAGAGGCTAATATATGTAGAAGAGAAGTTGGGTGTGGAATTTCTCAGTGACTACGATTGTCTGATTCGCCATTGTCAAGGGAGGGCGGACATCGTGGTAAGAGCGCTGAGTAGGAGTGAACGAGTGAAACTTAGATGTTGTGAGCAATGATTATGATAAATCAGTTCGAAGTTAAGAGGATGGTATTGACAGCCTAGAGAGAGAGGTTCAAGGATGAGAACATGTAAGAAGAATGATTACTTGGTTTAGACCAGTAAATGGAAAGGAACGAAGATGGAGGAATGTACTTTGCGGACCCGCTAATGATTTCATGGAGAGGAAGTTTAAGGACATCGATCATGCAAGGTATAAGATACATCCGAGAATGGATAAGACGTATTATTACATTAGCAAGAGATGTATGGAGGAGTAGGTGAGATTTCTTTTCGCTCGGTGAGTTGGTAAAGAGCCATGGGGTGTCGCGTTGATCATCAAAGAAAGTGATGGAATACTTACTTCGCGATAGTGGTAAACGTGTTATAGAGTCTTGAGAATGTGTATGTAGATGAGTACGACTTATCATTCTCAAATGAGTGAACTAAGTGAGCGTACAAATCAGGCGATGGATGGTGAGCTGAGAGCATGGGTGTGTTTGATTTTGGAGAAAGCCGGGGTATACATTTATCCTTAGCTGAGTTCTCCTATATCAACAATTATCATTCTAGTATTGAGTGTGTGTCGTGTGAAAAGTTGTATGGAATGTAATGTAGGTCACCTGTTCTGTGGGCAAGGGTTGGAACAAGCCAACTAATTGGTCCTGAACTAGAACGAGAGACTACGGATAAGGTTTTCTGACTAAGGAAAGATTTAAGGTAGCAAGAGATCGCCAAAAGAGTTATGCGGATTATTGCCGTAAACCCTTGGAGTTTGGTGTTGGTGATATTGTGAGGTTAAAAGTATCTCATTGGAAGGGTGTGGTGCGTTTCGGTAAGAAAGGCAAGTTAGCACCAAGATACGTAGGAAATTTTGAGATTTACGGAAAGGATTGGATTTGAGACATATCGGTTGAATTTGCCTGAGGAGTGAAGTAGAGTGCATGATACGTGTCACGTATCTAATGGAAAGAAGTGGTTAGCGGATGCTAGTCTGCATGTGCCATTAGATGAGAATAAGGTTGACAAGACTCTCCGTTTTGTCAAGGAACCTGTTGAGATTATGGATCGAGATGTTAAGGGTTGAAGTATGGTGAGATAGCGTTGGTAAAGGTATGGTGGGATTCTAAGCGTGGTCCTGAGTTTACTTGGGAACGTGAGGATCCGATGAAATTTAAGTACCCAATTTTGTTTGCTGATGTGGTTGGTGAAGTAGATCGTTTGTAGTTGGATTTTAGATCGTGGAAGTTAGATGCGGGGTATTCATAAATGTTTGTTTTATGGGTATCTGTTATTTGCGAGTGCGTCTTGCGGTTACCAGTTGTATTTTTTCATTTGGCTCGAGAGTATCGTACCTACCTGTGAGAAGTCGTTTTGGTCGTTGGTGTTATTGATCGGGGAGTGTATCTATTTGCGTGTATCGTTGGAGTGACGGAATGTTTTTCTATCGTGTGAATTCGAGTATTTAGTCGGTTCACATTTTTGCGATTTTTTCTCTGTGATTTTATGGGGTGGTATTTTTCCGCTTAAATATCCATAAATTTCCTTTTGCTGTTGTGAGTGGTGACTATAGTAGTTGAAATCTCGGGACGCAATTTCCCTAAGTGGGGGATGATTTAACAACCGTGGTTTTTGCAGGTCAGTTTGACTGATAGTCTTGACTCGGTTGACGTTTGTTTGGTGTGTCCTAGGTATTTGAAGTGATATAAGTGTGATATAGGTGAGTTTTAGCACTAAATCCATTTGCGTAAATGGTTTTATTGTGATTTGGAAAGTTTGGAATTTTGGAAAGTTCATTTTAATTATATTTGTGGTGTAGAAATGACTTGTGTAGTTTTGGTGTTTTTGTGTTTTTGCGTAACAAGGCTTCGTTCAAGTAATTGAGCGTTAGTAAGTTACGTGGGATTTGTTTTTATGAGTTATATTTCAAAAAGAGTGTGAAATTCTATTTTTGGAAGCTTTATTTTGAAAATGATTATTTTCCGGTTTATCGTAAAACTGAGGTTTATTGCGTAAGACGCTAGTATTAGTTACGGGTGTTTATAAAATATGAAAAGTATGAGGTTTTGAGTGTAATAAATAAATTTAATAAAAAAAGATAAAAAAAATATATATAGGTATAAGAAAAATTGGTTGGGAGAGGATAAGGGGAAAAAGGAAACCCAATTGTAGCCCAATTACAACTCTAAGTTAGGTAATTATCCACTAAATAATTATAAATACAAAATCAAAGTTCCCAAACCTATTTTCCTGCAATTTTTGGGTCGACACAAGGAGGAAACAAGAAGAAAAAATTAGGGTTTCATAGTTTTCAAGCAATAATCAAGAATGAAGGTAAAATCATTAACATTTATGTGTAATTAATTAGTTATTGATCTAATTCATGTAATATAAAGTATGATGGATTAGGGTTGTGTTAACTTCTGTAAATTAATGTTATTAAACATGTTGGGATCAATAATTAGTAATAGTATGATGTTTGGTTAAGAGAATTGAGCGTAAAACATTCTAGTTATTGAGTTAGGGTTTGGACAGAAAACTATGGCTGTAAAGATATGAGTGTAATTAATAGATGATGAGGATTTAAGTCACGAATTTTAGGTCTAAATTGAAGTTTAATGAAAGAGCTTTCCAAAAAGTCCAGCCACGATTGATTTCAAGGTCGGGAAGTTGGTCTTTTGATTTTTCTTTGTTAAGGTGTCAAAGCTGTCAAACCGGGACAGATTTTGGGTAAAAGTTTGAGGGTGTCATGTGGTTGTAAAAGTGGTATTTTGACTAGGCCTTCAGGAATAGTTAAGTATTAGGTTATATTAGACTACCACTAAGAGGATTCGTGATAAAAACTTGTGGAAGTATTTTATGGAAATCAAAACTTTTTGGTGTGAGTTCAGATCCGAATTTGAGTAGTTGACAAGTTTGAATTTATTATGAGTATTTGTGTGTATTATTGGTCCATGGCCTTCTGGGATTAGCTTCTATGCTTATGAGAGACCATGGTGAATTTTTGGTGTGAGTTGTTGAGCTTTATTTGTCATGATTTCATGTGGGCGAATGTACCCAAAAATTCTGCTTTTTCTGATTTTAAGAGTGCAAGGGATTTAGTGAGCATTCAGTTATGGTAGTGGTTAGTGTGGTGTCTAGGAGATCCATGGTGGTTCATATGAGTCTTAGACATCCATCATATGTGTATTACATAGGTTGTAGCTTTTAGCTGGACCTTGTGTAATGTGGATTATTTTTGTGTGCTATAGATTGTGAGTTGTTTTTGTGGAAGCTGCGGAGTTTAAGGTGAGTTCATAGTCCCATATTTTTACTTTGGTTTAAATTTGGGATGAGAATGATGCTTGTCTTTAATGATTTGAGTTACTGTGATTATGTGTGGTTTAAAAGCTTGGACTTATAATGTTATTGTAATAATGCTATGGGGTACATGAAAGTGTGATTCCGATTAGGTTAGTGACCTAATTGATGTTGTGTGATATGTGATTCCGATTAGGTTAGCGACCTAATTGATGCTGTGTGATTTCCAATTGGGAGGATGCTTATCCTGTTGCTCACGCATGCGACCCAATTGATGATGTGTTTTGGAGCGGGGGTCACGTTCCGGCCCGATGGTTGCCTTTTGTGTGATGATTGGTTTATGGATACATGTAGCTTGTATGATAACTATATTTATTTGTCCAGCTATATTTTATAATCACAGTGATTTTGGTTGCCTGGCGTGTATGAGTCTTAAACCTATGAATCTCACCGGCATTATGTTGACGTTTTAAGCATTAATTTCAGGTGAGCTTTCTAAGGATAAGATAGAAGGATGAGATTAGACGAGACCCTAGTTGCATTAGAAGTGGTTTATCGTCTATGCTTGGATTTTGGATTGTTTTGGATTATGTTTTGATTATGTTGTTTTGGGGTATTGTTACGACACTTCGTGTCTGTACTTGCTCTACTTTATGCATGTAGTTATTCTCTATATAGACACCATGTGTTTTGATGATATCCATGAAGTTACACCCGCGCGTTTCCGCTGTGGCGGGGTGTGACATACAATATGCTTGATAATTTGTATTTGTGATGTAAGAGGTGTTTTAATAATTGTATTTATTGATCAATTAAATAAGTGACTACATTAAATATCATTAATGTGGTTTTTTTAATATGTGCATTAAAGTGTTGTACATTATGTTTCTTGTCTTGTAAGTTTGAAAATTATGTGTATTAAAGTGGTGTACATGCATTTTTCTTATTAAAGAAATGTTTGTGATTTTTAACATTTTAAGACTTCTAAATATAAATGTCCTAAATACATTATAAGGTCGTATAGATAACTAAAGATTTTGAGAAATTAATTTGGGATTTCGTTTTTGTTTCCTAGACGCTGTAGGCATTAAAAACAAAAGAATGACATATTGTGCATAGTTTGTAACGTCACTTGCGAACACGTTTCAAGTTTCAACCATTCAACACACACGTGCCCTTCTCCTAGACATATTCTTTTATTTTTATTTTATTTTTATTTTCTTTTATTTTTTCAAAACAGGCCCTTGCATTATGTAACACATGTCATTTAACACTTAAAACAAGAAGTATCATAAAGCTACACATTTGGCCTTTGAACTTCGAGTTCCTTATTTTCCTAGTCATATTCTCTAATTAATAAGTACGAAGTAATTCTTACTTTATTTATTTATTTTATAAATTTAGGATGTTACAATAAGATATGTAAAAAAAGCTCGTTCAAGGTAGCATTAAATGGAGCTTGAGCTTTTGAGTTTGTTCATTTACAAAAATAATTTAAGCTTTTAAAATAAATCAGCTTTTAAAACAAGCTTTATTTGATTCACATGCTGTTTAGAGCTTTTAATTTTCATAAGTTATAGAAGAAGCTCATTAAAGGTAGGCAGGTAGCTTTCAATGAAGCTTGAGCCTTTTAGTTTATATATATATATATATATATATATATATATATATATATATATATATATATATATATATATATATATATATATATATATATATATATATATATATATTTATAACAACATACCCAATTTTGTCGAGGTGGGGTATGAGGAGGTGAAATGTAAACAGATCCTATCCCCACCCCAGGATAAACCTGTAGGTAGAAAAACTGCTTCCAGGAAGACCTCCGGTTGGTGTGTGCAATGGGAGCCCAAACAGAAAGTAAACGATAAAAAATGGGGCAAAATAAAGGAAATCATACAAGCAAATAAGCATACAGAGTAACACAAACATATAAGCAATACCGAAGCAACAAACAAAGAAGCAAGTAAGCAAACAAAGCTAAAGACATACCAACGCCACAAGAAGAAACAAAAGAAAAAGAAAAAGAAAAATAAAAAAGAAAAAGAAAAAAGAAAAGAGAAAAAGCTAGAATACTAGTCAACAGAGCAGACATGCAAAGAAAACGAAGAAGCCCAAAAAGACAGAGGGACAAGAGCAAAGCAAGCAAGAACAAACCCACCAAGACAAACTCAAGCATAATAGGGGCGAGGGGGACAAAGAACCAAGGCCAAAGGCAACAGGGACCAAAGAAAGGCAATGCAACGGACCTAAAGCATAATTTTTTTTTTGTAAAATTTATTCGAAATTTTTTTTTCAAGAAGTTTTTCGGAATAAAAATTTTCAAAATTTTTTTCGAAAAACATTTATGAAATTTTTTTCGAAAATTATTTTTTTTTTTAATTTTTTTCGAATTTTTTTTTGAAAAATTTTTAGCGATTTTCTTTTGAAAATTTTTTTCGCGAATTTTCTTGTCACATGTGACAAAAAAAAATCGCATGTGACGAAAAAACATTTTCACATGTGACGAATTTTTTTTTCACACGTGACGAATCTTTTTTCACATGTGACCAAAAAAAAATTTCACATATGACGAATTTTTTTCCCTACATGTGACGAAAAAAAAAATCGCGAAAATTTTCAAATTTTTTTCACTTGTGAATTTTTTTTTCACATGTGACGAAAAAAAAAATTCACATGTTACGAATTTTTTTTTTCACATGTGACGAAAAATAATTTTTTCACAGGTGATGAAAAAAATTTCGCGAAAATTTCAAAAAAAAAAAAAATTAAAATTTTTTTTTTTCGAAAAGATTTTCAAAAGTTTTATTCGAATTTTTTTTGAAATTTTTTTCATAATTTAAAATTTTTTTTTTCAAAAAGTTTTGAAAATTTTCGAAAAAAAATTTCGAAATTTTTTTGAGAATTTTTGGAAATTTCTTTGATATTTTTTGAAAATTTTCAATTTTTTTTTTTTAATTTTTTTTTGAAAACTTTCAAAAGTTGGTTGACTAATATTAGCAATTAGATCAAAGTTAAAGAATGATAAAATAAGTGGTTAGGATTAGTTCTCATGTTCTTATAAAAATGAGATTTTTCACATGAATGACCCTCTATATATATATATATATATATATATATATATATATATATATATATATATATATATATATATATATATATATAGCATGCATTTATGTTGTGAATTAAATGTTTGCACACTTTTGTCATTTGAAAATTATAAGGGCATCCACTATGGTGGTTTATGAAAAGGTTTATAAAGTTATGAAGAGGTCTAAAACTTTGTAAACCATAGTGAACATCTATTTCAAGCTTATGTGGCATGAAGAGGTTTAAGATGTTGAACCTATTCATAATTTAATGCATTTTAATTATGTGGGATATTTATAAAACTTGAAAAGGTTTATACATAGTGGAGTTAGGTTTATAAAACAAAAAGGTTTATATATTAATGTCAAAACACATTATAAACCTTTTAAAAAGGTTTACCATAGTAGATGCTCTAAGTTCCAACTATCTTGTCAAAATATATAAGAAAATAAAAGCTAAAACAAAGCTACAGCTCAGCTCCAACTTTACTAATCGCGCTAAACATACCATAAATTGATTTCTTTTTTTCAAATGGCATAATTGCTAGTAAAGTACATTTATAGGGATACTTCCATTTTTATTATTTATTTATTTATTTTTTATTTGCTAAAGACACACCCAATCGAGGTGAAGTGAACAATAAGGGTTCGTTTGGTGGGACGAAATGAAATGTTAAATGAATGGAATGACCGATGTAATGAAATAAGTGGTGTAGTGTAATGAGTCATTACCATTATTTATCATGTTTGGTTTGTTTGATAAGACGTAATGCAATAATAATAAAAAGACTAAAATGTCCATTATTGATGAGAAGTTTCATTAATATGGTTAGTTAATGGTGGAGTTTTATGTAATTTTGATTCCATTACGGGATGTAATGAAATAAAAAGTAGGTGACCCTAAGGAATAGTTTTGGTGTAATGAGTCATTCCTTGTAATGAATTATTACATTACATAAATATAAGCAAACAACATTTTTTCATTCCATAGTAATAATCCTTTCCATTCCACATTTGATTACGACATGCCAAACGCTACGTAACTAACGATCGTTAAGTAATGACCGTTATCTTTAATATTTAGAAAAGAATTCCAACATAGATTTTACGTCATTGATCCTTCATGTTATAGGTTCGTTGCAAAGTTAATCCTTACTTAAAAAATAGTCCAACACATATTTTATGTAATTGGTCCTTCATGTTATAGGTGCATTGCAAAGTCAGTCCTTAACTACCATTATCTTTAAATTTAAAACAAGTTTAATCCAAAACGGATTTTACATAATTGGTCATTCATGTTATAAGTCCGTTTCAAAGTCAATCCTTCATCGCTAATTTTGCAACAAAATACTAATGTAAGGACAATTTCCATAACAAAAGTAAAAAATAATTTATGAAAATTGTCCTTGGGGTTATCGATCCATTTAGAGTTAGTCTCACGCGCTCCGCGGTGGATCATAACGAAAATCAATAATTTTCTATTCAAATATCCTGCCGTGAAGCGCGCTATATGTGTATAATATACTATTATATGTTTTGAGGTTAAATATATGTTCTCCAACTATGGAAGATATTGAACAATTCTCTAATTTTGTTTTCAAATATAAAGCATGTAGGAGATCATATATTTACATTACTATATTACTATATGTGTATAATATACTAATATATGGTTTGAGGATAAATATTTATTCTCCAACTATGGAAGATATTGAACAATTCTCTAATTTTTTTCCCTAATGACATAATATATTTACATTACTATATGTGTATAATGTACTGTTTATATGTTTTGAGGACATTTATTTTTTCATGTGCTCCACCAAATATGGAAAAAAATACGGTTTGCAAATCATGGTTGAAGATGGCCTGAATAGTTACATTTTCACAAAAAAAAAAAAAAAAAAAAAAAAAAAAATGGTTCATACTTATTTGTAGTTAACATTCAATAGTTACAAACGCAATTAAAGAAGGAATGCGATCCTCTCAATTTGAAAGGATCCCATCCCGTTAAAGTTAATTTTATAGTTTAACAAAATTAATAGTAATAATTTTAAGGGAAAATTGTCAATGCTGCTAACAATAAAGATATTAGAGATATTAGCCGTTGTTTTATTGTAAGAAAGGATGATTCATATATAAGTTAAAATGTTGAAGGACTAAAAGTGTAAATATTAAAAAGAAAATTGTGCCTTGCTGAGTTGCTGCAGGTACGTTATCTGATGCACAGCAGTGATGCTAACCCCTAATTTTAAATCCACATGTGTTGTCATACACAATTAGAGATGATGGTAAATGAAAAGATTAGAGGCATCTGTTTTGAAACAAAAAAATATAAAAATAAAAAAAATATTTTTAACATAACATATACTAGTAATTATTATTGATCGACGATTACGAAAAAGTACATTAAGGCAATAAAAGTATTTGTTGGTTACACCAAAATACCCAAATTCATCTAAGAAATTCACTCATCTTCAACACATGCAAGAAGCTCTTCGTCCATTTCAAAGATAGACATTTCTTCTTTTTCCAGATGCACTAGTGCCTCAATACCGTCTCCCGAGGGAGTGTCTAGCAAGATAACACCATTATCATCCACATCTGGATACCTGGTTGATACCTTAATTGGCTTTCCCCATCCGAAATCCACATTGTAAAATGGAAATCTACATAAGCTCGTGCTAACAAAAGTTCGGCTTTCATCACCCTCTAACATTGACAATGTGCCAAGATAATGTTTTCCAACTTCTTGTAGACTTTGTAGTCCATCAAGCTCCATTTTCCCTTTCTTTAACTCATAAATAACCTCAGCCAACATGATTTTACTTGTACTTGCTATCTTTGCGTTCATCAGCGTAAATATGTTTCCTGCTGTTGTATTTGGACAAATATTGATAACTTTGTTTCTCATGTTCACACAATGTACCAAGTTTGACGGCTTAACACAACCCGATTTTGTTATGGTTGCACCCATCGAGCATTTAAATATTAGAGATGTCAATAATTCAACTCGAGAAGGGTTCATGGGAGTTGTTCCCATGGAAATGACCTTTTTCTTCAGCTCGTTAAGTTTTGAATTAGGAAAAATAAATTTTCGAGCAACAAAGTTTCTTTTGTCTGTGCCCTTATTCATGACCTCAGGTATTTTTATTATGTGGTCACTTGTGGGGGACAAAATGAATTTAGGATTTACTGGTGATTGACAACTTGCAACACTAGCCCAATGGTTGATTAAACTAGCCGCGGTAAACCCGTCAGCAACTTTGTGAGATATCGACACCGCTATTGCAACTCCTCCACATGTGAAGTGGTTGAGTTGAACTTCTAACAAGTTATTTGGGCTAGTTGTGCCACCAATACAACCAAAACCAGGAATTAGCTGGTCCATTGTTTCATCTTGGTTCTTGTTGAAAACGAAGTCATCGATTTTACTATCGATTAAAGCCTCAGAGAATTCGATCCCTTCGTCATTACAATCGATATATGATGCTGAAGGCGAGGGAAACCTACCTGCAAACGGATAGTATTGTGTCAAACACTTGGATAATGATTGCTTTAGATTTTTGGTGTTACCATCATTGTAACTTTTGTAGAAAAAAACTTTGGGCATGTGCAAATTGGGAGCAAAATGATCAAGTAATGAAAAGTTATAAGTTTTGAGGTGATGAGGGGTTGGAGAAGATGGTTTGATGGTTTCTTGAGATATAATGGTATGAAGTTTGCTAACTCCGCCATATCCACGAATCTTTGCCTTGATCGTGTTCATCATGGTTAATAAGGATGCAAGTATATGACAATATGAAAAAGATGTGTATATTTATATTAAAATTTTTGTTACCTTTCAATGTCAAAGTAATATAATACATAGTACAATTTAATGTATCAAAATATAATACACTATAAATGCAACATAATATCGTTTAATGCAATTCAATAAATTACTATGTAATGTATATGACAATCTTAACTACATTATAATGCATTTAGGCCATTCCTAAAAAGGAAGTCTTAAAAAATTAAGACCAAAAACATTTTTTTAATTGGAAGGATTTCAAACTAACACATACTTATGAATAGGAGTTACATTGTATTATGAATTTTAATCTCTTTAATTGCAGGAGCCATTAATATTTATAAACCTCATTAACTTTCAATACCCATTTAATCAATGTTATATAACAGCCCATTTCATCAATGTGATATAACTACCTTTTAATGTATATTTCATATATATATATATAAAGCCAACAAATTAACCTACCAAATAACACAGTTCTTTTCAGCTTCTAAACACAAATTATACTATTAATAATTTAAATTATCTAATTATAAAAAACATATTCTCTCCGTCCCATATTAAGTGTCCACTTACCAAATGCACAAAGTTTTAAAAGATTCCACTAACTACACTCTCCACCAATCAAATATTACTTTTACCCACTAAAGTCTCATCTCATTGGTTGGAAGGTACAAATTGACACTTAATTTGGGACATCACAAGATTTCATTGTGGACACTTAATGTGGGACGGAGGGAGTATATCTACTACGTTTTAAAGTATTTTGGGACAATGCTAAATAAGGAGGGTTTAAAATGAAAAGCATTTGCTCGCCACAAACATAGTTACAGGGTACCCGCCGCCGCATTGCGCGGGTACCCTTCTAGTATGAAAAAGATGTGTATATTTATATTAAAGATTTAAACTTTTTGTTACTGTCAAAGTAATAATACAATTTAATGTATCAAAATATAATACACTATAAATGCAACGTAATATCGTTAATGCAATTCAATAAATTACTATGTAATCTATACTAAGTATTTAGCACCCTCTCTCTTTCATTTTTCTAAAATTTCCATTTATAGATTTTAAGTAAATACAACTAATTAAGCTATATGTACAATTAACTTATCCATAAACACCTATACATATTGACTGGTCAACATTTTTAATTAGTGTCATATTTAAAACACTATTTGATAAAATGCATAATTAATAAAACACAATGTACAAACTATTTGAGGCACAAATACAAATAATAAACACTATTCAACACATACAATTAATACACTATTTAATTCACTCCATCACCAAAATATACAATCATTTAACCACAATGTACAATCTAATAACGCCACTAAGCCAAGCACTTAATAATAAAGCCATTAGGCTGCCCATAGTGTCGGTCGACCGGTTCGGTCGCCGCTTCACCGACTGAGGAATGAGGGTCAAACATGGTCGGTCAGCTCCAAAATTGACAAAGGGTGATTGTGCTGAATGAACGAATCAAGATTTTATTTGTGGTATCTTTGGTTAACATGAGATTGAATTATACCAGTGCATTAATTAAAATTATTGTTATTTGTAAATTAATTGTTTAATAAAAGAATGGCCCGCATAACATCACATTGTCATAAAATATAGTCACAGAATACCCGCCGCCGCATCGCGCAGGTACCCTGCTAGTGTAATGTAACGAGTATTAAATACTTGCACGTCCGGAAGTCAATTGTTTGATAAGTTAAATCGTTTAATTACGTTTTTTTTTTTTTTTTTTAAACCAAAAATATTGCATATGTCTATATAATTTGATTTCATGTGTTTTCATACAATTCGTATTCTTTGTAAGTTACTGTCTATATAATTCAAATGTTTGTAATCATTTTTGCTTGTTATTTAAAAAAAACAAGAAGTTGAATTTAAAATTTTAATCACTATTTCTTTATAAATTAAAATCGTATATAAGCTAAAAGGGATAATTGTTTCAAAATGTAACGAACTTATCACGTTTTACAATGTTGTGTATGTCGCTTTTAATTTTACTAAATAATGCGAATAATTGCCTAATGAGTCTATTGTGTGTAAAATATAAAGCAACATATACAACATTGTAAAATGTGGCAAGTTCGTTACATTTTCAAACAATTGTTTCCTTTGTGTTATTCTAATATAATTAAAGGAATAATTGTTTGAAAATGTAACGAACTTGTCACGTTTTACAATGTTGTGTATATTTTACTAAATAATGCACACAATAGACTGATTAGGCAATTATTTGCATTATTTAGTAAAATTAAAAGCAACATACACAACATTGTAAAACGTGGCAAGTTCGTTGAATTTTCAAACAATTATCCCAAGCTAAAAACATTGCAAAGTTGGACTAACTTTTTTCAAAATTTTAAAGACATTTTTATTGGTATATATTTATAAGGAAATTGCTAAACATTTATTAGATATTTGACAGTAATTAAAATTTGTTATATAAAAAAGTTTTAAAAATTTCAGGGTTTAAGGTAGTTTTCGTAACTTGTTACATATTTTAGGGGTTGTTTTGATTTTTTAATAAAATCATATATATATATATATATATATATATATATATATATATATATATATATATATATATATATATATATATATATATATATATAATGTGAGATCAATCTTAAAATTCTAAAAGTAAGACCCAATTTTGACCGTTGGATCATTAATTAGTGTTAGATGAGATTAGTATTAAATAAGTGTCATTAAAGTAATTAAAAAAGTTTCAAGGGTATTTTGGTACATTTTATTTTCACCATTAATAAAAGGATAAACTATTACTCCCTCCGTCCCATATTAAGTGTCCATATTCCATTTGCACAAAATTTTAGGAAATCCCACTAACTACACTCTCCACCAATCAAATATCATCTTTACCCACTAAAGTTTTTTCTCATTGGTTGAAATACAACATGGACACTTAATTTGGGACATTTCAAGATTCCATTGTGGACACTTATTATGAGACGGAGGGAGTAGTACCTTTTGATCAAAATAGTACACATGTTTTTTTATTTTATTTTATGTACCATAATTCAAAAATAGAGAAAAGTCTAAAATACATTCCTGTGGTTTGACCTTTGCTCGGTTTACATCCTTTTTCTTTTTTTAGCTAAAAAATCATCCCTGTAATATTAAAGTTGGCACAAAACCATCCCTCTGTTAGTAATATCAGTTAATGGGGACTAACGATGCAAATTATTTTCCGTTATCTCCTAACAAGAGTTAAAATATTTGCATCGTTAGTCCTCATTGAATTAAAATATTTGCATCGTTAGTCCTCATTGACTATAGAGTTAAAATATTTGCATCGTTAGTCCTCATTGAGTTAAAATATTTGTAACATTAGTCCTCATTGACTATAGAGTTAAATTTTTGCATCGTTAGTCCTCATTGAGTTAAAATATTTGCATCGTTAGTCCTCATTGAATTAAAATATATGCATCGTTACCATCACCACCACCCACCACCGCCACCAGCACCCACCACCACCACCGCCACCCACCACTGCCACCCACCTCCACCTACCACCACCCACCACCTCCACCACCACCACCACCTCCACCCACCACCACCACCACCCAACACCGCCACCACCACTACCCACCACCGCCACCCACCACCACCCACCAACACCACCACCACCCACCACAGCCACCATCTCCACCCACCGCCACCCACCACCGCCACCACCACTACCCACCACCGCCACCCACCACCACCCACCACCACCACCACCACCCACCACAGCCACCATCTCCACCCACCGCCACCCACCACCGCCACCCATCACCACCCACCACCGCCACCACCACCCATTGCCACCCACCACCACCCACTGTCGCCACCAACACCGCCGCCGCCATCACCCAACGCCACAACCACCCAATGAGGACTAACTATGCAAATATTTTAACTCAATGAGGACTAATGATGCAAATATTTTAACTCAATGAGAACTAACGATGCAAATATTTTAACTCTATAGTCAATGAGGACTAACGATGCAAATATTTTAACTCAATGAGGACTAACGATGCAAATATTTTAACTCAATGAGGACTAACTGTTGACATAAATAATGTGTGAAAACGTTATTTATATTTTTCGATATCTCTATATTTTGACGATCACAAAATGTAAACTCATCAAACGTAAGATTACTACGTAAACAAGTATTAAGCTAGTTTATATCACTATATCCAACTTAATCACTTAAGGTATGAATAAACAAGTGTTTAATACATCTCATGATCAAATGGGTATTTAATTAACTAATACAAAGTTTATTTAATTATATAAACATATTATATATTTTTGAAAAACACTTTTGGTAATAAAGAAAAATGTTTTAATCATACTAAATATATGATTTCAAAATTTTAACCAAAATCCGTTAGTTTTTCACCAAATAAACTTTCCCCACTAAAAGACAAGTTTTCTGGCCGTTACAGTTGGGCAGCCCCCTTAATTATAAGGGGCGCTCCCCTTAATTTTAAGGAGGGCGGCCTTGATTTAAGGGGGCCGGCCATGCTCCTTTGTCAGAACTTGTTGCCTACAAATACCACCTTAAACATGGAATTTTTCTCACCTTTTGCACGAAATTTTCAGATCTCAAACTCTTTAAACATCCTCTAAAACCCTTTGATCATTTGTATATTAATCCTTGTTTCAAGTGATTCAATCCCTTCTCATTCATCCTCATTCAAAGTGCAAAAGAAGAACACTCCTTCTACAACTAAGTTCAAGAAGTATTGAAGAGTAGTTGTGCATTGTGTATATATATTTGTGAAGTTGTGTTGTGTATGTAATAAGTAGTTTAGAAGTAATAGAAGTTGTGTAGGAAGTAGAAGTTGATTAGTAGTGAAGTAGTGTAGTTGTGAAGAAGATAGGTGTGTAGTATATTGAAGTGAAGAAGATAGGTGTGTAGTAGATTGGTGTGAAGAAGTAAGGTGTGAAGAAGATAGGCGTGAAGTAAATAGGTGTGAAGAAGTTGTGATCAAGTTGTGACGTAGTTGTGGTGTGTAAATTGGTGTGTAAGGTTTTCTCCGCCATAAGGGAGTTTGTTGACATAGTGAAGAAAAATCTCGAGTAGGTGTGTTGGGATCAAAGTTTTACTATTTTATCAAGTCTCGGTCATTTGTAATAATATTAGGTTGCTTAGTTATTAGTTACTTTCATTTGCATTTTGTATTAAGTTTACAAGGCTTAAGAATGTGGTCCATGGGCCTTAAGCCCACACGTTTTACTTGAAGGGAAGGACTAGGAGTGTTGCCCTAGCTCCTCACCTATATATACTAGTCTTAGGCCATTGTAAAACTTGGTTGTTTATTTGAATATCATAAGGAAACTCTTGCTATTACATTTCTCTCATTCAAATATTCATCCCATCCTTATATCTATCTCATTCTTGTTTGTGTGAAATCAATATGGTGACCTAACAAGTGATATCATTCGCCATATGAAGGTGTTGTTTTGATTCTCTTTGAAATTTGATCCATAAAATCTTTTTAGTCGTTATTTTTTTGTTAAAACTTGTACTTTCTTGTTTGTTCTTTTGGTTTTTATCACATATTTGCTTACAAATTTGTGCTACAAATCATTTCAAACACAAAAGTATCAATTTTTTCCTCAAAATAACGATTTGAATTTTTGTACTATTTTTCGAAATTTGTTAAAGTTTTGAAAATTATTGTCAAGTTTACAACTTTCTTCAATATTTCATCATTTTACAACTTGAAGTACAAAAATCTTGCAGTAAAAACTCATTTTTGGATTGCTTTCATTAAAAAAAAACAACGTTTTGCAAAATTTCGAAAACACCTTGTTGTCCATATTTCGAGATCGTGCTCTAGTGTCTCTAATCGACTTACGGATCGTGAACTCAGTCTTTTCTCTCTTGTATAAGGAAGAAAAGTACTTCGACTTTTGGTAAACTTTCGAAATTGTACAATTTCGAAAGTGTGTTTGTGACATTGGGTTTTCGAAAATCTTACTTATTTTCGAAATCACAAAGTTTTTCGAAAACTTCTTTGGTTTTTTCGAAATCTCTAAAGATTTTACGAAAAATTTACTAAGTTTTGAGAAACTGTCTTTCGAAATCTCAAATTTTTCGAAATCCTTGAGTAACAATTTTTCGCAATCCCTAAAAGTCTAGTTTTCGCAATCTCCAGTTCTGTGACAAAGTTTCGAAAAACATCTACTTGGGCAAACTTTTCATGATTTGGCAAACCTATACCTTCTACAAGATCCATCTTTTCACACAAAGTATTTCATAATGTCTCAACCACCGTACTACTTTAACAATCCTCAGCAACATCAGTATCAACAGTATCATCAGCAACATCAGCAACAGCAACAGTATCAACAATCACCACAATATTATCATCAACCGGTTTACTCACAACAACATAACTTCATGCAACAAATGGTTCCGATACAACAATCTTATCCGATGTCACAACAACAAAGCCAACTTCCACCAAAACCTACTCACTGGTTTGACAGGATGTGTGAAGTCATTTCAACTCAACAATCCAGACACGAAGCAGGCTCTCCTGACACCCCACCAATGCTAACACCGGGTAATTATGTTCAATGGGCAAGTCGATTCTTAAGGTTTATTGAACTCAAAAAACCCAATGGTAAGTACATGAAACAAGTTATCCTTGAAGGACCATTTCCTTGGCCTTTTAACTACGTTGGCGGTGACCCACAGGCTAATCCTCCAGTAGCCCCAACTGTTGTACGTGTTCCTGAGTCTCAACTTACTGCTGAACAAAATCACCATCGTGAAGCAGATGAGTATGCTATGTCTTACATACTTCAAGGAATACCAAACATCATATTCAGAAGTGTTGATGCTCAAACAACTGCTAAAGCTATGTGGGAACACGTCCATCTACTGATGCAAGGCACACAACTGAACAAGGAAGACATGGAATCTAAACTTTACTTGGAATACACTAACATCATGATCGAACCAGGGGAATCTCTTGAGTCTTACTTTCATCGTTTCACTAATGTCGTCAATGATTTAGAGAGACATGATATACCTCTTCCAAGAATCGCTGTCAATACAAAGTTTGTTAGTAGTCTGGGTCCTGAGTGGCAAAAGTATGTGACATTTGTGAGACAAGCTAAGAATCTTCACCGGGATCCATATGGATTGTTGTACGACTATCTCAAGCACTATGAGTCTGAAGTTGAAAAAGACAAAATCGCCCGAGGAGGATACACATCACCACCTACTTCTAATCCCCTTGCACTCGTTGCTCAAACTCCTGCTTCACATCCTCCGATGTCTAATCATGATTATGATCAGGAACATAATTATTTCAGTCACCAGCAACCTCCTGCTTCTCAACACGCTTCTAATCAACTTACTCCATATGACAACAATGATAGCATGTATTACTCTAATCAGATTGAAGATGATGATGATGACGTCAATACGTTGAATCAAGGACTTGCTCTTGTTCCTCGTGCTTTTAGCAAATTCTCCAACAAAACCAACAACCGTCTTCGTTCTTCATAAAATACAAGAAACCAAGCTGTCATTCAAGATGGTCGAGTTGAGATTCAGAATCGTAACTCAGGACGTTCAGGTGGGTATACTGGAAATTCTGGATATGGACAAAGAGTCAACAACAATGGGGGATTCAGAAACAATCCAGGTGCTCCTCAGCGAAGTAATGACAATGCTGCTAGTAACAACACAGTCTCTGGGAATGCGATATGGTGCTACAACTGCAACGAAAAAGGTCATATTGCAACTGCATGTCCTCACCCAAGAAAAGGTAGTCAGTTTCACAAGCAGGCATTACTTATGGCTCTCAAAGATGAAAAGGAAGGAACTTTCAATGCTCACGAGAACAGTTTCTTTGCTAATGCTTACAACGATGATGAAATGGAAGATCTTGAAGCCAATGCAGCTGTGATGCTTATGGCCAACATGCAGGAAAATCAGTTGAATGATTCAGGCCCAGTGTTCTCCACTGATGGCTTGTCTCAGGTAAATGACCTAACCACAAGCTCCATACAATTTAATGCATCACCATCTGTTTCTGAATCAGATCAGGCGCAAGTTGTTCCTTCTGAAACATTTTTCTCTTCTCAAGAGGATGAACAATTAGACACAGTTGTTATATTTGATGATGACACTGTCGTCTCATTTGATGATCATATTGAGCAAGACGAAAATGCCTTTAGTGAACAACATGAACCTCCTTCTGATCCAGCTCCTGACTGTACAGTTACGGCCAAACTACTTAATGATCAACTTCTTTCTAATCACATAATGGACGAGCAAACTGAAGTTTTGAAAGAAAATGCCAATTTGAAAAAGGACATTGAATGTTATAAAAAGCAACTTTCAAACCTTCAATATGTCGTTCATCGTGAACAAAGCTTTGAAAAGTCATTTCAAGAATCATATGTCAAAGAACAAAATCTTCAAAAGCAAATTTATGACATTGTTGAGTCAAACGGTAAAGTGGTTTCCCAACTAGAAAATGAAAAACATGATCTTCAAAAACAAGTTGTTCAACTACAACAGGAACTTTCAAAAACACAAAAAGAGGTGATAACTTGCAAATAGGAATTTTATGAACATAAAGTGCAAAAACGAGAAAAAGAAAATTCTTTACTTGATGATAATATCGCTCTCGAAAGTCAAATTAAAGCTTTTCAAAACATCGTTTATAAACATGGGGAATCTGTAACGACAATTCAAAAGTTTTCTTTAAAACCAAGACCAGGTAAAGGTTTTGGCCTCGGCGATTACAGATCCTCTTTTCTTCGCACTGTGTTCAAAACAAATCCTAAGCTGTACAGTCTGGACCAATTGATGGATAATAATGTTGTGCGTGTTATTGTACATGATACTGAGGAAGAATACGAACTTGAAGAGAGGAGTCGATCTAAAATGAGTAAAGTTGAATATTGCAAACCATATGATTACTCAAAAGCTCCTCATATTTCAAAATCTTTTGTACCGTCAAGAGAAATAACTGAGAAATCATGGTATCTTACTGAGTCATATGTTTCATCTTCTGATGGAGCTCCTGTCAAACCCGTAGCACAGGTTAATGGTCCATTACCATCTTCTGGTCATGTGACACCATTACCTACACGATGTAAAGTTTTAGACTATTTTCAAACATTCATGAAAGGCATCGAGAATTTGGAAAACGAAATTGAACATCATTCCCAAATTAAAATTCTTACTTTTCAATCAGCTTACGAGCGGGAAAAGCGAAACATTTTTCAAAAACAACTCCTGCCTTTAGTTCATAATTTACGTTATTGTGCTACTCGTTGGGAACAGGAACTCCAAAAAGAAGTTAAAGATATGAAAGAAATTTTTGCTCTTAATGAAAATGCAATTTTGGTTCAACAACGCAAAAACCGTTTTTTAAAAACAGATTCGGATCGACTCTTGGAACAACTTCTTCAAGCTGATATTCATACTTTTCTAATGAATGAACTTTATTATTCCAGCAATGCTCAAGTGTTTGCAGCATACTGTGCTGAAATTGTTTTGGTGAAGATGCAAAATGAAACATTGAAACATCAAAATGAAACGTTGCGTCAAAACAGTGATGATGTGATAAACAATCTTTCAAAAGAAATTTGTCAACTCAAACAAAAGATTGATTGGTGTCAAGCTCAAAGTATTGAAACTGAATTGCAACTATGTACCACAATTGAGTCTCGTAAAAACAAATGTCGTCTTCTTAAAAATGAAATTGCGGAGTTAAAACTTGAAATTGCGGAGTTAAAAATTGAAAATGCCGAATGGCAACAAAACCGTGATGACATTCGTTATTCCAATGGTTTACTTGAGTCTGAAATTCAGGACAAAAAACACATCATCATTGATTTGAAAGAGAAAATTAAGCTACTTCAAAAAGGAAAGTTTATTGACAACACTGTGATAGCACCAGGAATGTTTCAAATAGACATAACAGATAAGGGTAAGCATGCTAAGAGTTCTAATGTTAGCTCTTCCACTCCCACAGGTCTAGTTTCCCCTAAGAGCATTAGAAGCCCAAAGCCAAAAAGTGTTAAGAAGAATAAAAAGACTAGGCTTTCGTAACGTAAGAATGGAACACTAGAAGTGCAAGAAGTAGAAGCTCACCTTAGGAACTCGAATAAAACTCATGTTGCATCTGATTTAGATTCTAATCTGGCAAATTGTAATCCAAATCTTAATGTAACGAATGCTGAACCTTCTAATGTTTTGAATATTAATGCATCTTGTGTGTTTTGTCGCAAAAGTGTGTTATCTGGTGATCATACCAAATGTGTAGCTAATACTCTCTTACAACGTAAAAAGAAACGTAGATCTGGCTCTTCTTCTAGGTCCACTAATGCCTCTAAGTCTACCTTAAGAAAAACTCCTACTACTGTTTCAAATAATGTTGTAGTCAACCCAAAAGCAGCAATCAATAATTCTAGGAACACGCCAAAAGCTAGTGCATTCACTAAGAACAAAGCAAAAACTAGTTGGAACTGGAAACGTTGGTTACAATACAAACCAAATTTTAAATGGATTCCTAAATTATTAAATATTTGTGTTTCTAACCAACAGGAACCCACAATTTCATCGGGTTCCACCCTTACTTCTGTTCCATCTCTGTCATCTTCTTTTGATGCAGGTGGTTCAGATCGTTCTCTGGATTGTTGATAGCGGTTGCACCCGACATATGACAGGCAATCTCAAACTGTTAAAAAACTTTGTCTCAAAGTTTATTGGAACTGTCAGATTCGGGAATGATCAATACGCTTTAATCATGGGTTACGGAGACTACATGCATGGGAACATTGAAATTAGCAGAGTTTATTATGTTGAAGGCTTGGGTCACAACCTCTTTTCAGTCGGTCAATTTTGTGATGGAGATTTAGAAGTAGCATTTCGCGAGAAAACCTGTTTTGTTCATGATCTACAAGGCAATGATTTGATGTCTGGCAAACGTGGCACTAACCTTTATACTATTTCAATGTCAGACATGATCGCTTCATCTCCAATTTGTCTTCTATCCAAAGCTGAATCGACTAAATCTTGGTTATGGCACAAACGCCTTTCTCATTTGAATTTCAAAACGATGACTGATCTCGCTCGTCACAAATTAGTTGAAGGCTTTCCAAGATTCCGTTATGCCAAAGATCATCTATGTCCAGCCTGTGAACAAGGAAAAAATACTCGTGCTCATTTTCTCTTAAAACCTGAACACAGTACTAATCATGTTTTACAATTGCTTCATATGGATTTGTGTGGTCCAATGCGTGTTCAAACAATTAACGGTAAACGCTACATTTTAGTAATTGTTGATGATTACTCTCGCTGGACTTGGGTTTATTTTCTTCGAAGTAAAGATCAAGCTCCTCAAATGATCATCACCTTTCTCACCAAAATACAAGTTCAGCTTCGAAACACAGTCAGAATTGTTCGAACTGACAATGGCACAGAATTTAAGAATCAGACTCTAAGGTCGTATTTTGAGAAAGTGGGAATTGAACATAAAACATCTATTCCACGCACATCCGAACAGAATGGAGTAGTCGAAAGACGCAACAGAACGTTAGTGGAAGCTGCTCGAACGATGTTAATCAATGCTCAATTACCAGATTACTTATGGGCAGAAGCTGTTTCAACCGCCTGTTACACTCAAAACCGATGCATGATCACAAAACGCCACAACAAAACCCCATATCAGATTGTTCACAAAAGGAAACCAAAAATCACTCATTTTCATGTATTCGGTGCTTTATGCTACCCAGTCAATGATCGTGATGATCTAGGAAAACTTAAAGCAAAGGCTGACATTGGAATATTCATAGGTTACTGTGAAAATTCAAAAGGCTATCGGATATGGTATCATCGTACTCGGGAAATTCAAGAAACTATTCATGCTAATTTCGATGAACTCACTCAAATGGCTTCTGAGCAACACGGCTTAGGACCCGCAACCAACCGTCTTAGCTTTCCGGTCTCTTCGGCTGAACCATTGTCACTTTCTCGTAAAGAAGTGGAAACCTTGTTTGCTCCATTGTTTGATGATACGCCTGTTAACCGTCCACCTGAGGCCACACCAAATTCCGCTGCAAATCTTGATCAACATCAAGTACCTGATACACCTCAACAAACAACAACTACTGTTGGAAGAGACGGTCCTCCAGTCATATCACCTACAACAACAGAACAAACCGGGTCCAACTCACGACAATCAGCTGGAGATTCTATACCTTTATCAGTTCAACAACCCGCAGAGCATGACCCAGAACCATTGATTAACCCATTTGCAAATGCTCAACCTGTCCCCGACATTGCTGAGTCATCTACACGCAATTTGGGTCCTGCTCACTTGCGAGATACTTATCAACTTCATCCTTTGACACATAAATGGACTAGAGATCACCCCTTAGTTCAAATTATTGGCCATCCAGATGCACCTATCATGACAAGACAACGCCTTCACACAGATGGTGAAACTTGCATTTATGCACTCACAGTTTGTGAAACCGTACCCAAAAATGTCAAAGAAGCAATGACTTATGATAACTGGATTGAGTCTATGCAAGAAGAATTCGAAACCTTTCAAAGATTAAAAGTATGGGAATTGGTTGAAAAACCTGAAGGCATCATCGTCATTGGTTTAAAATGGATCTGAAAAAACAAACTGGATGCAGAAGGCACAGTCATACGCAGCAAATCACGCTTGGTAGCAAAAGGTTATTCTCAAGAAGAAGGTATCGATTTTGAAGAATCATTTGCTCCTGTGGCTAGACTAGAAGCTGTACGGATATTCTTAGCATTTGCTGCTCATCGGAATATGATTGTTTACCAAATGGACGTGAAAACGGCTTTTCTGAATGGTCAACTCCGAGAAGTGGTTTATGTCAGTCAACCTGAAGGATTCGTTGATCCAGAACGTCCCAATCAAGTCTACAAGCTTAAGAAATCTCTCTACGGTCTTAAGCAATCCCCCAGGGCGTGGTATGACAAGCTTTCTAAATTCCTGTTGGCTAATGATTTTACTCTAGGCTCAGTGGATCCAACACTGTTTACAAAAACCTACGGGATGGACTTATTAATTGTTCAAGTTTATGTCGATGACATTATTTTTGCTTCAACCAACACAAATTACTCAATGGATTTTGCAAAATTAATGACAGATAATTTTGAAATGTCCATGATGGGTGAACTTACGTTCTATCTAGGACTACAAGTTCATCAATCACCCCGTGGAATTTTTCTAAATCAGTCCAAATATGCTCTTGAGATTTTAAAGAAACATGGAATGCAAAATAGTGATACTATGAATACACCGATGGCCAATTCTACTAAACTAGATGCTGATATACATGGGACTCCAGTTGACCCTACCAAATACCGAAGTATTATTGGGTCTCTCATGTATGTCACATCCAGTAGACCAGATATTGTATTTTTTGTCTTTATGTGTTCTCGCTATCAGGCTAATCCTACTGAAAAACACCTCAATGAGGCAAAAAGAATCCTTCGATACACAAAGGGAACCATCCACTTGGGGATCTGGTATCCGAAGGATTCTGGTTTTGAACTAATAGCTTTTTTAGACGCTGACCATGCAGGATGCATAGACTCGCGAAAAAGTACATCAGGTGGCTTACAGGTTCTTGGAGATAAACTTGTGTCTTGGCTATCAAAGAAGCAGGATTGCACATCACTGTCATCTACAGAATCTGAATATGTAGCTATGTCTGCTTGTTGCGCTCAAGTCATTTGGATGAGATCACAACTTAAAGACTATGGCTACTTATTCAACAAGATTCCGATTTACTGCGATTCTAAAAGTGCCATTGCAATCTCCTGCAATACAGTTCATCATTGCAAAATCCAAACACATTGATCTCCGATACCATTTCATCAAAGAGCATGTCGAGAAGGGTACAGTTGAATTATATTTTGTGGGCACTGAGTACCAATTGGCAGACTTACTTACAAAACCCTTAGCCCCATCAAGGTTTGCAAGTTTAGTTCACCAAATTGGTATGCGATGTTTGACACCATTTGATCTACAAAAGTTTTTAAAACAGAAGTAAAGTGTCAAACATCAACAATTCTACTATCTTTGTAAAATAACTTTTATTTTATTTCTAATAAACCTCAAAAACACAAAAATATTTTCTCTACTTTATTAAAAAAAAAATAAAATGCACGTATATCACTCTCTTTCAACACCTTGTTATTTTACAAGTGTTGAGGGGGAGACTCGCCTAAAATTTTATAAATGTTTCAAAAACGATATACTTGCATATTTTCTTTGATGCGTTGTTTCGGGATTTCATAAGATATCTCATATCTCGTATCCTTTTCTCAATATGGTGACGTAAGTTAGTATATCTTGGTGTCTTTACTTATTTCTAAGTTTAGGACTTATCTTTTTAATATTGTAGTTAGGGGACCATATGTGACTAATTTCAAAAGTTCCAAAATAACAAAAACAAACACCCCCCATTTTTGTTCCATTAACCTCAATAAAATCTTTTCTAAAACCCTTAAACCCTTTCTTTCTAATCCACGGCCCTTATTCATTCGACAAATCCGTGCTTTTGATCTTCGAAACGTAAGTTTTTAAATGATCTTTAGATGATTTCTAACCTAGGTTTTCGTTTAATTGCTTAAATAATGGTTAGATTTCTCGAATTTTTGATTTGAAATATTAGGGTTTATGTAATTTCGGGATTATGCAATACGTGCTTGGAAGGTTAATTATTGATAGGGGTTTTATGCATATACTTGTTTCTATCCTTCCTATAACGATTAATCTCATTCAAACACATGTTTGTGTGATTTTCGAAACCTAGGATTTGGTACGATTTGGGTTTATTGACTTGGTGATGTTTCTGTTATTTTTTCTTGGTGGGATATAATCTTATGTGTATGAGAATCATGTTTGTGCTTATTATTTTGTACAATATACAAGTATGCAAGTTTCTCGAGTCTTTAGGGTTTCGTTCAAAGTGGGTTTCTCGTGTTTTGTGTTTATATGAGCTGAATTATTGTGCCTAAATGCTTCTAATGCGCGTTTGTGATATGCAAGTACCTGTCATCATCGATTGTTTCATGATTTTGCATTTTATCGAGAATATGTTCTTGGATATTTTTCGAAATCTCTGTACTCGATTGATTAGTTGGTTTCTAATTGTTGAATATCATCATTTGCAACAGGTTATATCACTTGGAATTCATATTTTCACAACGAAACGTACGTTGGCATTGTTTCGAAATTCTTGTATAAGAATTTTCGAGAAAAACTGTATCGCAAACATAATAATTTTTCGCAATCACCATTTTTTCGAGAAATCTCAAAATGTTGTATTTTTTCGAAAATATCCATTTTGTCATCTTCTCGAAAACATTTAAGTGTTTGCGAAATTATTTCGTCCCTGACCATATTTTTTTCGAAAACATCATTTAAACTAATACTTTCGAAATCCCTTATAATAAGTATTCTCGAAAAACTTTTCTAGTGGTCTGTTCTCGATAAATTTTCTTATTGAGAACACACTTGAATTTTTTCGAAAATACTTAGTATACAGGATTGCGAAAAATGTTACTTAATGACTGTTTTTCGAAATTATTGGCACTTGTGACTGGGTTTGCGAAATATTGTTCAATAGTGCATCTTTTTCGAAATTACTAATAATGTTGTATCTTGTACTTCAATTGTATCATTTCGAGAACATTGTGATTATGTAATTTCGAAAACATGTTTTATGTGACAATGTGATAATGGATTCTAGTCATGTATAATGTGATATGATAAGCTTTAATTCGTTGTGCATATAACTTTCTATATATACGTCACTTATAAATATACATGCAAAAATTGAACCATACGTGCTTACATGATTCTAAATGCTTATCTATAATCAAACTTTGCAATCGTGCTAACTTGTAACAAATCTTGATGTTTGGTTTATGATAATGCTTTTCAGAATAACATGGCTGAACACAACGAGAATGTCCCTGAACAAGCTCTTCCATTACTCACCATGGATGATATCACTCCCGATAACTACAACGTTATGATTGGCAACAACAATCCACGAGTTGATTTCGACAAATTGAGAATTACTGAGAACTCGTGCAAGATTGTTAAAGATATTCTTCTTGCACATCTATGCAAACATCTGCTCATCTGTTCTACTTCAGTTCCTCTGTTTTACCTTCATCAGTTCTGGCTTACGGCTAAGGCAAATTTGGATGATGAGTCTTTTACTGTTACGCTGGATCGCCAAGTATACACTGTAGATCATGACGTTCTTCGTACAGTCCTTCTCCTGCCTCAAACTGACAACGAATTTTCTCCAATACTACCTGAACTGGACCTTCTTGACTTCTTTGTTGAGTTAGGATATGATGTTGATGATGACGTACCTCTGGTCAAACATTCCAGATTCAATGCCAAGAATATACCTCAGCCCTGGAGAACATTCTGTTTGTTGGTTGTAAGATCTATATCAGGAAGAAAAAGTGGTCACGAACATCCTAGGCTTGAGCATTTACAAACATTCTGGGGAATGGTGACTTTGACACCTATTGACTTTGCAGTTCCAATCATGAACGATATAGTCTACAGCATTCAAACCGAATGTGTAAAGACTATGATCCCGTTCACAAGATTCACCAAGCTTCTCATAGAACATTTCTGCAAAGATACTCCAGAATTTATCAAAAGGATGGCAGATCCTAATGAGCCGAAGCACCTCTTCGAGGACGACTTCACCACATCTTTCATCAAAATGACCACTTCCTCTACCAAGATCAAAGGAATGAGGCTTCCCGAATATCTTCTTGATGACAAAATCAAGAAAAGTCTGAATTATAAATTCTATGATAATGCTTACAAAGGGGTACAGGAAGAAGCTACTATACAGACTCGAAGCAAAGGAAGTGTGAAGTCTGGGATTACTACAAGCACCACTGGCTCACCTCAGACTAAGTCTAAGGCTGTTCCCAAGACAAAACCATCTGCTAAACCCAAGACTTCCGCCAAACCTAAACCGACATCCAAACCTAAGCCTGTTACCAAGCCAAAGAAGAAGGTAACTCCTGAATTCGCTCTTCATGATGAACCTACACCTCCACCTTCTGAAAGCGATTCTGAGTTCGACATGGAATCTGAAGAAGAAGAACCAGACTTTGAACTAAGAGTTAGAGCACCTAAAGAAGCATTTCCTGCAATGGAGATCGCTATACAACAAAGTCTTGAAACTTTTGAAGCAGAGACAAGAAAAAGGAAAGGGATCAGAATTAATGAGCCTAATGATGATGAAGAAGACGAACCAATCGTTGAACAGTTGGTCGATAAACGCAAACTGAAAAGTATAGTTGTCGACACAAGAGCTAAAGAAAAGCAACTTCACAAAGAACAAAGGAAAGCAGCTCTCAAAAGCCGACTTATGTCTCAACCTTCAACACCACCACCTGTCGAACAGTCAGAACATGAAGGAGCTACAAGCAGCATGATTCCTCCCGTTGTGTCCACTACTTTAGAATCAGATCCACAGCCTGATGACATTGTTAAAGATAAAGATGATATGGGAGATGTCAATATGACTAAGACTGCTTATGTAGAGGAGAATGTTGGCGGACAAGAGAATATTGCTACGGATCAGGAACATGAATACCTCATTACTCCAGAGTTTCTTGCACGAGAAGCAGAGGAAGCAGAGGAACGTCGAAGAAAAGAAAATGAAGAGAAGAACGCGTTCGACACCAACATATTTCTTAAATCATCTTCTCAGCAGACTTCCTCAGTGCAACCCCCACCTCCCCAAGACTCTCCACCAAAGGATCCGACTCCTCCTGCTTCTTCTTCAAGCTCTCACAACGAGTCGTCATCCGAATCATCACCTGAGCATTCATCTCCCACACCTTCTGAAACCGCATCAAAGCAACATTCAATCAATGAACCGAAACAACCAGTTGATCTTCAGGAGCAAGTCAACAAACTTACCACCATGGTTACCGGTCTTGCCAAACAAGTTGAAGATTTCCAGGAATCAAAGCAACTGATCGATAAGTTCTTGAACTCTGACTACACAGGATTTATTAAGACTATCACACAAGATTATCTTACTGAAAATCTAGTTGAGATTGTCACTCCTAAAGTAGCAAACCTTCTTGAACCAATCAAGGACAATTTGGACCACAGAATCAGAAGTGTCGTTAGAAAAATGTTGTCAACAACACCATTCACGCTTCACACTGCAAAAGCTTCTACTGCAGCTCCAACCGTCCCTGAATTATCCATCGATGACCTGCTTGCTAAACTCTTCGACAAAGTTGCCTACAAAACCACACAGTCTACTGAAGAAAATGCACTTGTTGATGCTATGTCGGCTTACATGTCCAAAGAGTCATGCAAAGATGCAGCTGGAACCCTAAAAAGGTCAAGGAAAGATGACGACCCTGACCCGAACTCAAAAGGCAAGAAACCTAAGTCTGGAACCGGTCCCTCATCTTCTCTACAACCACGAAAGGACTCCACTCCTCCAGGAAATCAACAACACACCTCAGCTACCGGTCAAGGTCAAACTGAAGTAGAAGAAACTTTCATGGAACCAACTGATGACTACCAAGGTCAGCCTGACACCGATTACCGTGCCTCACCTATTCCCAATTCTCATGCTGGACCATCCTCACCATCCAAGGCTAAAGACAAAGATGCTACATCTAAGTCTAAGAAATCAAAGAAGAAAAGACGTCATTCATGGCTCGACAATGATGACACACCTCAGAATGATTGGTTGACAGAAATGGTTCAAGCTCAACCTCCTCTCGAAGATGAAGAACCCCTTCCTGGTAATACTCTACAGTTCACCCAAGTCATAATGAAGGATCTTCAGATTAACAAACTCACGAAGACGGAGCTCAGAAGAATCAATAGGGATGCACAGGAATTCCTTAAGTCCAGATCTGGAAACAAAGTGGAATACGAGTATCATATGCAGAATATAGCCAGTGCAATGTCTGTCGAGTTTGACTGGCTAAATCCTGAAATGAATATCGATCTCAGTTCCAAAAACCATGAAAAGCCTTACTTTACTGACTGGACTAAACCATTACCTTTGACAGGATTTCCAGATAAACCCAAGTTACCTTACAGCTACTTCTTCAACAAAGATCTTCGTAACATCCAACTCAACCAAGAGACACCCAAGAAGAAATATGCTTCATCACTCACAATCTCAGTACCAGCCGCAAGATACGAAGTTCCTGCAATTGAAGAATCTACTCGAGTTTTCAGCAACTCCATCGTAGCTTACGACAGAGATGCTCTACACGGGATTCAACACTGGCCAGAACGTCGTCGTCTCGGTTATACCAGCAGATTAGGAGAGAAATCATTGGAAAATGTGAAGCATAAATCTAAAATCATCGCTATCTTGGAGATTCAAGAGTCGCAACGGTTTAACTACATATTCATGCGTGAGATTTTTGTTAAACGACAAGATGAAAAGAAGTACAAGTTCTCCGAAGCAGACTTTCCAGACCTTAATCTCAATGACATCGAAGACATGTATCTCGAAAAGGTTCAAGGAAGAATGCGTGGATTCGAGAGAGATATTCAGTACAACTTCATGGCATCATTACTTCTATTCATCCGACGATTGATAGTTCAAGAAAGAGTGGAAGATCTTCAGCTTGGAGTGGAAAGTTACCAACAGAAGATCAATTTGACAAAGCCACAATTCAAATTTGATGGAATCTATCAAACGTCACAGTTTACTCTCATCCAAGAACCTGCATTTGGTTTCACCTACATCAACAGCAAACAGTTACAAAGCTTCATGCGGTTCGATGAGATACACAAATTCTGTGATGTTACACTTAAATCCGTTCGTGATGGGCTTGTCAAAAGGTTGAATGATGATCGGCGAAAGATAGCAAAAGGGGAACAACCTAGATGGAAATCCAGCTCAAGAAGACAATTTCGTAACTTTGTCTTGAAGATTGAAGAAAGGCTATTTCGACGTGAACAAATCAGACGACTGGAGAGTTATATCGGTGTCAGACCCTCATTTCCTATCAGACTCTTCGAAAGACCAGAACCTAAGTTCACTGACTTTGATGCTCCACTTCCTGACGAAGATTAAATTGGTACATTTGGTTATTAATTTTTCAATATCAATTGTTTCATCTGATTGAATTATTTTCATTATGGCTTGTGCACACATATCAGTGTACAACCCGTTCTTGTAAAGAAAGGACCCTGAGGTACGCATCAGTGCCTCAATCCTTATATAAGGAGCGAAGGCTTCTTACTTTTGAGTAGAATTAATCAAAACATTTTCTGATTTTCATAATTCTGCTCAAAAGACAAGTATTTCACCTCAATGAGTATTCACTTGTTGAGGGGGAGCACTTGAAAAATTCATCGTTTGGAAAACCAAAAGTTCTTGTTGATATCTCCCCATAAGACTCAAAAAACATATTTTAATCAAAAGTTTATCAAAAACAACATCTCATATGCTATTTTTGAGGGGGAGAAAAAGTGTATGTGATTAAAATATGAAAGATCAAAGTTGCTTTAAGTTGTATCTTGTGCGAGCTAGACTCAGAATTGACCCAAGAATTGATGAAATATAAAAGTTAGTAATCTCGAAAAGACTTATCCTCGACGGGTAATAACATCAAGTTAGTTACTAGAGCTAGTTGTCACCTAAAAGCTGACAATGGAACTCTTTAACTAGCCACGTAAGCGTGTCTCGAAAAGGATTTGTCTTAGTAGAAATGTACCATTTCGAGAAACTTTCTGTGGATTTGACCAGGCCGGGTAATAACTTCAAGCTAGTCTAACTAGTGATGTAAGCGTGTCTCGAATTGGTCAGGTTCACTGAAAGTGGATCAATTCAAAAAGTGCTTGTTCCTCCCGCATGTGCAAATTTTTTTAAACACTTATGAGCATATGTGAAGGGGGAGCCCTTCAAAAGTAAACACAAAACTCTCAAAGTGTTAAACAAAATGTTTGATAATTACAAACACTTTGAGAGATTTTCAAAGGTTTCTTGGCTATTGTCAGATAATCATGGAGTTATAAGGTGATTAAGATAGGAATAACAGTCCTATGATCCACCAGAGCCGGAGGGATCTACCCAAGGACATCACCAATAGATAGAATTAGAAGTCCTTAGGTATGATACTATAAAAGGAGAAAAGAATGAAAGGGAAAGAAGGAGTTGAAGAATTAAAAAAAAAAAAGTAAAGAAAAGGGTGAAAAGAAATAGCCCTCCATATGTTCAACTTTAGGGCAGACACCGGGTTCAACTCATATGCTACTGGTTGTTGCTAAGACAACACCGGTATTGAAGATAAAGTCGGCATGGACCCAGTGACGCAATGCACTAAACCTTCTAGCCACTCAAGTTCTCTTAAAAGAGCTTGTTTCATTCTCACGGGGAACCGATGTAATCTATCGACTTATCTCTTAGAGATGGTTGATATTGAAGAAGGAGACCCCTCCCTAGTCTCCGCATAGGAAACCTAAGTGTGCACTTTTCAAGTCTAGAGCCATGAGATACATCAAAGACCTCTTAGGAACACTTAGTATTTCTACAACTGGTGTTCTACATCAATGGACACTAGCTGTAAATTATCGAGTCCTTCGCAGATCTTAGCAATCTGCCGAGAACGTTTATGAGAGAATTTACTTAAGTATTTCTCAATGATTGAACGGAAATCCTGCCAGGGTCAACATCAAACAGCCCTGACAGTAGGTCACTTCGGTAACTCCTCGTGGGTTACGCTTAGTGTTTGCGGTGGTTTCTTAGCGTTCTACAGTCGTGGAGTGATCCCCAGCGACTCACCCAGTCATTGAGCTACTTAGCAGGTCTCGTAAGCTCATTCGGGAGTATCTGATATGGGAACGGCCTTGATAAGGGTTAGAAGGAGTCTTCACACTATGCTGTTGACGATCTCTAATTCCTTATCTGTAAGTACCGGATGTTTTATTGCTAACTGTTTACATGCAGGGTTACATCATCTCCATGGCGACGGATTCCACATGCTCATACATGCATCTTGAAGTCATCGAAAGCTCCCTCAAAGATCAAAGCAACACAAAGTTCAAAGAAAGATTCTACGCCAATAAGAAGAATCTACAAAGTTTAAAGACTAAAGATCTTAAGTGACAGAAAGGGATTACGTGCATGTATAAGTCAGAATTCAAAGATGTATGAGCATGTTGGAATGGCGGACTACCACCACAGACGCAGAAGTGACGAAAGGCAGACAACTTCATAACATGATCACTATCACTACAACAAAGAACAAAGAACTAAGAATGATGACAGATTTATCTCATGATTTTTGAAAGACGTCTAAAGCTACGAAAGTCAAAGATGAAGAAATGACAAAGACGTCAAGCAACCGTGATGACCGACCCTTAGGGGGAGATTGTTGGGATTAAAGTTTTACTATTTTATCAAGTCTCGGTCATTTGTAATAATATTAGGTTGCTTAGTTATTAGTTACTTTCATTTACATTTTGTATTAAGTTTACAAGGCTTAAGAATGTGGTCCATGGGCCTTAAGCCCACACGTTTTACTTGAAGGGAAGGACTAGGAGTGTTGCCCTAGCTCCTCACCTATATATACTAGTCTTAGGCCATTGTAAAACTTGGTTGTTTATTTGAATATCATAAGGAAACTCTTGCTATTACATTTCTCTCATTCAAATATTCATCCCATCCTTATATCTATCTCATTCTTGTTTGTGTGAAATCAATATGGTGACCTAACAAGTGATATCATTCGCCATATGAAGGTGTTGTTTTGCTTCTCTTTGAAATTTGATCCATAAAATCTTTTTAGTCGTTATTTTTTTGTTAAAACTTGTACTTTCTTGTTTGTTCTTTTGGTTTTTATCACATATTTGCTTACAAATTTGTGCTACAAATCATTTCAAACACAAAAGTATCAATTTTTTCCTCAAAATAACGATTTGAATTTTTGTACTATTTTTCGAAATTTGTTAAAGTTTTGAAAATTATTGTCAAGTTTACAACTTTCTTCAATATTTCATCATTTTACAACTTAAAGTACAAAAATCTTGCAGTAAAAACTCATTTTTGGATTGCTTTCATTAAAAAAAACAACGTTTTGCAAAATTTCGAAAACACCTTGTTGTCCATATTTCGAGATCGTGCTCTAGTGTCTCTAATCGACTTACGGATCGTGAACTCAGTCTTTTCTCTCTTGTATAAGGAAGAAAAGTACTTCGACTTTTGGTAAACTTTCAAAATTGTACAATTTCGAAAGTGTGTTTGTGACATTGTGTTTTCGAAAATCTTACTTATTTTCGAAATCACAAAGTTTTTCGAAAACTTCTTTGGTTTTTTCGAAATCTCTAAAGATTTTACGAAAAATTTACTAAGTTTTGAGAAACTGTCTTTTGAAATCTCAAATTTTTCGAAATCCTTGAGTAACAATTTTTCGCAATCCCTAAAAGTCTAGTTTTCGCAATCTCCAGTTCTGTGACAAAGTTTCGAAAAACATCTACTTGGGCAAACTTTTCATGATTTGGCAAACCTATACCTTCTACAAGATCCATCTTTTCACACAAAGTATTTCATAATGTCTCAACCACCGTACTACTTTAACAATCCTCAGCAACATCAGTATCAACAGTATCATCAGCAACATCAACAACAGCAACAGTATCAACAATCACCACAATATTATCATCAACCGGTTTACTCACAACAACATAACTTCATGCAACAAATGGTTCCGATACAACAATCTTATCCGATGTCACAACAACAAAGCCAACTTCCACCAAAACCTACTCACTGGTTTGACAGGATGTGTGAAGTCATTTCAACTCAACAATCCAGACACGAAGCAGGCTCTCCTGACACCCCACCAATGCTAACACCGGGTAATTATGTTCAATGGGCAAGTCGATTCTTAAGGTTTATTGAACTCAAAAAACCCAATGGTAAGTACATGAAACAAGTTATCCTTGAAGGACCATTTCCTTGGCCTTTTAACTACGTTGGCGGTGACCCACAGGCTAATCCTCCAGTAGCCCCAACTGTTGTACGTGTTCCTGAGTCTCAACTTACTGCTGAACAAAATCACCATCGTGAAGCAGATGAGTATGCTATGTCTTACATACTTCAAAGAATACCAAACATCATATTCAGAAGTGTTGATGCTCAAACAACTGCTAAAGCTATGTGGGAACACGTCCATCTACTGATGCAAGGCACACAACTGAACAAGGAAGACATGGAATCTAAACTTTACTTGGAATACACTAACATCATGATCGAACCAGGGGAATCTCTTGAGTCTTACTTTCATCGTTTCACTAATGTCGTCAATGATTTAGAGAGACATGATATACCTCTTCCAAGAATCGCTGTCAATACAAAGTTTGTTAGTAGTCTGGGTCCTGAGTGGCAAAAGTATGTGACATTTGTGAGACAAGCTAAGAATCTTCACCGGGATCCATATGGATTGTTGTACGACTATCTCAAGCACTATGAGTCTGAAGTTGAAAAAGACAAAATCGCCCGAGGAGGATACACATCACCACCTACTTCTAATCCCCTTGCACTCGTTGCTCAAACTCCTGCTTCACATCCTCCGATGTCTAATCATGATTATGATCAGGAACATAATTATTTCAGTCACCAGCAACCTCCTGCTTCTCAACACGCTTCTAATCAACTTACTCCATATGACAACAATGATAGCATGTATTACTCTAATCAGATTGAAGATGATGATGATGACGTCAATACGTTGAATCAAGGACTTGCTCTTGTTCCTCGTGCTTTTAGCAAATTCTCCAACAAAACCAACAACCGTCTTCGTTCTTCATCAAATACAAGAAACCAAGCTGTCATTCAAGATGGTCGAGTTGAGATTCAGAATCGTAACTCAGGACGTTCAGGTGGGTATACTGGAAATTCTGGATATGGACAAAGAGTCAACAACAATGGGGGATTCAGAAACAATCCAGGTGCTCCTCAGCGAAGTAATGACAATGCTGCTAGTAACAACACAGTCTCTGGGAATGCGATATGGTGCTACAACTGTAACGAAAAAGGTCATATTGCAACTGCATGTCCTCACCCAAGAAAAGGTAGTCAGTTTCACAAGCAGGCATTACTTATGGCTCTCAAAGATGAAAAGGAAGGAACTTTCAATGCTCACGAGAACAGTTTCTTTGCTAATGCTTACAACGATGATGAAATGGAAGATCTTGAAGCCAATGCAGCTGTGATGCTTATGGCCAACATGCAGGAAAATCAGTTGAATGATTCAGGCCCAGTGTTCTCCACTGATGGCTTGTCTCAGGTAAATGACCTAACCACAAGCTCCATACAATTTAATGCATCACCATCTGTTTCTGAATCAGATCAGGCGCAAGTTGTTCCTTCTGAAACATTTTTCTCTTCTCAAGAGGATGAACAATTAGACACAGTTGTTATATTTGATGATGACACTGTCGTCTCATTTGATGATCATATTGAGCAAGACGAAAATGCCTTTAGTGAACAACATGAACCTCCTTCTGATCCAGCTCCTGACTGTACAGTTACGGCCAAACTACTTAATGATCAACTTCTTTCTAATCACATAATGGACGAGCAAACTGAAGTTTTGAAAGAAAATGCCAATTTGAAAAAGGACATTGAATGTTATAAAAAGCAACTTTCAAACCTTCAATATGTTGTTCATCGTGAACAAAGCTTTGAAAAGTCATTTCAAGAATCATATGTCAAAGAACAAAATCTTCAAAAGCAAATTTATGACATTGTTAAGTCAAACGGTAAAGTGGTTTCCCAACTAGAAAATGAAAAACATGATCTTCAAAAACAAGTTGTTCAACTACAACAGGAACTTTCAAAAACACAAAAAGAGGTGATAACTTGCAAATAGGAATTTTATGAACATAAAGTGCAAAAACGAGAAAAAGAAAATTCTTTACTTGATGATAATATCGCTCTCGAAAGTCAAATTAAAGCTTCTCAAAACATCGTTTATAAACATGGGGAATCTGTAACGACAATTCAAAAGTTTTCTTTAAAACCAAGACCAGGTAAAGGTTTTGGCCTCGGCGATTACAGATCCTCTTTTCTTCGCACTGTGTTCAAAACAAATCCTAAGCTGTACAGTCTGGACCAATTGATGGATAATAATGTTGTGCGTGTTATTGTACATGATACTGAGGAAGAATACGAACTTGAAGAGAGGAGTCGATCTAAAATGAGTAAAGTTGAATATTGCAAACCATATGATTACTCAAAAGCTCCTCATATTTCAAAATCTTTTGTACCGTCAAGAGAAATAACTGAGAAATCATGGTATCTTACTGAGTCATATGTTTCATCTTCTGATGGAGCTCCTGTCAAACCCGTAGCACAGGTTAATGGTCCATTACCATCTTCTGGTCATGTGACACCATTACCTACACGATGTAAAGTTTTAGACTATTTTCAAACATTCATGAAAGGCATCGAGAATTTGGAAAACGAAATTGAACATCATTCCCAAATTAAAATTCTTACTTTTCAATCAGCTTACGAGCTGGAAAAGCGAAACATTTTTCAAAAACAACTCCTGCCTTTAGTTCATAATTTACTTTATTGTGCTACTCGTTGGGAACAGGAACTCCAAAAAGAAGTTAAAGATATGAAAGAAATTTTTGCTCTTAATGAAAATGCAATTTTGGTTCAACAACGCAAAAACCGTTTTTTAAAAACAGATTCGGATCGACTCTTGGAACAACTTCTTCAAGCTGATATTCATACTTTTCTAATGAATGAACTCTATTATTCCAGCAATGCTCAAGTGTTTGCAGCATACTGTGCTGAAATTGTTTCGGTGAAGATGCAAAATGAAACATTGAAACATCAAAATGAAACGTTGCGTCAAAACAGTGATGATGTGATAAACAATCTTTCAAAAGAAATTTGTCAACTCAAACAAAAGATTGATTGGTGTCAAGCTCAAAGTATTGAAACTGAATTGCAACTATGTACCACAATTGAGTCTCGTAAAAACAAATGTCGTCTTCTTAAAAATGAAATTGCGGAGTTAAAACTAGAAATTGCGGAGTTAAAAATTGAAAATGCCGAATGGCAACAAAACCGTGATGACATTCGTTATTCCAATGGTTTACTTGAGTCTGAAATTCAGGACAAAAAACACATCATCATTGATTTGAAAGAGAAAATTAAGCTACTTCAAAAAGGAAAGTTTATTGACAACACTGTGATAGCACCAGGAATGTTTCAAATAGACATAACAGATAAGGGTAAGCATGCTAAGAGTTCTAATGTTAGCTCTTCCACTCCCACAGGTCTAGTTTCCCCTAAGAGCATTAGAAGCCCAAAGCCAAAAAGTGTTAAGAAGAATAAAAAGACTAGGCTTTCGTAACGTAAGAATGGAACACTAGAAGTGCAAGAAGTAGAAGCTCACCTTAGGAACTCGAATAAAACTCATGTTGCATCTGATTTAGATTCTAATCTGGCAAATTGTAATCCAAATCTTAATGTAACGAATGCTGAACCTTCTAATGTTTTGAATATTAATGCATCTTGTGTGTTTTGTCGCAAAAGTGTGTTATCTGGTGATCATACCAAATGTGTAGCTAATACTCTCTTACAACGTAAAAAGAAACGTAGATCTGGCTCTTCTTCTAGGTCCACTAATGCCTCTAAGTCTACCTTAAGAAAAACTCCTACTACTGTTTCAAATAATGTTGTAGTCAACCCAAAAGCAGCAATCAATAATTCTAGGAACACGCCAAAAGCTAGTGCATTCACTAAGAACAAAGCAAAAACTAGTTGGAACTGGAAACGTTGGTTACAATACAAACCAAATTTTAAATGGATTCCTAAATTATTAAATATTTGTGTTTCTAACCAACAGGAACCCACAATTTCATCGGGTTCCACCCTTACTTCTGTTCCATCTCTGTCATCTTCTTTTGATGCAGGTGGTTCAGATCGTTCTCTGGATTGTTGATAGCGGTTGCACCCGACATATGACAGGCAATCTCAAACTGTTAAAAAACTTTGTCTCAAAGTTTATTGGAACTGTCAGATTCGGGAATGATCAATACGCTTTAATCATGGGTTACGGAGACTACATGCATGGGAACATTGAAATTAGCAGAGTTTATTATGTTGAAGGCTTGGGTCACAACCTCTTTTCAGTCGGTCAATTTTGTGATGGAGATTTAGAAGTAGCATTTCGCGAGAAAACCTGTTTTGTTCATGATCTACAAGGCAATGATTTGATGTCTGGCAAACGTGGCACTAACCTTTATACTATTTCAATGTCAGACATGATCGCTTCATCTCCAATTTGTCTTCTATCCAAAGCTGAATCGACTAAATCTTGGTTATGGCACAAACGCCTTTCTCATTTGAATTTCAAAACGATGACTGATCTCGCTCGTCACAAATTAGTTGAAGGCTTTCCAAGATTCCGTTATGCCAAAGATCATCTATGTCCAGCCTGTGAACAAGGAAAAAATACTCGTGCTCATTTTCTCTTAAAACCTGAACACAGTACTAATCATGTTTTACAATTGCTTCATATGGATTTGTGTGGTCCAATGCGTGTTCAAACAATTAACGGTAAACGCTACATTTTAGTAATTGTTGATGATTACTCTCGCTGGACTTGGGTTTATTTTCTTCGAAGTAAAGATCAAGCTCCTCAAATGATCATCACCTTTCTCACCAAAATACAAGTTCAGCTTCGAAACACAGTCAGAATTGTTCGAACTGACAATGGCACAGAATTTAAGAATCAGACTCTAAGGTCGTATTTTGAGAAAGTGGGAATTGAACATCAAACATCTATTCCACGCACACCCGAACAGAATGGAGTAGTCGAAAGACGCAACAGAACGTTAGTGGAAGCTGCTCAAACGATGTTAATCAATGCTCAATTACCAGATTACTTATGGGCAGAAGCTGTTTCAACCGCCTGTTACACTCAAAACCGATGCATGATCACAAAACGCCACAACAAAACCCCATATCAGATTGTTCACAAAAGGAAACCAAAAATCAGTCATTTTCATGTATTCGGTGCTTTATGCTACCCAGTCAATGATCGTGATGATCTAGGAAAACTTAAAGCAAAGGCTGACATTGGAATATTCATAGGTTACTGTGAAAATTCAAAAGGCTATCGGATATGGTATCGTCGTACTCGGGAAATTCAAGAAACTATTCATGCTAATTTTGATGAACTCACTCAAATGGCTTCTGAGCAACACGGCTTAGGACCCGCAACCAACCGTCTTAACTTTCCGGTCTCTTCGGCTGAACCATTGTCACTTTCTCGTAAAGAAGTGGAAACCTTGTTTGCTCCATTGTTTGATGATACGCCTGTTAACCGTCCACCTGAGGCCACACCAAATTCCGCTGCAAATCTTGATCAACATCAAGTACCTGATACACCTCAACAAACAACAACTACTGTTGGAAGAGACGGTCCTCCAGTCATATCACCTACAACAACAGAACAAACCGGGTCCAACTCACGACAATAAGCTGGAGATTCTATACCTTTATCAGTTCCACAACCCGCAGAGCATGACCCAGAACCATTGATTAACCCATTTGCAAATGCTCAACCTGTCCCCGACATTGCTGAGTCATCTACACGCAATTTGGGTCCTGCTCACTTGCGAGATACTTATCAACTTCATCCTTTGACACATAAATGGACTAGAGATCACCCCTTAGTTCAAATTATTGGCCATCCAGATGCACCTATCATGACAAGACAACGCCTTCACACAGATGGTGAAACTTGCATTTATGCACTCACAGTTTGTGAAACCGTACCCAAAAATGTCAAAGAAGCAATGACTTATGATAACTGGATTGAGTCTATGCAAGAAGAATTCGAAACCTTTCAAAGATTAAAAGTATGGGAATTGGTTGAAAAACCTGAAGGCATCATCGTCATTGGTTTAAAATGGATCTGAAAAAACAAACTGGATGCAGAAGGCACAGTCATACGCAGCAAATCACGCTTGGTAGCAAAAGGTTATTCTCAAGAAGAAGGTATCGATTTTGAAGAATCATTTGCTCCTGTGGCTAGACTAGAAGCTGTACGGATATTCTTAGCATTTGCTGCTCATCGGAATATGATTGTTTACCAAATGGACGTGAAAACGGCTTTTCTGAACGGTCAACTCCGAGAAGTGGTTTATGTCAGTCAACCTGAAGGATTCGTTGATCCAGAACGTCCCAATCAAGTCTACAAGCTTAAGAAGTCTCTCTACGGTCTTAAGCAATCCCCCAGGGCGTGGTATGACAAGCTTTCTAAATTCCTGTTGGCTAATGATTTTACTCTAGGCTCAGTGGATCCAACACTGTTTACAAAAACCTACGGGATGGACTTATTAATTGTTCAAGTTTATGTCGATGACATTATTTTTGCTTCAACCAACACAAATTACTCAATGGATTTTGCAAAATTAATGACAGATAATTTTGAAATGTCCATGATGGGTGAACTTACGTTCTATCTAGGACTACAAGTTCATCAATCACCCCGTGGAATTTTTCTAAATCAGTCCAAATATGCTCTTGAGATTTTAAAGAAACATGGAATGCAAAATAGTGATACTATGAATACACCGATGGCCAATTCTACTAAACTAGATGCTGATATACATGGGACTCCAGTTGACCCTACCAAATACCGAAGTATTATTGGGTCTCTCATGTATGTCACATCCAGTAGACCAGATATTGTATTTGTTGTCTTTATGTGTTCTCGCTATCAGGCTAATCCTACTAAAAAACACCTCAATGAGGCAAAAAGAATCCTTCGATACACAAAGGGAACCATCCACTTGGGGATCTGGTATCCGAAGGATTCTGGTTTTGAACTAATAGCTTTTTTAGACGCTGACCATGCAGGATGCATAGACTCGCGAAAAAGTACATCAGGTGGCTTACAGGTTCTTGGAGATAAACTTGTGTCTTGGCTATCAAAGAAGCAGGATTGCACATCACTGTCATCTACAGAATCTGAATATGTAGCTATGTCTGCTTGTTGCGCTCAAGTCATTTGGATGAGATCACAACTTAAAGACTATGGCTACTTATTCAACAAGATTCCGATTTACTGCGATTCTAAAAGTGCCATTGCAATCTCCTGCAATACAGTTCATCATTGCAAAATCCAAACACATTGATCTCCGATACCATTTCATCAAAGAGCATGTCGAGAAGGGTACAGTTGAATTATATTTTGTGGGCACTGAGTACCAATTGGCGGACTTACTTACAAAACCCTTAGCCCCATCAAGGTTTGCAAGTTTAGTTCACCAAATTGGTATGCGATGTTTGACACCATTTGATCTACAAAAGTTTTTAAAACAAAAGTAAAGTGTCAAACATCAACAATTCTACTATCTTTGTAAAATAACTTTTATTTTATTTCTAATAAACCTCAAAAACACAAAAATATTTTCTCTACTTTATTAAAAAAAAAAAATGCACGTATATCACTCTCTTTCAACACCTTGTTATTTTACAAGTGTTGAGGGGGAGACTCGCCTAAAATTTTATAAATGTTTCAAAAACGATATACTTGCATATTTTCTTTGATGAGTTGTTTCGGGATTTCATAAGATATCTCATATCTCGTATCCTTTTCTCAATATGGTGACGTAAGTTAGTATATCTTGGTGTCTTTACTTATTTCTAAGTTTAGGACTTATCTTTTTAATATTGTAGTTAGGGGACCATATGTGACTAATTTCAAAAGTTCCAAAATAACAAAAACAAACACCCCCCATTTTTGTTCCATTAACCTCAATAAAATCTTTTCTAAAACCCTTAAACCCTTTCTTTCTAATCCACGGCCCTTATTCATTCGACAAATCCGTGCTTTTGATCTTCGAAACGTAAGTTTTTAAATGATCTTTAGATGATTTCTAACCTAGGTTTTCGTTTAATTGCTTAAATAATGGTTAGATTTCTCGAATTTTTGATTTGAAATATTAGGGTTTATGTAATTTCGGGATTATGCAATACGTGCTTGGAAGGTTAATTATTGATAGGGGTTTTATGCATATACTTGTTTCTATCCTTCCTATAACGATTAATCTCATTCAAACACATGTTTGTGTGATTTTCGAAACCTAGGGTTTGGTACGATTTGGGTTTATTGACTTGGTGATGTTTCTGTTATTTTTTCTTGGTGGGATATAATCTTATGTGTATGAGAATCATGTTTGTGCTTATTATTTTGTACAATATACAAGTATGCAAGTTTCTCGAGTCTTTAGGGTTTCGTTCAAAGTGGGTTTCTCGTGTTTTGTGTTTATATGAGCTGAATTATTGTGCCTAAATGCTTCTAATGCGCGTTTGTGATATGCAAGTACCTGTCATCATCGATTGTTTCATGATTTTGCATTTTATCGAGAATATGTTCTTGGATATTTTTCGAAATCTCTGTACTCGATTGATTAGTTGGTTTCTAATTGTTGAATATCATCATTTGCAACAGGTTATATCACTTGGAATTCATATTTTCACAACGAAACGTACGTTGGCATTGTTTCGAAATTCTTGTATAAGAATTTTCGAGAAAAACTGTATCGCAAACATAATAATTTTTCGCAATCACCATTTTTTCGAGAAATCTCAAAATGTTGTATTTTTTCGAAAATATCCATTTTGTCATCTTCTCGAAAACATTTAAGTGTTTGCGAAATTATTTCGTCCCTGGCCATATTTTTTTCGAAAACATCATTTAAACTAATACTTTCGAAATCCCTTATAATAAGTATTCTCGAAAAACTTTTCTAGTGGTCTGTTCTCGATAAATTTTCTTATTGAGAACACACTTGAATTTTTTCGAAAATACTTAGTATACAGGATTGCGAAAAATGTTACTTAATGACTGTTTTTCGAAATTATTGGCACTTGTGACTGGGTTTGCGAAATATTGTTCAATAGTGCATCTTTTTCGAAATTACTAATAATGTTGTATCTTGTACTTCAATTGTATCATTTCGAGAACATTGTGATTATGTAATTTCGAAAACATGTTTTATGTGACAATGTGATAATGGATTCTAGTCATGTATAATGTGATATGATAAGCTTTAATTCGTTGTGCATATAACTTTCTATATATACGTCACTTATAAATATACATGCAAAAATTGAACCATACGTGCTTACATGATTTTAAATGCTTATCTATAATCAAACTTTGCAATCGTGCTAACTTGTAACAAATCTTGATGTTTGGTTTATGATAATGCTTTTCAGAATAACATGGCTGAACACAACGAGAATGTCCCTGAACAAGCTCTTCCATTACTCACCATGGATGATATCACTCCCGATAACTACAACGTTATGATTGGCAACAACAATCCACGAGTTGATTTCGACAAATTGAGAATTACTGAGAACTCGTGCAAGATTGTTAAAGATATTCTTCTTGCACATCTATGCAAACATCTGCTCATCTGTTCTACTTCAGTTCCTCTGTTTTACCTTCATTAGGTCACTGTAAAACTTGGTTGTTTATTTGAATATCATAAGGAAACTCTTGCTATTACATTTCTCTCATTCAAATATTCATCCCATCCTTATATCTATCTCATTCTTGTTTGTGTGAAATCAATATGGTGACCTAACAAGGTGACTCGGGGAGTGGAGTAGGAACAAGGAAGGTGACCTTGTAGTCGAACCACTATAAATCCTTGTGTTGTGGTTTGATCTCTCCAACTCTTTTCATTACTTACTTATTTACTTATACTTTATTAGCTTAGTTAGTTAATTAATATATAATTGTTCATATAGTGCAAGTATTGAGATCACATAAACTAGAATCAAAGTTTTTAAAACAAATTTGTTTTTATAAACTTTAAAAGGACGTAAAACTATTCAACCCCCCTTCTAGTTTTCCACAATTGGAATCAAGAGCCAGGTCTAGCAAGATTTTTTAAAATATATTGTATTTTAAAACTTGTAACGATCTATGGAATCTGAAAAATATTTAGAAGGGCAATCTATGCAAAGACCACCACTATTTGAAAGTGATGGATTTTTATATTGGAAAAATCGATTCGAAACTTATGTGAAATCAAAAGATCTAGATCTTTGGCATGTTATTACCAATGGAGATTTTTTACCTATTCAAAATAACCCCGAAACTAAGAAATATGAAATCGTACCTTTTGAAAAATAAAACGATGATTTAAAAAGAAAACTTGCTAAAAATAATGAAGCAAAAATGGTTATTTACAATGCGTTACCACGTAAAGAGTACGAAAGGATCTTTATGTGTGAAACCGCAAAAGAAATTTGGAACTCTTTATTAATAACTCACCAAGGTAATAATCAAGTCAAAGATAATAAAATAGATCTACTTGTTCAACAATATGAGCAATTCACGATTCCGGAAGAGGAATCAATTGATCATGCTTTTGCTAGATTTAACACTATCATCACAAGTTTAAAAACACTTGATGAGAATTTTTCTAGTAAGAATTTTGTTAGGAAGTTTCTTAGAGCTCTTCACCCAAAATGGCGAGCTAAAGTGACGGCTATTGAGGAATCAAAGAATTTGTCAACACTACAACTTGATGAATTAATTGGAAATTTGAAAGTCTACGAAGCAATTATAAAGAAGGACTCCGAAATGGTTAAAGGAAAATGAGAACAAAGCAAGTCAATCGCCTTGAAAGCTAGAAAGGAATCCAACAACGAAGATATCTCATCTTCCGAAAGCGATGACGAACAATATGCCATGGCCGTAAGAGATTTCAAGAAGTTCTTCAAAAGGCGAGGAAGATTTGTTAGACAACCACACGATGAAAGGAGAGCATCTCAAAAGAATAATGATGACAAGTACAGCAAGAATGAGAGAAAGTGTTTCAAGTGTGGTGATCTGAATCACTTCATTGGAAAATGTCCAATGATGACAAGAGATCAAAATCAAAGAGCGTTTGTCGGAGGAGCTTGGAGTGATAGCAATGAAGATGAGAAAGAAACAACAAAGGAAGAAAAGTGTCTCATGGTTAAGACATCAAGTGAGGTACGTTCCGAAACCGAATACTTTAGTGATGAAAATTTATCATTAGATGAAAAAGATTTAGATAGTGAGTACAATAGATTATGCAAACTAGGACAACAAGTAATGGCTAAAAACAAATCATTAAATACATAAACAACCAACTAGAAAATGAAGTACTAGAACTAAAAATTAAAATACATCAACTTGAAAAAGGTAAAGAAATTGTTGAAAAATGTAAATCATGCCAAGAGCTTAAAAATGAAAACAACAAACTTAGGGAAGAAATTTGCAAACTTGATAAATTTAAAAATAGTAGTAACTCACTTAGTAAAATCATAAGTATTCAAAGAGTATCCGGAGATAAAACCGGTTTAGGATTTAACTCAACTGAAGCTTCAACAAGTGAAATTAAAAATGTTAAATTTGAAATTGAACTCAAGGAATTAAAACCTTCAAAATCTAATCCTAAGTATATACTCATAAATGATAAGAAAATACCTATCTCTAGTAATGAAGAAATAAAACCGTTTTATAAACCATCTTTAAAAACCGAAGTAGGATCGTCCAAAACTAAAACAAGATCTAAAACTCCACCACCTAGGAAACCAAATAATTCTTACCCTAGACCCAAAACACCTCAACCAAGAGTAAACCAAAATAGACGAAACTTTAACAATAATCAACAAATGTGGAACTTCAATCCGTGGGGAATGTTTCCACCATATATGCACCCAAGTCAAATACAAAACATGTTCGGATCAAATAACTTTGGTCAAATGAGACAATGGGGACCAACGTAAAACGATTCGCCATTCAAACATGGAAACTTTTGTTGTCACTTCTTGTTCGGACTATTCCTCGAAGACTTTGAAGATAAACGCGTTGAAGACGAAAGGTACACATTTCCTTTTATTTCCTTGCCAAGAAATGCATGCTTAGTTTAGTATCTTGTTGTTATGTAACTTTGTTTGGCTCATTGTTTCTTCTAGTCTCTATATCTATACATATATATACCTATCTAATTATATTATATCTAAATATATAAATACATACATATATATATATATATATATATATATATATATATATATATATATATATATATAGGATCTTATAACCTAGAAAATTCATTTGTTGATTTTCTAGAACTAGAAATTGTTCGTTTACGAACCCTTTCTTTCCCCCATTTGCCTTATTGAACTTTAATGTTCAACAACACTCATGCTGATGAAGAGAGATGAGTCGAAAAATCTATGGATGAAACAAACTCCCGGCTTCCGTTGCATACGTCTCCTTCCTATATTCTAGTCTTATAAGCCCTAATTATATATATATATATATATATATATATATATATATATATATATATATATATATATATATATATATATATATATATATATATATATATATATATATATATATATATATGAACCTTCCACAACTCTCTCGTCCACTTGACAACTTGATGAATTTCATCCGAAATAATCAAGAAAATTTAATTGACGAAATGTCAAGTAAAAATGTCAAGCAATTCCTTTCGTGCGAATACTTTCCAACGTATTTTTGATTAAATATAAATCTAATATATATATATATATATATATATATATATATATATATATATATATATATATATATATATATATATATATATATTCTTGTTCGTTCCAGAAACCAAAAACACGAAAAATAAACATTTTGGAGGGCGGCACCCTTAATGTTTAAGGGGACCGGCAGCATAATGAAGGGCGGCCCCCTTAATGTTTAAGGGGGCCGGCCATCTGAGTACTCCAACCCGTTTTTCCCCTTATTCCTCTTGCCAAACACTCCATTTTTTCACACTCTCCTTCCCCTGCTACTGCTGTGACGAAAACCAAAACCCAAAAACACCTTAAATCACTTCCAAATCACATAATTCGGGTTAATTCGCAAAGGGAAAATTCATCTAACACAATCACCATTACGTATTGTAAGTTTTTCATAACACATTTTATCTAATTTCATCTAATTTGGTCAAACTCATGATTATGCATGTTTTATAAATTTCTTCAATTTCACAATTTCTTTCGAATTGAGTCTTAAAACTTCATAACTAAATGCTTCCCCTAGGATTAGAATGATTAATCAACACTAGAAACTAGAAATTATAAACTACCTTGTCAAAAATTTTTGAAAAAATTCATACACTCCTTTTGAAAATTTTTAGCAAACACATTGTTGAATAATGTTTTGAAAACGTGTTAAAACTAATCACATTATACTTCTATAACTTGTAAAACTTGAAATTACATTTTTCGACCAAGAAAAAATATTTTGATTCACAATAAGGGGGTGTTTGGATCGTGTCCAAATAATATCGAAACTTAGTCATTATACTTTTTATAAAACGTTGTTATGATTATAAACCTAAAAATTGCATATCGGACTTGTCAAGATATATAATTCATATATATATTGACATACTGGTAGTATAAGTAACTAGTTAAGGAAGCGTTTGGTTTAATACGAAAAACGACATTTTTGAGTCAAAATATAAACCATCTTTTTCGAAAACAAATCACATGCATAAGAAACTCGTAAGAAATGGCTAGTTTCACAACCCAATGTAAATCTAGTAAATTTCATGATATATTAGGATGTTTAAAAGAGCGTTTGGATTTGTCCATAACCACTTACTAAACATCGTAAAATATATCTAAAACGAGTTAAAAACAATATTAAGGAACATGGTAAACTACTTCCTAGGATTAGTGTCGAAGTATTTTTACGTTCCAACATAAGTCTTAACAATATATATATATATATATATATATATATATATATATATATATATATATATATATATATATATATATATATATATATATATCTTTATTCTTCTTTATATTTATTTTGGTCTTTTGTATTGTTGTTGTGTTTAGGTGAAAATGCCAAAAGGAATTACCGAAGATATTTCCTTAACCAAAAACTACATTCCCAAAGTTTCTCAACTTCCCACTACCTCTCCCTCCATTGCACGTATCTATCGTCAAATAGAAGATAGAAACATTCATGAAGGTCGAGTCGTAGATCAAGCTTACTATCAATCCGATTTCATCGAAAGCTCATTCACCAATATCCATTTTGAATGTCTCTTCCAAATTAATGAACCCATCATTCCTCGCTTCATTCTTGACTTCTATAGCCAAGTCACGGTTCAAACCGATGACTTTGGTTCGATCTTCATTTCATTCATGATCCAACATGAATTTATTACTCGCACTCTTGCACAATTTGGTCAAATCCTTCAAATTCCTTTTTTCGGTCAATCCGTATTCACAAATGAATTGGATCTTTTCGCTCTCCAACGTTCTCGTCCTACTCATGGTCCTTATATCTCCGAAATTCCATCTCCCGAAGATATTCGTCAAATGCTCGGGTTGGAATGTGAAACTTCCACCCAAAGCATCATACCCAAACATGTCTCAAATCCTAAAAATCAAATTCTTCGTAAAGAATTAATGCCAGACATGGAGTATTGGGAAGAACTAGTTCGAGAGAATGCGTTTGGTTCCGAAGGACAATCAGACCATCTCCCGGCTTGTCTTGCTCATATGTTGTATTGTATTGTTGCCGAGCAACCTTACAATTTGGCTTACTTCTTTATCAAACGTATTGAATGTGCAAGAGCAAATCCTAAAGCTATCCTTCCATATGGAATGTTTCTCACTCGTCTCCACAAGTATGTCATTGAAAACTATCCCGATCTCGATGACAATATTTATCAATCTATCTATCCAACCCTCCGACCTCTCATTCTCCCTCCAATTCGCAAAACCCGCAAGTTTAAACTTAATCGTCCTAGCATTCTTGTTTCGTTCTCGTTTCCAAGGGATGACGATGAGGAGGACTTATAGTCATTTACCACTGCTGTTGATGGGGTGCTAGGAAAGAAATAGTAGTGATGCTGTCTATGACATTGGCTTTATTTTTCCTCTTAAACAATTTGTAATATGTTTCTTATATGCTATTGCTTGCCTTGCTTCTAGACATATTTGCACCTTATTGCCTTTTACTCCTCAATATTATTTGCTCTACATGTATGCATGTTTTTATACTTGATTTTTATATATGCTTGCATGACTTGTGTAGAATTATATATATACATATATGCTTTCTAATAGACCAAAACAAATGTGAAATGTTCAAATAGAGCTTGCTGCAAAATCAAAACAGAATATAACATTTTTCCAGAAAAATTTTGAAAATTTTTGATTTCTGGGTCGTCAGATGGGCGTCCCCCTTAATTCATAAGGGGCGCCCCCCTTAAATTTAAGGGGACCGGCCATCTGGAACAGTTTTTACACTGTTTTCTTTTGCAACTTGTGACCTCTTTTGCTAGCCCCAGCTACCATTTTCCTTAAAAACTAAACTGATTTTGGAATCTAACAATGAAATTTCAAATTAATACCATTTATAATCATGATTTCATGCTATATAACCCATCCCACCTTCATCCACACTTCCTCATCATCATCAACCTCAACAAATTCATCATGTCATCACCAGAAACCACCACCTCCAACAATGCCAAGAAACAAAAACTTGTTATCATTCCACCAAAACAACTCTTTATTGATCTCACAAATGAAGACAATAACACTCCATCACCACCACCTCAATGCTCATCTCCTAGTGCTCCAAATGCACCATCCAAAACACCATCAACACATGGAACCTCCACGTCTTCCATACCATCATCATCATCCATCAATGACTACATCAATACTCACCTATCATCTCCACCAAGAATTCCACCACCATCATCTCTTGAAAATACAACCTTAGATATAACACTCTGATTATCTCCCATCACACCCCTTGATGCACAATTTTCACCCTCACCACTCAATCCACCTACCTACAATCCCATCCCATGGAGCTTACTTGAAGCTCATGGTGATACTTGTCTTTGTTGCATCCATATCGCACCATCATCTTTGGACTAGGAGATGAAATTCGTTACATGTTTTCATATATTGAAAGCTTGATTCCTCAACCTCAACCAACAACATCCACTCCTCTACCACCAACATCCATCACAACCCCACCTCCTTCAACTCCATCATCTCCACCTACAACAATACTCCTCCCAAATTAAGCATGACTCATGGTTGAGAATAACTTTGTTTAAATCATTTTGGATGGCAAGCTCTAGAGAGGACTTTCATGTTAGAGCTTTGGTTTATTTTATTTATGATTGTAAGCCTTCAAGGCTTCTTATTTGCACTACTTGTAACCTTTTTAATTTGATCAATGATTATGGTTATGTTTAGTTTCTACTCTTGCATGCTATATACATATATATGTTGCTTGTCTACTAAATATTTTTGCAAGTATTCCATATCTCGATTTCTTTTTGACCTCAAAACGAGGGGGAGTATACATCAAGGGGGAGCTTCAATAAAATCGGGATAACCTTTTTTGATGCTAACAAAAAGGGGGAGAATTGATATAAACTCATAATAATACTTGTATATATACTAATTTTCGATTAATGAGTTTAGATTTTGTAAATCATCAAAAAGGGGGAGATTGTTGACATAAATAATGTGTGAAAACATTATTTATATTTTTCGATATCTCTATATTTTGACGATCACAAAATCTAAACTCATCAAACGTAAGATTACTACGTAAACAAGTATTAAGCTAGTTTATATCACTATATCCAACTTAATCACTTAAGGTATGAATAAACAAGTGTTTAATACATCTCATGATCAAAGGGGTATTTAATTAACTAATACAAAGTTTATTTAATTATTTAAACATATTATATATTTTTGAAAAACACTTTTGGTAATAAAGAAAAATGTTTTAATCATACTAAATATATGATTTCAAAATTTTAACCAAAATCAGTTAGTTTTTCACCAAATAAACTTTCCCCACTAAAAGACAAGTTTTCTGGCCGTTACAGTTGGGCGGCCCCCTTAATTATAAGGGGCGGTCCCCTTAATTTTAAGGGGGCCGGCCACGCTCCTCTGTCAGAACTTGTTGCCTATAAATACCACCTTAAACCTGGAATTTTTCTCACCTTTTGCACGAAATTTTCAGATCTCAAACTCTCTAAACATCCTCTAAAACCCTTTGATCATTTGTATATTAATCCTTGTTTCAAGTGATTCAATCCCTTCTCATTCATTCTCATCCAAAGTGCAAAAGAAGAACACTCCTTCTACAACTAAGTTCAAGAAGTATTGAAGAGTAGTTGTGCATTGTGTATATATATTTGTGAAGTTGTGTTGTGTATGTAATAAGTAGTTTAGAAGTAATAGAAGTTGTGTAGGAAGTAGAAGTTGATTAGTAGTGAAGTAGTGTAGTTGTGAAGAAGATAGGTGTGTAGTATATTGAAGTGAAGAAGATAGGTGTGTAGTAGATTGGTGTGAAGAAGATAGGCGTGAAGTAAATAGGTGTGAAGAAGTTGTGTAGAAGTTGTGACGTAGTTGTGGTGTGTAAATTGGTGTGTAAGGTTTTCTCCGCCATAAGGGAGTTTGTTGACATAGTGAAGAAAACTCTCGAGTAGGTGACTCGGGGAGTGGAGTAGGAACAAGGAAGGTGACCTTGTAGCCGAACCACTATAAATCCTTGTGTTGTGGTTTGATCTCTCCAACTCTTTTCATTACTTACTTATTTACTTATACTTTATTAGCTTAGTTAGTTAGTTAATATATAATTGTTCATATAGTGCAAGTATTGAGATCACATAAACTAGAATCGAAGTTTTTAAAACAAACTTGTTTTTATAAACTTTAAAAGGAGGTAAAACTATTCAACCCCCCCTCTAGTTTTCCACACTAACGATGCAAATATTTTAACTCTTGTTAGGAGATAATGGAAAATAATTTGCATCGTTAGTCCTCATTAACTGATATTACTAACGGAGGAATGATTTTGTGCCAACTTTAATACTACAGGGATGATTTTTGAGTCAAAAAAAGAAAAATGATGTAAAGCGAGTAAATGCCAAACCACAGGGATGTATTTTGGACTTTTCTCTAAAAAATAGATACATTGAAACATGGGGCGTGCATACAACCACTAATATTATATTGTATTAAAAATGATACATTGATACATGGGGCATACATACAATATACATTTATTAAAAATAAATCCAACCAATATACAAATGTCGTATAGTTTGATACATTCTTCCAAAACATAAAAAATGATACATGCCTTTCAAAATATAAAAAATATAAAAATAACTAATACAACCCAACTAATACACAGGGTGGTACATTATCTCAAAAATAACTGATGCATCATGGTACATCATTGATGAGGCGAAAAATGAACCACTTTTAGGGGGTCATTTAAGCCGGAATTGAATTTATTTGATCAAATATTACCCTAAATCGTTCCTTTTGTGATTTTAGGTACTTTGGGAGTGAAATCTGGAAAAGGAAACAATTCGGACGTTTTTGGAGCATAAAAGTGAAGAAAATGCCAAAGTCTTAATTTTCCATGCTGATAACAGTACTTGACGGCGTCAAGAGGAAGACCCTGACGGTGTCAAGAGTAAAAGTGGTGACGACCCAGTGCAAACCTGACGGCGTCACAACAAGGGCGTCAAGACTAAATTTTGTGACGGCTGCATAAGGAGAATACATGACGGCGTCAGACCCAGATCTAGGCAGTCCGAGGAACTATTTAGCGGCGAGATGACGGCGTCAGACATTTGTTCTTGATGCCGTCACCTATCAAACTCTATATATAGTTTTCTAATTTTCATTCATAAGGAGAGGAACTTGTGTGGAGAAACTAGGGCCGAACTTTGTAAACCCTAGCTCATATTTCACAATACTTTCAAGGGTTTTCACCCCTTGAATCCTTTCATGTGCTATTAAGATAAGTCTTCTCTTAATTCAATCAATATGTCTATGTGTTGGTTGATTATATCTTTTACTTGTCTTGATTTTAACATGCTAGGCTAGATTTATCTTGTGTTTGCTTGGATCTATTGAAACCTAGATGTTAATTATGTGTTGATTACTTGTTTATAGTTGTAATGGATGAATGATTTCAATGTTAGGCTTAAGAAAACTGGCAGATCTCCATTGTGTAACATGCTTGAACGTCTTAGGAAACATGAACCGATGTGTACTAGGTTTTATTGGTTATATTTAATGCATGAGCAAATTCTAGTGATCCCATGTTAGGAGCTTCTTAGCCGGCTCGACATAGGAGTGAAATAGGCGCTCATAGGATTGGGGAAGTAAGTACGACACCCCATGAATGGTATTAAGGAATACAATCCGTCATCCACGCAACTATAACAAGTAATTAACGTGTAAAAGATATCTAGGGAGTAGTGAAATCTAAGTAAACACATTTCTCCCATATATTGCTCACAACTTTAGTTTTATATAGTTTATTTTCATTTTTAGTATTTTATTTTGATTGCATCTTATTATTGGGTTAGTTGACTAGCAACTAATTCCGCCCAACTCCTTCAAAACCCGAGATTTTTACTTGCTTTCTAAAAAAATATAAAAATACAAAAAGAATCATCCCTCATCTCTAGACCTAGTCTTTAGGTTTTCTAATCCTAGCGACACTATTCCTAGCTGAGCGATCAATCCCCCGGTACTTGTCATTATACTATACTACATCGATCAGGTACACTGCCTGGTGGGGGTTGTAAGCTTCTCGAGATCCCTTGAGAGGTAAAGCCTGGTGCGATCCCCACTTATCAAGTTTTTGGCGCCGCTGCCGGGGAATAGTTATTGTCTAGGTTAGAATTTCTTTTTATTAGGTCTACTTGCTAGATTCCTTTCTAGTAAGATTTTATTTTTATTTCTAGGTTTTATTTAGTCTATCTTTTTCTTTGTGTGTTTGCTCGTAATCTTCATTGACTATTCCGTTCACCATTATGGAGAATGCGAATCCACCATACTACCGACCACAAAATTCACCCACTCCTAATGACATCTTGATGTTTAAACAACATGAAGATGAACCTATCTATGATGCATGGGCTCGTTTTAAATATTTACTCCGAAAAGTCCCTCATCATAATTTTGATCTGTGGTCCCAAATTGTAATATTTTACCATCGTGTCGACCACTATACCAAAATGGACATTGACCTTGCCGTAGATGGGGACCTTTGGGTATTAAGTGTTAATGAAGCATGGGAAACCATAGAGAATTGTGCCAAACTTGCCAAAAAAATGGACAACCCAACAAACGTTGTTACGTATCAATTGATAGCAAGTTTAAGGGAACAAGCAAGAAGATTGTTTGGGGATAAGCGTATAGATGAGATAACTGGGTGCATGAAGTGGTTTGATTTCACCACAATACAAGCTGAACACATTGGTAATCTTGATAAGATGGAGGATAGAGTTGAAAATTTAAGCTCACCAAGTACCCCACAAGTCCTACCATCATTTGAGGCATACACACTGCCTGTGACTTATTCGGATGAAGTAGAAAAGACTTTAGGAATCCCAATTGAGGTAGAACCTTTGAACCAAACACAACTAGAGAATATAGGTTTGAATACTTATAATGATAACCTTACTCTTAGTTCTAGGGAAGTTCCTAGTTTTGATGAACCGGAGCCTCAACCAAAACCGTTACCTAATCTTCCATCCTTGGATGAAAATTTAGGAATTGAAATAGGTTACGATCCACCCATCAAACCATATAGTCCGGGTAGTCTTAGGACAAAGGTAGTGGACTCTAAGCCTTCTAGAGAGGAAGCCAATACAGGAGTGGAAAATGACCTTACATGCTTACATCACCCATTTATGATTGATCACAAGAAACATTATGGGTTTAAGCCGGGTTTATTAGGTCAAGATGGATCCCCAACTAGTAGTCTCTTGAAGTTGATAGAAAATGATCCCTTTCGCGGAGAAAATCTTAATCCACCCGTTAACCCGATTGAATTTGGTAAGCTTATGATGATAGGAGCACACCCCTTTGAGCATATAATTCATCTACCACTCTTTCCTCACGTGGCATACTTCCACCGAGAAGGTGTGTATCGCTACTATCACCTGCTCTTAATCCTAAGTGTAGGGAAAACTTCTCTTATTTTCGTTAAATAAGGGTAGAGTCAGGCTCGTGACTCGAACAAAAACAAGCGCTTATTGGGAGGCAACCCATGCTTTATTTATGTGTTTTTATTTGTGTGATTTTTATTTGTTTGATTGTTATTTGCTTCCGTATGCATGCTTTATTTTTATTGTTAGTAGATCATGTTTCAAAACTAAAATAGTGAAAATACTTTACTTTGTTGTTTGGCTTAGTCTTAACTTCTTCCAAAGGTATTTTTGCAAAAGATAAGTGTAAGGGGAAACCCCAAATATGTTTTTAAGAAACAAACCGATCATGATTCTCCACAATATTAATTGAACATGTATATTCGTAATTGTTAGAGTCAAATGCTTGTATCGAGTCATAATGAAGTTTTGCAGGATTTTCCAGGAAGTCGGACGAAGTTTTTCCAGAAATTTTCCGGAAATTTAACATAAGAATTTCTGCAGGTCACTTCTGACGGCGTCACGAGTTTACTCTTGACGGCGTCACGTGTAAAAATATGGAAATTTTACCAGTTTTGTTTTTCTAACGGAGTCTTCAAGTTTTAGTTGAATTATTAGTTTTATAATCTTCAGGAAATCTGCAAACATCATTCCACAAGCATTATATCTTATTTTGTTTTCTAGGATTTATTAGTATATGTAGATTGCCGCCGATTTTATGCGAGGTTGCCTTGTCTGTTTTCTCAGGATTTACAGGTTATGTATGACAAGAAGATGATTATTATTCTAGAAGGGAAGCTTTGATTGTTCATTTTCTTGGAGGAAGATCTAACCTGGCCACCTTATTATCCATACCGAGCGAATCAGGTGAGTATTTTATTTCATTTGTTTTACTTATTTCACTTTTACATTCTTTACTTGAACATTGGGGACAATGTTCATCCTAAGTGTAAGGGGAGGGTAAAATGATGATACCTTACAAATACACTTTCGCTTGAGTTTGTTTGTTTGATAGTAGATGTGTAATAAAACTATGAGAAATACTTGTTAGTGTAATTTTAGCGCCAAATTTAAAATTTTTTACAACATTTAGGAGTGAAACTTTAGCCATAGCAAGCGTCTCATGGATAGGAGATTGTATGACTGGCGCAAAACCGTACTATTCAGAAAAATTTTCCACCCAAATATGTGAGGTTCGCCTTTAGATTTGATAGGAAAAGCATTTACTATTAGTGCTTATGAGTGTACCGGTAGCATTTAGATTCTAGAACTTGCGTTAGTGATGCATCCCGAGACCGCTAGTGAGACTACATTCGTGTAGTAGGATTTACTACATGATAAGAGGCATTAGGATCACCCTTGTGTTAAACCCGTATCATAATTACTTGAGCATTTAAGTCATATTACTTGGCTAGTTAAGTCAACTAATTTTTCCTACACCCTTAGCGTTGTACTCATTTTTAGTACACGAAACCCCTAGTACACCCCTCCGAGCCTATCTTTTTGTTTCTAACTTTAAGCATTTTACTTAAAGGAAGAATTTGTTACACCCCACTTAAATGTACACCCAAATCGCCTTAGCCTTCCGTGTATGCATTCATCTTTAGTGCATTATTGTTATTTGTTAAACCCTAAGTTAATTATCTAATTGATTACATGGTTGCTAAGTCGAGTCATATCCTTGTACATATTGTTTTGGGACGATTGGAACTCATGGGTAAAGTACTTATTTTATGGAGTAATGGGGAAGAACATCATTTATTACCCCCATATGTACATTAATCTTAAAAGTACTCCAAGTGTTTTGATTTTCTTAATTCGAGTCATTAGATTAGTTTATTGTAAAGTATGTAAAGATTCAAGTGTAAGGGGAATGTTCATTCCCTTTGATGTATTATTTTGGATGGTAGGGTAAGAGTGTATGCAAAAAAAAAAAAAAAAAAAAAAAAAAAGAAAAAAAAGAAAAGAAAATAAACATACGGACTACCATCCCTTTTCATTCTATGTTCATTTTATGTTTTTGTTATTTTTCATTTATTAGCTTAAGTCGAGTCGAGTCTTGGCTTAGCAACGCCATTTTGTACATGTAATTAACCAAGATTGTTAACTCGTCACCAGTAAAGACTGCCTATATCCAACCAAACCGTGTATTCCATATCCCTACACCTAACGTTACAACCCTTTGAAAAGACCTCTTTGAAAGTTTATCCTAGGTGCTTACGCCATGTGGTGGAGATTTAATCCTTTCCCAAGCCTATGGTAATATATTTTTCTATGACAGGTAGTGAGAGATGTTTTTCATTTCCATAATGTGATATTACTTTATTACACCCGAGAGATGTGAGTATCTAAACACTATTTGTGAGGTGCTAGTGTATGACCTCCGTGTTTGTCTTTGGTATTTAGTGGAACGATTATTTGTTGTAATTACTTTTATATTAGTGTTAAATGACCCCTAACTTGTATTTTGATTAGAATAAAAGCGCATTTGCTTGAGGACAAGCAAATCTCAAGTGTAAGGGTATATGATGAGGCGAAAAACGAACCACTTTTAGGGGGTCATTTAAGCCCGGAATTGAATTTATTTGATCAAATATTACCCTAAATCGTTCCTTTTGTGATTTTAGGTACTTTGGGAGTGAAATCTGGAAAAGGAAGCAATTCGGACGTTTTTGGAGCATAAAAGTAAAAAAAACGCCAAAGTCTTAATTTTCCATGCTGAGAACAGTACCTGACGACGTCAAGAGGAAGACCCTGACGGCGTCAAGAGTAAAAGTGGTGACGACCCAGTGCAAACCTGACGGCGTCACAACAAGGGCGTCAAGACTAAATTTTGTGACGGCCTGCATAAGGAGAATACATGACGGCGTCAGACCCAGATCTAGGCAATCCGAGGAACTATTTGGCGGCGAGATGACGGCATCAGACATTTGTTCTTGACACCGTCACCTATCAAACTCTATATATAGTTTTCTAATTTTCATTCATAAGTAGAGGAACTTGTGTGGAGAAACTAGGGCCGAACTTTGTAAACCCTAGCTCATATTTTACAGTACTTTCATGGGTTTTCACCCCTTGAATCCTTTCATGTGCTATTAAGATAAGTCTTCTCTATGTGTTGGTTGATTATATCTTTTACTTGTCTTGATTTTAACATGCTAGGCTAGATTTATCTTGTGTTTGCTTGGATCTAATGAAACCTAGATGTTAATTATGTGTTGATTACTTGTTTATAGTTGTAATAGATGAATGATTTCAATATTAGGCTTAAGAAAACTGGCAGATCTCCATTGTGTAACATGCTTGAACGTCTTAGGAAACATGAACCGATGTGTACTAGGTTTTATTGGTTGTATTTAATGCATGAGCGAATTCTAGTGATCCCATGTTAGGAGCTTCTTAGCCGGCTCGACATAGGAGTGAAGTAGGCGCTCATAGGATTGAGGAAGTAAGTACGCCACCCCATGAATGGCATTAAGGAATACAATCCGTCATCCACGCAACTATAACAAGTAATTAACGTATAAAAGAGATCTAGGGAGTAGTGAAATCTAAGTAAACACATTTCTCCCATATATTGCTCACAACTTTAGTTTTATATAGTTTATTTTCATTTTTAGTATTTTATTTTGATTGCATCTTATTATTGGGTTAGTTGACTAGCAACTAATTCCGCCCAACTCCTTCAAAACCCGAGATTTTTACTTGCTTTCTAAAAAAATATAAAAATACAAAAAGAATCATCCCTCATCTCTAGACCTAGTCTTTAGGTTTTCTAATCCTAGCGACACTATTCCTAGCTGAACGATCAATCCCCCGGTATTTGTCATTATACTATACTACATCGATCGGGTACACTTCCTGGTGGGGGTTGTAAGCTTCTCGAGATCCCTTGAGAGGTAAAGCCTGGTGCGATCCCCACGTATCAATCATCCCGAAAATAACTGATGCATCGTGGTACATTTAACTAAACATCCGAACCATGACCAAACACAACCTGACCCGGCTTGACCTAATCTGAACACTTCCAAACTCGTTAATCTTCCAATTAACAACCATAAACACATGATCCACAACAAACATGTGATACAAATCACAAAAAACTAATTATAGAAACAAAAAAGATACAAATATAATGATAATTCAATTAAATATATTTCAACGAGATCCAAAAGAGACAAAAAAAAAAAAAATCATGATGATACTTCAATTAAAAATGTTTCAACGAGATCCAAAAGAGACAACAATAAAAAGTAAAAAAAAAATAAAAAATCACGGTGTATATTTTTAGAGTAACATGTTATGAGTGTTTATCGCTAATCAAACAATGCAAACACCTCCCTCATCCCATACATCCTTTTTACATCCACTTTGTACCACTTATACCAATAAACAGCCATGGTAATCTTGGCGGGTATCACCTTGAAGTCGTCGTTTTACGGTGGAGTAATGATGTTCCGATCTACACACGCTGGGGGCGGTTTCAATCGAAAGAGTTTTACGATCTACATGGCGGTCTGATTTGGTATACAAGCATCGACGGTAGTCTGATCTGGTGATGTGGAAGACATAGCCGGCGGGAAAAGATGAGGGGTAGGTGGTTTTCAGCAATTGAGGGATGTTTAATTTTTGGGGTGTGAGAAATTTGAGATCCAAAAGTGACGACAATTGTTTTTAATACAAATATTGGTGGTTATTACATGGTGGGTCAAGTACCTAGAACACCCTTTTTATTATGTTAACAATTTGTCTTTTCTTTTTTCATTAAATGCCATTTGTCCTCCTCTTATTTGTTACTCCATCCGTCCCAAAATATAAGTCCATTTTGATAGTTTTGGTTGTCCCAAAATTAATGTTCACTTTTGATTTCAACCAATCAAAATATTTGTAAGTGGGTGAGAATGAATTTTTATTGGTTATTATTGTAAGGACCCCACTTTTCTTAAACTTTGTGAAATATGAAAATTGACTTATAATTTGGGACGAAGGGAGTATAAAATAGATCTTATTTTTAAACTTTAACTTGGATCTTATTTGATCTCAAATCTATATATATATATATATATATATATATATATATATATATATATATATATATATATATATATATATATATATATAGTTATTGCAAATTGTTAGATAGTTTAAAGGGAAAACTGCAAAAAAAAAAAAAAAAAAAAAAAAAAAACGTCTTTAAACTTTGTCAAAAATACAAATAATATCCTCGAAAAAAAATTGCAAATATTGTTCCTAACCTTTCGGGTTTCTGCAAATAATGTCCTCGTGGTGTTACTGTTCATGCAAAAATGGTTTTTTGGCTTACGCTCGTTAGTTTTTTCATGTTAGTGGCATGTGAAATGACTATTTTACCCTCCTTTTTCTTCAATAATTTCTATTCCTCTCTCCCTTACACCTTTCCCGCAAATTAAAACTACAAATCTTTCATATCATCCCACTCCCACTGATTCAAACACACACACTTTTCACCATCTTCTGCAACCTGTTTATTCATCATCTTCTCTACATACCCTTCTGAGTAAGTATCAAGGATTCACCATCTTCTCCACACACCCGCACCGGATCAGTTTATTATCATCTTTAAACCTATAACCCTAACCCTAAAACTCACCTATTCATCATAAAAGAGTTTTTCCAAATTTAATTGAACCAACTCAATCCACTGCTCTTCTAACAAATCAGGATGTCCAGCCATGTATGTATCTAGTCAACAGTCAATTACTCCATATTACATAGCGGCAGAGTTTTATTTTATAGAAAGAAAAGTAATGGCGAAAAATGGTGAGGTTTGGGATGATTCTGCCCTCGTCAAAGCCTTAGATGACGCTATCTCCAAATACAAGGTCTTCATTTCAACTAATTTTACTATTATATGTTTTTAGCTCTAGCTAAATTTGCATCATTTGATACACACAATAGTTAAACTATTATGTGGGGAAAACTTGAAATGGTATTGGAACTCCCATGTAATTTTTTGTTTTGTAGAAATTTATATGTACACGGTACACTATAGGGTAGTGCAAGCGAATGGTAGGCTATACATTGTTATTCAGATGTTTAATTACTTCGACTTCTAAGTTGAGTTTTTTCGATTTTCGGGTCCCACTCATTTGGTGTGCTAATAAGTGAAGGTTTGATGTATAAATCATATTCTTACATGAAAAATATGTTAAAGACTTAACAAACCAACCAACAAAGTAAATAATATGACATCCTTCCCAGGCATTGTTAATCATTTTATTTTCATCATTATTCTTATTGATAGCTTAAATTCTTCATTTTCAGGTATCTAATTCACTTGATGAGGTTATTGTATCAGAGATAGCCTTTTCAGCTGATGATATCAAGGACAATTACAAGGTAAGGAGGAGTCAACCTTTCTAATCACTTTTATGTTTTGAATCTTAACGTGTTTCTCTTCAACTGTAATTATTATTTTTGTTTAGGGTGCAACAGTACCGCCACAATGGAAGGTGTTCCAAAAAATTGCCGCTTCTGATTTTGATGGATGTCTTGCAAAAACTTTGGTTCAAAGGTACCTCTAGTTTTAATCTTTATATGCTTGTAATGGCATGTATAAACATACTTCCAATATAATATTGGTACCAAAACTGTACTGGTTGGGTGAACATCTGGTATGGACTGGGTTGACCCTGAACAGGTTTTGTCCATTTTGTTAGTGCATAGTTCTACATAATTCTTTTAATTTTTTAAATTAATTTATTTGTTAAATAAGCTGCTCCAAGAAAGATTGTGCTAAATATGATTACCTGAGCTTAATACTTACAATTATAATTTGATTTAATGAATAAACAGTATAGGAGATTGTGTGCTCAACAATACACTTTGGGCGGCTTTTGACCCATATGACGCGTTTTCTTTTAAGCTACTTTGTGACCCATATGACCGGTCCGCTGACTACCACTGGGGCAATACACCAATGGTGACATGATAAAGATTAAACATAATTACAGAGTCGGTGCATTGCACTTATGGGTATATATGTACAATAAAAATTCGTTTGCCTTGCACTTACAGGTATATATAATTACAGAGTCGGTGCAAAAGCTTGGTCTCTTATGTATAAATCTTATTCTCATTTAATGTGCAAAGAGAGGAGGAGTTTGCTCCTGCGGGGATTATTGGTAGCAGATACTAATAAGCTTGCAGGTACGTAACCTTTTCATTTGCATGTTAATCTAACTCAATGATAGCAACATTGCCATCATTTAAGTAAAACATAACTAATGTACACAACTACACATTCTAGAACGAGGCCAAAAATGTAGCTTCATAAATTCATAGTTTTTTCTCTACTGGATCATGTCACTGGAATTAGACTATGCCTTTTTATATTGTAAAACACAGAAGCTAATTTCAGTGGGAAGGAAATATTTTTGAATTAGTATTTAGTATTGAATAATATTTTAGTTGATTATTGGACCTTCTTACCTTGATCCATTTAGAGCCAGGGAGTTGTTTGAAAAAAGATTTGGTTTCTAAATGGCTAACCATGCTTTCATTATAGGGATAAGTATGGGGTGGATGGAAACATGTAACACTACACTAAAGGGCATCAGAAGCACACTGCAGCTTTGCTACTGTGTTTCACCCATTGCCTGCCCATGCCAGGCTCAGAGCATCAACGACAGCGTTGATGCTTATTCAGTAATCAGATGTGTAGCATCCTGCACTTCAAGAGTTAGGGTAGCATAGGGAGCTCATACGGGTCTACGTATTCAACCTCAAGATGCCTGGGTGAGGCTACCTAGTAAAATTATTGCACGAGGCATAAAACAAGTTACATCACAGAGAACGAAATGAATGATAAGTTGTGTCTACAATTGCTCTTGAAACCCCCTTATGTTCTGGATTGTGTTTATGATTACACTTACGTTTTACACCAATGATATTATGATGCAAAGAATTGATTTCACACTAACATGGCCAAATATTATTTTCATTTAATTGTGAGTTTACTAAAAGACGTAACGTTTATGGAACTGGTTTTTCCCATAAATGGACCAATATTGATTCGTGATTTAACACCCAGAAGTTCAAGTCCTTTATATAGTTACTGATGCGGGATCACAAGACCTTCGCAAAAGGTTTTACTTCTCAAAAGATCTTGAGAAGCTTGCAATCCTCCAGGCAGTGTACCTGACCGTTGTTGTGTAGTATATGGTAGGTCCGGGGGATTGATTGTTCTCTAGGGAATAGTGTCGTTAGGATTGAGATGTAGGTTAACTAGGTCTAAAGGTGAGAGATGATTATTTTTTTATTTTTATATTTTATGAAAAGCATTAAAAATCTCGGGTATTGGAAGAGTGGGCGGAATTAGTTGCTAGTCAACTAACCCAAAATTACTAATTAAACAAAATAAAATAAATAACAAGAAAAATAAATGCAGTGGATTACTTATAAGAGACAAATGTGTTTACTTAGATTTCACTACTCCTTAGTTATCTCTTATTGATTTATTGATTTGTTACAATTGTTTGATCAAAGGATTGTATTCCTTAATACCGGGCGTGGGGGCGTGTACGTCCTTCCCCAACTCTATGAGTATCTATTTCTTCTTAAAATGACACATTTAGTGTCCTATCATAGAATCATCAACATCTACTCATGCATTAAATAAAATCAATAAAACCGTAGTACACATCCGATTACGTTTCTTAAGACATTCAAGCATGTTACTGTATAGGAGATTAGCCAGTTTTCTTAAACCAAACGTGAGTCAGTCAATCAAACAAACAATAAAAAATCAACAATCATTAATTAACAACTATGTTTCCTAGATCTAAGCAAACACTAAGAGATCTAAGCTAGCATGTTAATGAAAAGAAAAAAACAAACGATTAATCAAACAAAACATAGACATATTGAATGATTAAAGGAGAACTTATCTTTCAATTAAAATGGAAGAAAATAGGGTTTGAAACGCTAAAGTTGCTGTAAAATTCGAAGTACAAAGTTCCCTCTAAGATCCACAAGTTCCACCTCTTTTTAATGAAAAAAATTTAAAAGTTTATATTGAGATACATATGTGACGGCGTCAGGTTATGAGTCCTGACACCGCCATCTCGCCGTAATTAGGGTTTCTTGTCGCCCAATTTAGCTTCTTGACGTCGTCACTCTTTATCATCACTAGGCCATCTCTTGTTAATATGATACGTGACGGCCTACTCCAAATAACACATGACGCCATCACGTGTTAATCCTCCAAAAGTTCCCTGGCGCGTCATATGCTAAGGATTTCCATCACCTGAATCTTTTAGTGACGGCGTCATCCTGTAAGGCGTGACGTCGTCAGGTGCAATTTCCATAACAGTTTCTTGATTTTGTCGTTTTCTTCACTTTTAACTCCAAAAATGTCCAAAATATTCTGTTTTCCAGAATTCTTGTCCCAATTACCTAAAATGACAAAAGAAGCGATTTAAGGTAATAATTGACCATATATTCACGATTTAGGGCTTAAATGACCCTCTAAAAGCGTATCAAATAAATCCTTATCAAATACCCTTACATTTTGGGATTTGCTTGTCCTCAAACAAATGAGCTTTTATACCAATCAAAATACAAGTTAGGGGTCATTTAATATTAATATAAAAGTAATTACAATGAATAATCATTCTACCTTAGTCAAAACAAGCATGGAAATTATCCACTAGCGCCTCACATTTAGTGTTTGGATACTCTCATCTCTCGGGTGTTATAAGTATATATATCACAAATGGAAATGGAAAAGATATCTCTCACTACCTGTCATAGCAAATAGATTACCATAGGCTTGGGAAAGGATCAAAACCTCCACCACTTTGGCATAAGCACCTAGGATAAACTATAAAAAAGGTCTTTTAAAGGGTTGTAACGTAAGGTGTAGGGGTAAGGAAAAACATGGTTTGTTGGATAAAGAGATATTTTACTGGTGGCAAGTCAATTGTCTTGGTTAATTACATATACAATGAGGCGTTGCTAAGCCAAGACTCGACTCAACTTAAACTATCTACGACTCTTTTTAGCATTTTTTTTCAAGACACTATTTTGACTTAAACATAAATAAAAGAAGCGGATGGTAGCCCGTATGTTTTTCTCTTTTCTTTTTCTATTTTTTTTTTCATTTCTTTTTGCATGCACTTTGACTCTACCATCCAAAATAATACATCAACGGGAACTCGCTTTTCCCTTACACTTAAACTTTTACATAAATAGAAATAAAGACTCGAATTAAAATAATTGAAACACTTGGAGTACTTTTAAAATATTAATGCATATATGGGGGTAATAAATGATGTTCCTCCCCAGTATTCCATAACACTAGTACTTTACCCAATCGTCCCAAAACAATATGTACAAGATATGACTCGACTTAGCAACCATGTAATCAATTAGACAACTAACTAAGGGTTTAAACATGTAACAATAATGCACTAAAGATGAGTGCATACAAGGAAGGCTAAGGCGATTTGGGTGTACATTTGGGGGTGGATACGTAAACAAATTCTTCTTTTAAGTAAAATGCTTAAAGTTAGAAACGAAAAAAGATAGGCTCTGTGGGGTGTACTAGGGGTATCGTGTACTAAAAATGAGTACATCGCAAGGGTGTGGGAAAATTACTTGACCAACGAAGTCAATGTAATTATAATACAGGTTTAAAACATGGGTATCCTAATGCCTCTTATCATATAGCAAATCGTAACCACACGAATGTAGTCTCACTAGCGGTCTTGGGATGCATCACTAACGAAAGTTCTAGAATCTAAATACTACCATACACTCATAAGCACTAACAATGAATGCTTTTTCCTAATAATCTAAAGGCGAACCTCACATATTTGGTGTGGAAAATTTTGAGTGGTACGGTTTTTGTGCTAGTCATATAATTCCTATCAATGAGACGCTTATTAAGACTAAAGTTTCATTCCTAGATGTTGCAAAAAATTTTAAATTTGGTGATAAAATTACCCTAACAAGTATTTCTATTAGTTTTATTACACATCTACTTTTAAACAAAACAAAAATCAAGTGAAGTTGTAGTTTCTAAGGTATCCCAATTTACCCCCTTATACTTAAGTCGAACATTGTCCCCAATGTTCCAAATAAAAGGTGTAAAAGCAAAAATAAATGAGAATGAAAGAAACTAATACTCCCCTAATTTGCTCGGTATAGACGACATGGTAACATGGTTAAATCATCCTACAAGAAAACGAACATGCAAAGCTTCACTCCTGAAATAGAATCATCTTCTTGTCCAATATAACCTGTTAAACAACTAAGAAAACAAACGAGAAACCTGGCGTAAAATCAGCGGTAAACTCTATATAAAAGTAAATCCTAGAAAATAAGTAAAGATATAATGCTTGCAAAATAAATGTTTGCAGATTCCTGGAGTTTAAAATTTTTAGATTTTACGAAACTTTACAATTCAGGCAGAAAAACAAAACTTGAAAATTTTTTCAGAAAATAATACCTGGCGTCGTCAGGTTTTACCCTTGACGCCGTCAGAAATGACCTGACAGAATTATTTATATTTTGTTTCCGGAAAATTTCTGGAAAAATCCATGTTTTAGTACATGGAATTCCTGCAAAACATTCATTATGACTCGATACAAGCATTTGACTCAAACAAATACTAATATGTATACTAATTTCTAATTGTTATTTTTCATGTTCAATTCGTTCATAGAAACAAAGATGATCTTCCTTTACACTTATCTTTTGCAAAATACCTTTATATGTAATTAAGATGAGGTTAAAGACAAAATAAAGCATTTTCACAATTTAATTTTAGACATGAACAATAAACAATAAGGAAAAGTATACATATGGAAACAAATAAAATCACATAAACAAACAATGAAAAGAAGCTTGGGTTGCCTCCCAAGAAGCGCTTGTTTTTGTTCAAGTCACGAGCCTGACTCTACCCTTATTTAACGAAAATAAGGAAGGTTTTCCCTACACCTAAGATTAAGTGCGGCTGAAAGTAGCGATACACACCATCTCGATGGAAGTATGCCTCGTGAGGAAAGAGTGATGGATGAATTATATGCTCAAAGGGGTGTGCTCCTTTCATCATAACCTTACCTAGTTCACTTTGGTCAATGGGTGAGTTAAAGTTTTCTCCTAAAAATGGATTATCTTCTATCAACTTTGAGAGACTCCTAGTTTGGAATCTATCTTGACCTAATAAACGCGGTTTAAACCCATAGTGTTTCTTGTGATCAATCATGAATGGGTGATGTAAGTATGTGATGCGTGGTTTTGCAACCTTGCAAAAGGTTTTACCTCTCGAGGGATGTTGAGAAGCTTGCAATCCCCACCAGGAAGTGTACCTGACCGTTGTAGTATAGTATAGTGGCAAGTACCGGGGGATTGATCATTCAACTCAAAAAATAGTGTTCGCTAGGGTTAAAACTCAATTAAACTAGGTCTAGAGGTGAGGGATGATTCTTTTTGTATTTTATGGAAAACAAGTAAAAATCTCGGTTTTGGAAGAATGGGCGGAATTAGTTGCTAGTCAACTAACCCAAATGACTACGAATGCAAACAAAATAAAATAAAATGAAACTAAAGTAAATGTGGAGAAAACAATAATAAGAGAAAATGTGTTTACTTAGATTTCACTACTCCCTAACTATCTTTTACCGGCTGATTAGTTTGTTACAATTGCATGGATGACGGGTTATATTCCTTAATACCATTCGTAGGGCCGTGTACGATCTTCCCTAACTCAATAAGCTTCTACCTCTTCCTATGTCGAGCCGACTATTAGCTCCTAACATGGCCTCATTAGTAGTTACCTATGCATTAAATATAACCAATGTATCGTAGTATACATCCGATCATGATTCTTAAGACGTTCAAGCAAGTTACCAATTGGAAGTCTGCCAGTTTTCTTAAGCCTAACATCGAAATCATTCATCCACAACAATTATAAACAAACAACCAACCAATAATCAATATCTAAGTTTCATTACATCTAAGCAAACATAAAGAAAACCTAGCCTAGCATGTTAAAGTAAAGACAAGCATAAGATAGAATCAAACAACACATAGACATATTGAATGATTATTGGAAAACTTATCTTCAATTAAGCATAGATGAAACAAGGGTTTGAAACCCTTAAAAATAAGGTAAAATTCGTCTAGGGTTTCTCCTCTCAAAGTTGCACACTAATGAATGAAAAATCAAAAACTATATATAGAGATTTGTGTCTGACGGCATCAAGAGTAATTTCTGACGCCGTCAACTCGCCGCCATAAATATTATCGTATTGCCTAGATCCAATTCTGACGCCGTCATGTGTAAACTTGATCTTGGCCGTCTCTTGCATTTTGTACGTGACGGCCTTGGTGATGCCGTCACTTGTAATTCCTCTAAAAACATTCTGGCGCGTCACGTGTAACTTGATTATCCACCTCTTTGTCAAAGGGTGACGGCGTTATAAGCAAATCCTGACGCTGTCAGGTACTGTTTTCAGCATGAATTTGAGACTTTGTCGTTTTCTTCACTTTTTCGCTCCAAAAACGTCCAAAATGCTTCCTTTTCCAGATTTCTCCTCAAAAGTACCTAAAATGACAAAAGGAACGATTTAGGGCAATATTTGATCAAATAGTCTCGAATTTGGGCTTAAATGACCCCCTAAAAGTGGTACACTTTTCGTCTCATCAGTATGTAAGGTCATGGTTCACTCCTATGCCAGCTTCCTCTCTACAAGGCTTAGAGTCTACTACCTTCAACGTAAAACTACCCGGACTATATGGTTTGATGGGTGGATCGGGACGTTTTTCACTTCCTAAATTTTCATCCAAGGATGGAAGATTAGGTAACGGATTTGGTTGAGGCTCCGGTTCATCAAAACTAGGAACTTCCTTAGAACTAAGAGAAAGATTGTGACTACAAGTATTCAAACCTATTTCATCTAGTTGTATTTGGTCCAAGGGCTCTACCTCTATTTGGGTTCCTATAGTCTCTTCTACTTCTTTTGGGTAAGTCATGGGTGGTGTGTATTCCTCAAGTGATGGTGGGAGTTGTGAGGTACTTTTTAGTTTTGTGTTACTTACCTCATCCTTCCTTATCTCAATATCACATATATCCTCATCATGTGTTTTAGTAGATCTAACCCAAACATGTTCCTAAGTATCTCAAATCCTTCTCTAGCCATTTCAAGTTCTAAGTCTGATTCATAAAAATCTTCCTCAATAACTTGATTACAATGTTCAATTTGCCGAAAGGATTCATCATGTATTCTTTGAGATTCAAAGTGATTGATCATAAAATCTAGGTATTTTTGCTCAATATGATCATGTTCGGCTAAATCCTCCTTAATTGTTTCCTCAAGTTGTGATGTATACAAACCCATCAATTCATTCAACTCATGGTTCACGATTAGGAGGCTTTCCTCAAAATTTTTCCAAAGGGTCTTACTAAAAGGAATTGATCATAACAATGATCGTTTAATAGAGGCCGCACATGCACATAACTCATCAAACCTATCAAAATTTACACCCATATCCTCTTGTATATATCTAAGATTTCTTAAAAATTCATTGGAGTAATAGGAAGCAAATCTATTCGAGTAAACTAATTGTTCCTCTATTGTTAATGATCTAAATGGAATTTCATCCACCGTGGAGACAAATGAAAATGGTTTTACAAACAAAGGGAACAAATAAAAAGATAGACTACAAGAAATCTAATAAAAAGAAAATAAAAATCTCACTAGATAGGAATCTAATGAGTAGACCTAATCAAAATAAAACTCAACCTAAGCAATAACTATTCCCCAGGCAGCGACGCTAAAAACTTGATGCGGGATCACAAGACCTTCGCAAAAGATTTTACTTCTCAAGGAATCTTGAGAAGCTTGCAATCCTCCAGGCAGTGTACCTGACCATTGTAGTGTAGTATATGGTAGGTCCTGGGGATTGATCGTTCTCTAGGGGAATAGTGTCGTTAGGATTGAGATGTAGGTTAAGTAGGTCTAAAGGTAAGGGATGATTCTTTTTGTATTTTCATATTTTATGAAAATCACTAAAAATCTCGGGTATTGGAAGAGTGGGCGGAATTAGTTGCTAGTCAACTAACCCAAAATTACTAATTAAAAAAAAATAAAATAAATAAAAAGAAAAATAAATGCAGTGGATTACTTATAAAAGACAAATGCGTTTACTTAGATTTCACTACTCCCTAGTTATCTCTTATTGATTTATTGATTTGTTACAATTGTTTGATCGAAGGATTGTATTCCTTAATATCGGTCGTGGGGGCGTGTACGTCCTTCCCCAACTCTATGAGTATCTATTTCTTCTTATGATGACACGTTTAGTGTCCTACCATAGAATCATCGACATTTACGCATGCATTAAATACAGTCAATAAAAAAGTAGTACACATCCGATTACTTTCTTAAGACATTCAAGCATGTTACCGTATAGGAGATTAGCCAGTTTTCTTAAGCCTAACATAAGTCAATCAATCAAACAATCAATAACAAATCAACAATCAATAATTAACAACTAGGTTTCATTAGACCTAAGTAAAAACTAAGAGATCTAAGCTAGCATGTTAATGAAAAGAAAAGACAAACGATTAATCAAACAACACATAGACATATTGAATGATTAAAGGAGAACTTATCTTTCAATTAAACATAGAAGAGAATAGGGTTTGAAACCCTAAAGTTGCTGTAAAATTTGGAGTACAAAGTTCCCTCTAAGTTCCACAAGTTCCACCTCTTTTTAATGAAAAATAATCTAAAAGTATATATTGAGATACATATGTGACGGCGTCAGGTTATGAGTCCTGACGCCGCCATCTCGCCGTAATTAGGGTTTCTTGTTGCCCAATTAAGCTTCTTGACATCGTCACTCTTTATCATCACTGGGCCGTCTCTTGTTAATATAATACGTGGCGGCCTACTCAAAATAACACGTGACACTGTCACGTGTTAATCCTCCAAAAGTTCTCTGGTGCCTCATATGCAAAGGATTTCCATCACCTAAATCTTCTAGTGACGGCGTCACCCTGTAAGGCGTGACGTCGTCAGGTGCAATTTCCAGCATAGTTTCTTGATTTTGTCGTTTTCTTCACTTTTAACTCCAAAAATGTCCAAAATGCTCCATTTTCCAGAATCCTTATCCCAATTACCTAAATTGACAAAAGAAACGATTTAAGGTAATATTTGACGATATATTCACCATTTAGGACTTAAATGACCCCCTAAAAGCGTATCAAATAAATCCTTATCAGTTACATTTGTTGTAAATGTGCCAATACACAGTGTAAAGTTTTATTATGAATGTGCCAAAACACAGTTGTAAGTTACAAGAGTGAGCATGCATTCCAGGTTATTTGAAGTTAAAGTTCTTGATGCTTGTAAGCTCGCAATCACTGAATCAATCAGGCTCTTTAAGCAACAAACAAAATAATGCAATTCTCACAAAAACAAATCTCAAATGCGTCCATCTCTTTATAGCTTATCTCTGCTAGCTTCTTCTTTTTTAGTGTCTTAAAAAGATGAAAAATCTTTGATTATTGACACATACACATCAATCCCTTTCATGTACTCTTCCTTGTTCAAGAACTATAACAAAAATACAAATCCATAAGCTAAAATTGTTAGGAATATAAATATTCACGAGAAAGACTCGGTCACCCTAAGTATTGATTAGTGATGCGTGGGAATCGCACCTTGCTTTACCTCTCGAGGGATCTCGAGAAGCTTACAACCCCTACCAGGCAGTGTACCTGATCGTTGTAGTATAGTATAGTGACAAGTACCGGGGGATTGATCGTTCAGCTTAGGAATAGTGTCGCTAGGATTAGAAAACCTAATTAATAGTTCTAGAGGTGAGAGATGATTATTTTTGTATTTTTATATTTTTATGAAAGCAAGTAAAATCTCGGGTTTTGGAAGAGTGGGCGGAATTAGTTGCTATTCAACTAACCCAAAACTATTAAAATAAGGAAAATGAAATTAAACTAAATTATACTAAAGTTGTGAGCAGTAATTGGAGAAATTGTGTTTACTTAGACTTCACTACTCCCTAGATATCTTTTACATGTTAATTACTTGTTACACTTGTATGAATGACGGATTGTATTCCTTAATACCATTCGTGGGGTGGCATACATAACTCCCCAACTCTATGAGCTCTTATCTCCTCCTACACCATGACCCAGCACAACTATAGGGATTGTAAACAGTGGCTCATGCATTAAATACAACCAATAAAGACCTAGTACGCCTCGGTTCATGTTTCTTAAGACGTTCAAGCATGTTACCATTTGGAGATCTGTCAGTTTTCTTAAGCCTAACATATAAATCATTCATTCAAAACAAGAATAGACAAGTAATCAACACATAATCAACATCTAGGTTTCATTAGATCTAAGCAAACACAAAAGAGATCTAGCCTAGCATAGTAGAATTGAGACAAGAACAAGAGATAAACAACCAACACATAGACACATTGATTGAATTGAAAGTACACTTATCTCAATTACAATGCAAGGTCTCAAGGGTTTGGAACCCTTGAAAAACCTGTAAAAGAGGCACCAAAATCGTCTTTAGGGTTTCACCAAAACTTCTCTCTTTTTAATGAAAAAACTAGAAAACTATATATAGGAAAAACAGGCTGACGGCGTCAAGAGTTACTTGTGACGCCGTCACCTCGCCGCCATATACTTCCTCGGACGGCCTTGATCCACTTATGACGGCCTATGTGACGCCGTCACCACCCACGATATATTAATTTTGCCACTTTGACGCCGTCACGAATCCTTCTGACGCCGTCACCACCTTCGGTGTTTAATTCCTCATGTCTGACGCCGTCAAGATGGTGGTCTTGACGCCGTCACCTTGTATTTTCAGTATGGAAATTTGGTACTTAGCCGTTTTCTTCACTTTTATGCTTCAAAAACGTCCAAAATAGCTTCTTTTCCAGAATTCACTCTCCAAGCACCTAAAATCACAAAAGGAACGATTTAGGGCAATATTTGATCAAATAAAGTCGGATTCGGGCTTAAATGACCCCCTAAAAACGGATCATTTTTCGCCTCATCATATACCCTTACACTTGAGATTTGCTTGTCCTCAAGCAAATGAACTTTTATTCTACTCAAAAGACAAGTTAGGGGTCATTTAACACTAATATAAAAGTAATTACAACAAATAATCGTTCCACTAAAGACCAATAGACAAGCACGGAGGTCATACACAAGCACCTCACAAATAGTGTTTAGATACTCACATCTCTCGGGTGTAATAAAGTAATATAACATTATGGAAATGGAAGATATCTCTCACTACCTGTCATAGCAAAATAGATTACCATAGGCTTGGGAAAGGATCAAACCTCCACCACATGGCGTAAGCACCTAGGATAAACTATCAAAGAGGTCTTTTAAAGGGTTATAACGTTAGGTGTAGGGATATGAATTACACGGTTTTGTTGGATAAAGGAAGTTTTACTGGTGGCGAGTTAACAATCTCGGTTAATTACATGTACAAGATGGCGTTGCTAAGCCAAGACTAGACTCGACTTAAGCTAATAAATGAAAAATAACAAAAACATAAAATAAACATAGAATGAAAACGGGATGGTAGTCCGTATGTTTTTTCTCTCTTTTCTTTTTCTATTTTTTTTTCTTTTTTTTGACTTTTTCGATTTTTTTTTTTTTTTTTTTTTTTTTTTTTTTTTTTTTTTTTTTTTTGCATACACTCTTACCCTACCATCCAAAATAATACATCATAGGGGTATGAGCATTCCCCTTACACTTGAATCTTTACATACTTTACATTAAACTAATCTAATGACTCGAATTAAGAAAATTAAAACACTTGGAGCACTTTTAAGATTAACGTACATATGGGGGTAATAAATGATGTTCTTCTCCATTACTCCATAAAATAAGTACTTACCCATGAGTCCCAATCGTCCCAAAACAATATGTACAAGGATATGACTCGACTTAGCAACCATGTAATCAATTAGAAAGTTAACTTAGGGTTTAACAAATAACAATAATGCACTAAAAATGAGCGCATATACGGAAGGCTAAGGCGATTTGGTTGTACATTTAAGTGGGGTGTAACAAATTCTTCCTTTAAGTAAAATGCTTAAAGTTAGAAACGAAAAGATAGGCTCGGAGGGGTGTACTAGGGGTTTCGTGTACTAAAAATGAGTACAACGCTAAGGGTGTGGGAAAAATTAGTTGACTTAACTAGCCAAGTAATATGACTTAAACGGTCAAGTAATCATGATACGGGTTTAACACAAGGGTGATCCTAATGCCTCTTATCATGTAGTAAATCCTACTACACGAATGTAGTCTCACTAGCGGTCTCGGGATGCATCACTAACGCAAGTTCTAGAATCTAAATGCTACCGGTACACTCATAAGCACTAATAATGAATGCTTTTCCTATCAAATCTAAAGGCGAACCTCACATTTTTGGGTGGAAAATTTTTCTGAACATACGGTTATGTGCTAGTCATACAACCTCCTATCCATGAGACGCTTGCTATGGCTAAAGTTGCACTCCTAAATGTTGTAAAAAATTTTAAATTTGGCGTTAAAATTACACTAACAAGTATTTCTCATAGTTTTATTACTCATCTACTATCAAACAAAACAAACTCAAGCGAAAGTGCATATGTAAGGTATCATCTTTTTACCCTCCCCTTACACTTAAGATGAACATTGTCCCCAATGTTCAAGTAAAGAATGTAAAAGTTAAAAAGTAAAGAGAATGAAATCAAATACTCCCCTGATTCGCTCGGTATGGATTATAGGTTGGCCAGGTTAAATCTTCCTCCAAGAAAACGAACAATCAAAGCTTCCATTCCAGAATATAAATCATCTTCTTGTCATAAATAACCTGTAAATCCTGACAACAATAGACAAGGCAACCTCGCGTAAAATCGGCGGCATCCTATATAAGTTACTAAATCCTAGAAAACAAAGTAAGATATAATGCTTGTGGAATGAAATTTGCAGATTTCCTGGAGATTATAAAACTTAATAATTCACAAAAACCATAAGACTCCGTTAGAAAAACAAAACCGGTAAAATTTCCAGATTTTAACTCCTGACGCCGTCAAGAGCAATACCCTGACGCCGTCAGAATGGACCTGCAGAAATTCTTATGTTAAGTTTCCGGAAAATTTCTGGAAAAACTTTGTCCTACTTCCTGGAAAATCCTGCAAAACTTCATTATGACTCAATACAAGCATTTGACTCTAACAAATACGAATATACATGTTCATTAAATATTGTGGAGAATCATGATCGGTTTGTTTCTTAAAAACATATTTGGGGTTTCCCCTTACACTTATCTTTTACAAAAATACCTTTAGGTTGAAGTTAAGACTAGGCCAAACAACATAATAAAGTATTTTACATTTTAATTGAGAAACATGATCAACCAAAAATAAAAATAAAACATGCATACGGAAGCAAATAACAATCAAACAAATAAAAATCACACAAAACATGGGTTGCCTCCCAAGAAGCGCTTTTTTTTATTTACGAGTCTTGTAGCTAGACTCAAAGTCATGGGTTACTACGTGATCTCATCATTGGTTTCACTCTCCGATTGTAGATATTCCTTGTAGAAACCAATCACCTTTTTCTCAATCGCCCCCATAATCATTTGGGCAAATTCTTCATCGACTTTATACCTTGGTCCAAGGGCCAAGCAATCTTTGTAGTAAAGACTCCTTTTTTCCCATACATAGTCCATGCCCTTTTTCTTATCCTGCTCATCAATATCCTCAATAGCACCAACGTTGTCCTTATCCAAACGAGATATAAAGCGAAATTCTTTCATCCTATTGGGCATCCTATAAGTGATACTATCGGTGTAACTTGCAAATCGAATCGTGCCTTCTACCTCATCATATTCTAACTTAGACTCCTCAACAAATGGTTTGCCAAACACAACATTGGATAATCGACAATCAATAACATTAGCAAGATCCTCCACAATCATAAAGTTGGTGACAAAAGTGAAATTACCGACAAAGACACGTAAACCTTTAACTCTCCCGACAAAGTTACAAACTCCACCGGGGTACTTGGGGTCCCTTCTAGGTTAAAGTCTTGTGTTCACTATATCATTATAAACCGTTGAGGACATAATGTTGATTGGAGATTTAAAGTCAATGTAAGCATTGCTAATGTGCCTATATCCAATCATACATGGTATCTTAGCATTCTTAGGATCGCCTCTCTTGATCTTAGGTTCAATTATGATGAAAGGAGATCGCGGGTTATCAATAAGATTATTATAATATGCAATCTCCTCCTTAGTGGGGTATAGATTAAAGTAGTCGTTAAGCTTCGGATCCATTGCTTCCTCTTCTAGTCTCTCAACAATATTCACAAAGTCATTAGGCCCTAGGTCCTTATTTGAATACAAGGCGGTTGCTAGGTCACTAAATGTATGTTCGAGTTCAATCTTAACCAACCTATTAAGCTCTCTAAGCTCTCTAATCTCACTCTCAATCTGTTCACGTAACACAGCCACTTCTTCAGGGGAAAGGGGTGGATTCGCGTTTTCCATAATGGTCAACGGAATAGTCAATGGGGTTAATTTACTAAAAAAGGCACAAAGAAATGAGATAGACTAAAGAAGACCTAAAAATAAAAATAAAAATCTTACTAGAAAGGAATCTAGCAAGTAGACCTAATAAAAAGAAATCCTAACCTAGACAATAACTATTTCTCGGGCTGCGGCGCCAAAAACTTGATGCATGGGAATCGCACCTTGCTTTACCTCTCGAGGGATCTCGAGAAGCTTACAACCCCCACCAGGCAGTGTACCTGATCGTTGTAGTATAGTATAGTGACAAGTACCGGGGGATTGATCGTTCAGCTTAGGAATAGTGTCGCTAGGATTAGAAAACCTAATTAATAGTTCTAGAGGTGAGAGATGATTATTTTTGTATTTTTATATTTTTATGAAAGCAAGTAAAATCTCGGGTTTTGGAAGAGTGGGCGGAATTAGTTGCTATTCAACTAACCCAAAACTATTAAAATAAGGAAAATGAAATTAAACTAAATTATACTAAAGTTGTGAGCAGTAATTGGAGAAATTGTGTTTACTTAGACTTCACTACTCCCTAGATATCTTTTACATGTTAATTACTTGTTACACTTGTATGAATGACGGATTGTATTCCTTAATACCATTCGTGGGGTGGCATACATAACTCCCCAACTCTATGAGCTCTTATCTCCTCCTACACCATGACCCAGCACAACTATAGGGATTGTAAACAGTGGCTCATGCATTAAATACAACCAATAAAGACCTAGTACGCCTCGGTTCATGTTTCTTAAGACGTTCAAGCATGTTACCATTTGGAGATCTGTCAGTTTTCTTAAGCCTAACATATAAATCATTCATTCAAAACAAGAATAGACAAGTAATCAACACATAATCAACATCTAGGTTTCATTAGATCTAAGCAAACACAAAAGAGATCTAGCCTAGCATAGTAGAATTGAGACAAGAACAAGAGATAAACAACCAACACATAGACATATTGATTGAATTGAAAGTACACTTATCTCAATTACAATGCAAGGTCTCAAGGGTTTGGAACCCTTGAAAAACCTGTAAAAGAGGCACCAAAATCGTCTTTAGGGTTTCACCAAAACTTCTCTTTTTTTAATGAAAAAACTAGAAAACTATATATAGGAAAAACAGGCTGACGGCGTCAAGAGTTACTTGTGACGCCGTCACCTCGTCGCCATATACTTCCTCGGACGGCCTTGATCCACTTATGACGGCCTATGTGACGCCGTCACCACCCACGGTATATTAATTTTGCCACTTTGACGCCGTCACGAATCCTTCTGACGCCGTCACCACCTTCGGTGTTTAATTCCTCATGTCTGACGCCGTCAAGATGGTGGTCTTGACGCCGTCACCTTGTATTTTCAGTATGGAAATTTGGTACTTAGCCGTTTTCTTCGCTTTTATGCTTCAAAAACATCCAAAATAGCTTCTTTTCCAGAATTCACTCTCCAAACACCTAAAATCACAAAAGGAACGATTTAGGGCAATATTTGATCAAATAAAGTCGGATTCGGGCTTAAATGACCCCTTAAAAACGGATCATTTTTCGCCTCATCAATTAGCATCACGTAGCTCGTAGTCTTAGTAATATTTAGTTAGTACGTAGTTAGAATTAGTAAGTACTTGTGGAGTTGGGTCGGGTCTTTACCCACTGTCAGCTCACTCCACAGCCCGTGTAGGGGCATTTTAGGTCTAAGTATAAATAACCCTTCCCAATCTAATATTTCATTTTCTCTCTTCACATTCTCTCTCTAGGAATACCTCCCAACTTCTTTCTCTCTCTCTCGTTTTCTTCTATAATTCGAATCATAACCACATAAACCATACATGTTATTCTTATGAATATCTTACAATTGATATCAAGAGCCATGGTTTCATCTTAGGGATTAGAGATACTCGAATTTGAGCTTGGTTTTATGTGTTATTTGGTTCGAATAGTTTTCTCTTCGCATTCATTTATGTGAGCTTGATTCGTGATTAGATTTGATAAAGAGTTTTACTTTTGTGTTTAGAAAGGTCCTTGCAGCTTATTTTGGTGATTAGGGTGCTTATTTCATAAGCCTAGGGATAATTTAGGGCTTATTCGAGAGTTCTTATAAGGTTTGTTCTTGGCATATTCTTGGCAGCGATTTGCCTACCTGTGGCAGATTCTTGGCAGCGATTTCGGTTATTTCTGGTTGCATTTTGGCATTTTATTTTAAAGGGGAAAGAGGACAAAATGATGGAAAACGACTGTTTTGTCCTTTGTGGTAGGGATTTGTCAAAGTAGCAATTTGTATAGGCGGCTGTTGACCAGACCCCCCCAAAAATTTTAGCCGCACCCCCCCCCCCCAATTTTTTTTATTTTTTTTTATTTTTATAATTTTGTTTATATCAAAAAGCTATAAACCTGAAAGTGCAAAACAGAAAATATAAAGTTTAATATGTCAAACGCTTAAAACTGTCAAAAATACGGAACAGAAACAGACAAAAAGCTGTGCTGTACAGGAAGAAAGTGGGGGACAAAGGGGACAGGAGGTGGACAGGGGTGGGCCACCCCCCGTCCGGTTAAGGTATCCCTTTGTATAAGTAGCGATTTGTCAGTCCAGGGATTTGATCTTCTAATCATTGATCTATACGTCTGATTATATTCGAACCTTAAAGAAAGAACAAAATGAATCGGTTTCATTCTCACTTTGCTTCGGTCAAGTTAAAAGAAAAAGATCAAAAGAACAAGTAAATTAACTCGAGATCTCAGTTATAGTTCACTTGCATATCAAATCTTTAATAGATTTTTCGTGTGTAAACTAGGTTACATCACGAATCTGTCACAACCCACATAAAACCAAAGCAAAAATAATTTAGCCAACAACAATCACTGCCCGTCACCATACCCTTACACTCACTCTTCAATTCACAAACAACTATCATTTACATCTAAACTACAAACAAACAAGAAAACAACCAAGATCTCAGTTAAGTCTCTTTAAATATATGATTTGTTTCTCATCAAACCCACCAGAGACTCTTCCATCATTGATCCGTGTGAAGCACACACCTTTGCTTAATATTCAAAAATCATTAAGAAAGTACAACAACAAGATTGTCGCATCCTTTCTTAGTTTCGTTCAGTCACATCAAATGAAAATAACATTATTTGTCTCATTAAACGAAAAGGAAAACATATAATGTGAAAGAAAAGGACAAGCAAGATCTCAGTTTACTCTTTGTGCTATCAAAGACACGTCCATAAGACTGCGCACAATGAGTCAAACCATCACTGATCTCTTTCGAAGCATACACTTCTTTTTCACTATACGAAAGCCATTAAGAAAGAACGAAACGTATAAGTTTCATTCTCACTTTCTTTCGATTGAAAACAAGAAACTGAAATTAGAAACAAGATCAAACCCATCTCTTGCCCGTGACCTTGATAAAGAACTCGAGCAGATAAACAAGATTAATGGATGGATTTTTTTTGTTTGTTGCTGCGTTTTGTTTTAGATAAAGTGAACGAGGCGTGTGTTTCTTTGTGACTGTGCATTACTTGTGTTTAGGATTAGGGTTTCTAAAGATTAGGGGAAGTGTGATTAGTGGCCTTTTATAGCGTGAAATTAGGGTGATATTAGGGTAAGTTTAGTTGGATGGTTTGATAAGTGGACTGGGCTTACACGAAATTTTTATAATGTTTGGGCTGAGCATGGGTTCGTGAGATTGGTCAGACTTTTACTACAAAAGACGAATTTTGTAGTTAAAATTTTTGTTATACTTTATTTGTCGACAATCTTTTTAGTAGTATACTAAAACCTTGTGTAAATTTTGTTCTATAATTCTAGACCACGGTTTTGATTGAGCTTCGATATCCGAGAGTGATTATTTATTTGGGTAGAGATATTGTCGGGTTTATCGGATATAAATACGGGGTTTATTTGGATTTCAAAACACGTACGTTGTCTGAAATTCACTGAGACTTGTTCATTTCTTCTCTTGAACTCATCTCAAACAAAATAAATTGATATTGAACAATCATCACCTTTCAATCATATATTCATCAACTTCAACACACAATCTGTCTCCAGTCACTGTTTTGATCCTTCTGCTATCATATCCGCATTCTAGTTATCATTGTCTCACGGTTCCGTCTTGATTTTTGTAAAATCCCGCGAAAGATTCTATTCTTGGTTTAAATCATAGACGTGTAAAATCGCATGCACAATCACATCATGACAAACACTTCAGTTTCAGTCATAACTGAGATACTCAAATTGTACGACATGATCGATGAACATAAGATTCCCAACAAAGAACAACCGATAAACGTTGTTGAGCCAGATACTGCTAATTTGGGAAATTGCAATGTTATCCCACAACAACAATCACTCATAATCGAACTTATGTTCTCGAATTCACACGAGAGAGATTTGCACCAGTTACAGCAACTGCATGTTCATGCAATGGATAGTTGCATTGAACCTTTTCGACAACTTCATTAACACCTCACGGTACTTTTAAAGGGAACTGGATTCAAGATGGGATTCGAACGTGCATTTGCAACACTCTTTAGTCAAGATGTTTAGACTTTCACAGGCATAATGATTCTTAACTTTGATCAACTACAACAACAACTTGACCAAGGAGAATCTTCCAAAATTGGAACCATGGCTGCCCTTTGGCTGATCAAAAAACAACTCCAACTATTCATAGATTCGAAATTCACTGTGTATTATGACTACGATAGTCAGATGACGAAAAAGTGTTTTGCTGATCACACTGGAATCGAGGTTGACACGTTCAAAGATATACTCCTCCAACTCATGGGTAATGTCAAGGAGTTCATTAATGAAAGGGCGCAAAATCAACTATGCAGTGACACTACGGTTGATGAGGAGGATACAAAAGACAGTTCTGAGACGTGTACCACACATGACGTGGATACTGATCACATATCAGAATATGATCAAGTACCATCTGCTGAGGTACATGTCACTGATCAACATATTGTGCTTTCTAATGAACGACAGCACACTGATCAAATTAAACCCACTTATGACACATATTTGTTGGAAAAGACTGATAGTAATCCTATTTCTAATTCAACAAATATGAATCACAAAGGGGGAGAAAGTATTCAGGATGCTGATCATGATGATGATTTAAGTTCTTTGTTTATGGCTGAGTCTTTTAAATCAAATGATATGGTTGATAAAGAAGTTTAATGAACTTTTAAACAGATTTTTACAACTTGAAAAACAATATATTTAACTTGAAATCACAATGCAACAAAAGGAAGAAAGTTTTCAAACTAACCAACCATGTAAAAATCCAAAACTTCCTGATTTTTGTGAATTCTTTATGATTAATGATTTGACAGCTGAGCTAGAAACAAAAACTTTGCAATCAACAACCTAAAAAAAGGTATTACTGGGATGTGTGATATGTGTAATGATGTTTTGGCTACACATGACTATGATGTTATTGCAAATAGAAATATTGAATTGGAACATAATGTGGCTAAATTACTTGATGACAATGAGACTTTGAAAATTCATTGCAAAGAACTGTGTGATTCAATCAAAGAAACGAGAACTGAAACTATTGGGCAAACAACCTATTTGATTGCCAAAAATGATGAATTCAAAGCTCAACCTCAGGAAAAGGGTTTTACAATTACAGCATTAAAGAACGTGCTAAGAAAATCAATAGGAAATAGTGTGAACACTAAGTTTGCAAAACCATCAATCTTGGGGAAACCAGTTTCTCAATCGAATAGAAACCAATCTGTTGTTAGACAACCGACTGCGTTTAGATCTGAACGACCAAAATTTTCAAAAACACGGTTTACCTCCCAAGTTGATGCGGAACAAGTTTTGACAAAACCAGTCACTCCACATTATTTGCCTAAGATAATTGCTTCTAGTTCTGTTTATCCTCAACATGTATCTACTCCTACTCCCAGCTCATCTAGGATTAGTTCAAAAACAGTGTCGAAACCGAGCATTAAGATTCAAAACTCTTATAATATTAATGACTTGTACAAGAACTATGATCTAGAAAAGGCTAGGAAAAGGGCACTACTTCATAAGGATGGAATCTTAAGCTCACAACCTTGTATGATGCCTCCTAGTTTATTGAGGAACACAACTAAGGTTCAACATCTTAAGTCTAGGATTTACCAGTGGCGGACCTAGGATCAAATCTAAGGTAGTGCCTTGAGTTCGCCAAGATTTTTTTTAATGGGAAAACTTATTAATGGGTCGGGTCGGGTTAGTATACTATAGAACATATGATTAAAATAGGTAAATATTGGTATCGCTGTGATGGATTCAGTGTTTTTTTAATGATAAACGACGAAGTTTTGTCACAGCCAATGACAATCATATTATATATTTTCATTCACAAATTTTATTTTCTAGTTGCCATGAAAGTAAAATTAAAACTAAGAACTCATAAAATATAGTATAAAATTAATTTTTGTACTTATTTTAAAAAGCTAAATATATTAAAATAATAATATTAGTTGCACCGAGTACATACACTAGCATCATTTGTTACTGTGTAATACCCTTTTAGACTAGAACATCTTCTTTTTTAGCGTTTTTGTACAGTCCCATCTTCATCAACATCAATGTCCGGTGAAAAGTCCGGCCGGATTTCTTTCTTTCTTTCTGGTACGTGGGAATCGCACCAGGCTTTACCTCTCAAGGGATCTTAAGAAGCTTACAACCCCCACCAGGCAGTGTACCTGATCGTTGTAGTATAGTATAATGACAAGTACTGGGGGATTGATCGTTCAGCTAGGAATAGTGTCGCTAGGATTAGAAAACCTAAATACTAGTTCTAAAGGTGAGAGATGATTATTTTTTGTATTTTTATATTTTTTAGAAAGCAAGTAAAAATCTCGGGTTTGAAGGATTTGGGCGGAATTAGTTGCTAGTCAACTAACCCAATACTAAAGATGCAATCAAAATAAAATACTAGAAATGAAAATAAACTAAATTATACTAAAGTTGTGAGCAATAAGTGGAGAAAATGTGTTTACTTAGATTTCACTACTCCCTAGACATCTTTTACACGTTAATTACTTGTCATAGTTGCATGAATGACGGATTGTATTCCTTAATACCATTCATGGGGTGGCGCACTTAACTCCCCAATTCTATGAGCTCTTATCTCCTCCTATGCCATGCCCAGCACAACCATAGGGATTATAAACAGTGGCTCATGCATTAAATACAACCAATAAAGACCTAGTGCACATCGGTTCATGTTTCCTAAGACGTTCAAGCATGTTACCATTAGGAGATCTGCCAGTTTTCTTAAGCCTAACATAAAATTCATTCATCCAAAACAACTATAAACAAGTAATCAACACATAATTAACATCTAGGTTTCATTAGATCCAAGCAAACACAAGATAGATCTAGCCTAGCATGATGGAATTAAGACAAGAACAAGATATAGACAACCAACACATAGACATATTGATTGAATTAAAAGAATACTTATCTCAATTACACATGAAAGGTATCAAGGGCTTAGAACCCTTGAAAAACCTATAAAATTCGCACCAAGTTCGTACTTAGGGTTTCTCTAAAACTTCTCTTCTTTTAATGTGAAAATTAGAAAACTATATATAGGAAATAGGGTCTGACGGCGTCAAGACAAAACCTGTGACGCTGTCACCTCGCCGCCAAAACTCTTCTCGGACTGCCTTGATCTACTTTTGACGCCGTCATGTGTTGTGCATTTCCAGGCCGTCATGCATTTTACTCTTGACGCCCTACTTCGTGAAGCCGTCAAATCTGTACTGGATCGTCATGGAAATTGCTCTTGATGCCGTCAGGAATTCCTTCTTGACGCCGTCACCTACTGTTCCCAGCAAGGAAAATTAAGACTTTGGCGTTTTCTTCACTTTTATGCTCCAAAAATGTCCGAATTGCTTCCTTTTCCAGATTTCACTCCCAAAGTACCTAAAATCACAAAAGGAACGATTTAGGGCAATATTTGATCAAATAAGTTCAATTCCGGGCTTAAATGACCCCCTAAAAGTGGTTCATTTTTCGCCTCATCATATACCCTTACACTTGAGATTTGCTTGTCCTCAAGCAAATGCACTTTTATTCTAGTCAAAATACAAGTTAGGGGTCATTTAACACTAATATAAAAGTAATTACAACAAATAATCGTTCCACTAAAGACCAATAGACAAGCACGGAGGTCATACACAAGCACCTCACAAATAGTGTTTAGATACTCACATCTCTCGGGTGTAATAAAGTGTAAATTACAATATGGAAACGGAAGATATCTTTCACTACCTGTCATAGCAAAATAGATTACCATAGGCTTGGGAAAAGATCAAACCTCCACCACATGGCGTAAGCACCTAGGATAAACTATCAAAGAGGTCTTTTAAAGGGTTGTAACGTTAGGTGTAGGGATATGAAATACACGGTTTTGTTGGATAAAGGAAGTTTTACTGGTGGCGAGTTAACAATCTTGGTTAATTACATGTACAATATGGCGTTGCTAAGCCAAGACTAGACTCGACTTAAGCTAATAAATGAAAAATAACAAAAACATAAAATGAACATAGAATGAAAACGGGATGGTAGTCCGTATGTTTTTCCTCTTTTTCCTTTTCTATATTTTTTTTTTCTTTTTCTTGATTTTTCGATTTTTATTTATTTATTTATTTTTTGCATACACTCTTACCCTACCATCCAAAATAATACATCATAGGGAATGAACATTTTCCTTACACTTGAATTTTTACATACTTTACAATAAACTATTCTAGTGACTCGAATTAAGAAAATCAAAACACTTGGAGTACTTTTAAGATTAACGTACATATGCAGGTAATAAATGATGTTCTTCCCCATTACTCCATAAAACAAGTACTTACCCATGAGTCCCAATCGTCCCAAAACAATATGTACAAGGATAGGACTCGACTTAGCAACCATGTAATCAATTAGATAGTTAACTTAGGGTTTAACAAATAACAATAATGCACTAAAAATGAGCGCATACACGGAAGGCTAAGGCGATTTGGGTGTACATTTAAGTGGGGTGTAACAAATTCTTCCTTTAAGTAAGATGCTTAAAGTTAGAAATGAAAAGATAGGCTCGGAGGGGTGTACTAGGGGTTTCGTGTACTAAAAATGAGTACAACGCTAAGGTGTGGGAAAAATTAGTTGACTTAACTAGCCAAGTAATATGACTTAAATGGTCAAGTAATTATGATACGGGTTTAACACAAGGGTGATCCTAATGCCTCTTATCATATAGTAAATCCTACCACACGAATGTAGTCTCACTAGCGGTCTCGGGATGCATCACTAACGCAAGTTCTAGAATCTAAATGCTACCGGTACACTCATAAGCACTAATAGTAAATGCTTTTCCTATCAAATCTAAAGGCGAACCTCACATATTTGGGTGGAAATTTTTTCTGAATATACGGTTATGTGCTAGTCATACAATCTCCTATCCATGAGACGCTTGCTATGGCTAAAGTTTCACTCCTAAATGTTGTAAAAAATTTTAAATTTGGCGCTAAAATTGCACTAACAAGTATTTCTCATAGTTTTATTACACATCTACCATCAAACAAAACAAACTCAAGCGAAAGCGCATATGTAAGGTATCATCATTTTACCCTCCCCTTACACTTAAGATGAACATTGTCCCCAATGTTAAGTATAGAATGTAAAAGTGAAAAGGTAAAAAGAATGAAATCAAATACTCTCCTGATTCGCTCGGTATGGATAATAAGGTGGCCAGGTTAAATCTTCCTCCAAGAAAATGAACAATCAAAGCTTCCCTTCCAGAATACAAATCATCTTCTTGTCATACATAACCTGTAAATCCTGAGAAAATAGACAAGACAACCTCGCGTAAAATCGGCGGCATCTTATATAAGTTACTAAATCCTAGAAAACAAGATAAGATATAATGCTTGTGGAATGAAGTTTGCAGATTTCCTGGAGATTATAAAACTTAATAATTCACAAAAACCATAAGACTCCGTTAGAAAAACAAAACTGGTAAAAATTTCTAGATTTTTACACGTGACGCCGTCAAGAGTTAACTCGTGACGCCGTCAGAAGTGACCTGCAGAAATTCTTATGTTAAGTTTCCGGAAAATTTCTGGAAAAACTTGGTCCTACTTCCTGGAAAATCCTGCAAAACTTCATTATGACTCAATACAAGCATTAGACTCTAACAATTACGAATATACATGTTCATTTAATATTGTGGAGAATCATGATCGGTTTGTTTCTTGAAAACATATTTGGGGTTTCCCCTTACACTTATCTTTTGCAAAAATACATTTAGGTGGAGTTAAGACTAGGCCAAAACAACAAAGTAAAGTATTTCCACTATTTAGTTTAGAAACATGATCTACCAACAATAAAAATAAAGCGTGCATACGGAAGCAATTAACAAACAAACAAAATAAAATCACACAAAACATGGGTTGCCTCCCAAGAAGCGCTTTTCTTTATTTACGAGTCTTGTAGCTAGACTCAAGGTCATGGGTTACTACGTGACCTCGTCATCAAACGTCACATCCTCCTCACTAATCATTTCATTGTTATTTTCTTGATAATGTTTTACACGTTGTATGTTGACAGTAAATTCCCTACCTTCATTGTCCAATAACACCACGGCTCCAGTTTTAGAGGAATTCTTCACCGTAAATGGTCCATACCATCTAGACTTAAGTTTTCTCAGAAATAATCTCAACCGAGAATTGTATAATAGGACCTTGTCTCCCTCTGAAAATTCTTTGGGTTTCTTAATTCTCTGGTCATGCCATCTTTTTGCTCTCTCTTTATATGTGATGGAAGATTCGTAGGCTTCTAACCTAAGCTCATCAAGCTCGTGTAATTGCAAGAACCTATTATTTCCAGCAATTGTGTAATCTAAGTTACATGTCTTAAGTGCCCAATAAGCCTTATGTTCTAATTCCATTGGTAAGTGACATGCCTTACCATACACCATGCGGAACGGGGTCGTTCCAATAGGTGTTTTGTAGGCGGTTCGGAATGCCCATAAGGCTTCGTCGAGTTTAAATGACCAGTCCTTTCTATTTTGACTAACCGTCTTTTCAAGTATTCTTTTAATAGCCCTATTGGTGTTTTCGACTTGGCCATTGGTTTGTGGATGATAGGCGGTGGAGAACCGATGGGGTACTCCATACCTCATCATGACCTTTTCCATTTGTGCATTGCAAAAATGGGCCCCCCTATCACTGATGAGAGCTTTAGGAATCCCGAATCTCGTGAAAAGCTTTTTCAGGAAATGAATAACTACTCTGGCGTCATTGGTCCTAAGGGCTTGTGCCTCAACCCATTTTGAAACATAGTCAATGGCGACTAATATGTATTCGTTCCCCCTGAAGATGGAAAGGGTCCCATGAAGTCAATCCCCCAAACATCGAAGACCTCACATACTTGTATAAAGTTTTGAGGTGCTTCATCCCTATGTGATATGTTCCCGGCCCGTTGACATGCATCGCATGCCTGCACCATTTCTTTTACATCACGGAAAATTGTGGGCCAATAGAATCCCGCATCGAGAATCTTTCGGGCGGTAATGTTTATCCCATGATTCCCGCCAGAGGGACCAGAGTGACATTCCCTCATAATCTTCACTGCCTCACTTTCCGAAACACAGCGTCTTATAATTTGGTCAGGACACCTTCGGAATAAAAACGGTTCATCCCAAAAGTAGTATTTTAGCTGAGAAAAGAACCTTTTCCTTTCGTACCTAGTAAGGTGTTCAGGAACAAGTCTACTTGCGAGGTAATTAGCAAAATTGGCATACCACGGCTCCGAATCAATCATTAACATGAGTTGTTCGTCAGGAAATGAATCCCTAATCTCACTTCTATCGTGCATATTCAAGGGGTTTTCGAGACGAGATAGATGATCTGCGGCCAGATTTTCTGCCCCCCTCTTATCACGAATCTCAACATCGAATTCTTGTAGCAACAAGATCCACCGAATTAGTCGTGGCTTAGCATCCTGCTTCGCAAAAAGATATCGAAGAGCCGAGTGATCAGTGAAGACGACTGTTTTTGAAAGGACAAGATATTGTCGGAATTTGTCGAATGCAAACACTACGGCTAATAATTCTTTCTCGGTGGTGGAGTAATTCTCTTGAGCGGGATTCATGGTTTTGCTAGCGTAGTAAATAGGTTGGAAAAGCTTGTCACGCCGTTGGCCTAATACAGCCCCGACAGCGAAGTCGCTAGCGTCACACATGATTTCAAATGGTAACTCCCAGTTGGGTGTGATCATGATTGGAGCTTGTGTGAGTTACTTTTTTAAGAGATCGAATGCATCCTTGCATTCTTGGGAAAAATCGAACGGAGCATCCTTCACAAGTAGTTTAGTCATTGGCCGAGCGATTTTGGAGAAATCTTTGATGAATCTCCGATAAAACCCGGCATGCCCCAAGAAGCTGCGTATTGCTTTAACAGTTGTGGGGTATGGTAACTTAGATATAGCTTCAACTTTAGCTTGGTCCACCTCTATTCCGTTCCCTGAGATCTTATGCCCAAACACAATCCCTTCTTTTACCATGAAATGACACTTTTCCCAGTTTAGCACCAAGTTGGTTTCCTCACACCGTTTAAGCATCTTTTCTAGATTAGCAAGACAGCGGTCGAAGGAGTTCCCGAAGACCGAAAAGTCATCCATGAACACTTCCATGCTGTCTTCCATGAGTTCGTGAAAGATTGCGGTCATGCATCGCTGGAAAGTAGCAGGGGCATTACATAGCCCAAAAGGCATCCTTTTGTAGGCAAATGTTCCATAGGGGCAAGTAAACGTGGTCTTTTCTTGGTCCTCAGGTGCTATGGGAATTTTAAAATACCCAGAGAATCCATCCAAGAAGCAATAGTACTCGTGTCCCGACAATCTCTCTAACATCTGATCAATGAATGGCAAGGGAAAGTGATCTTTCCTCGTGGCATCATTGAGCTTTCGAAGTCAATGCATACCCGCCATCCAGTGACCGTTCTCTGGGGCACCATCTCACCCTTGTCATTCTTAACTACAGTCATTCCATCCTTCTTAGGTACAACCTGCACAGGACTGACCCATGGGCTATCCGAGATCGGGAAAATCAATCCTACATCCAGAAGTTTGATAACTTCTTTCTTTACTACTTCCTTAATGTTAGGGTTCACCCGCCTCTGGGGTTGCACGGTAGGTTTATAATCTTCTTCCATGAGAATCTTATGTGTGCAAAAAGTTGAGTCAATCCCCTTAATGTCGGCCACACTCCATGCGAGCACCCCTTTGTATTTCTTTAGGACCTCTAAGAGTTTACCTTTTTGTTCATGTTCCAAGGAAGAGTTTATGATTACCGGCAGTTGGTCTTCTCCCTGAAGGAAGGCATACTCCAAATGGTTAGGAAGCTCTTTAAGATCTAACTCAGGAGGTTCTATAATAGAAGGTTTGAGCTTGTTTTCGGGCTTTCGGAGCTCGAGATGCTTCGTTGCCTCTTGTCTGGGGTAGAAGGAGACGACACCAACATCCTCCATCTTTTCTACCTCTAGCAAAGGCAGAAAACTCTCGTCCCGTAGCCAGCCTTCATCGATCTGTTCATCGACACAACTATCAATGACATCTGTGAGTTCATCGACTACCCCGATGAAATAGAGCCGGTTGGCTGCTTCGAGGGAGAGGTCCATAGAATCCTTAATGTCGAAGGTCGTGCTATCGGTTCCCACTCGTAAGGTTAATTTGCCGTCATATACATCAATGACTGCACGAGCGGTAGCAAGAAATGGTCTCCTTAAGATGATGGGTACCAAGTCATCCTCCTCCATATCTAGGATTACGAAGTCGACCGGGAATTTGAATTTCCCGACTTTGACTAGCACATTCTCGCATATCCCTACGGGGTACTTGACCGATCTATCGGCTAGTTGGATGTTCATACGGGTAGACTTTAATCCAGAGTATCCTAGTTTAAGGAACATAGAGTGAGGCATGAGATTGATACTCACTCCCAAATCGGCAAGAGCATTCTTGATTGATAGAGATCCTATGGAGCAAGGCAGGGTGAAGCTGCCCGGATCGTCTACCTTTTTTGGTAGCCCTCGATGGGTCACCACTGAGCATTCTTCCCCCAGGGTCACAAGACCCTTGAGTTTCTTCCGGTTAGCAAGTAGTTTTTTAAAGTATGCGCTATACTTTGGCATGTGATAGCAAGCATCAAGGATGGGTATGGTGACAACCGAGTCTTTTAGGTATGACAAGAATCTCTTGTTATCATTCTCAGTTTTCTGGTTCCTTAATCGGGATGGAAACGGGATTCTCACAAGTTGGTTAGGTAGGGTTGATGGGGAAGGGGTCGTCAAGGGCGGTTGGTCGGGGGTCTTGCCGCCGACATCCTCCTCCTCTTCGCCAGGTTTGTTTGGATCGGGGGTGATGGGGGACGAGCTTGGGTAAGGTGGGTACTTGGTTGTTGTTCCAGCTCGAGTGGTTATCGCGAGCATGGGGTCTTTTTTGCTTACTGATGGCATTTCAAGATTATCTAGGGCTGAGTTAAGCTTGTTGAAAAATTCTCCAATGTCATCCTGCTGCTCGTCGAAAAGCTCATTAAGACCTTTCATTTGCAAGCCTTTTTCTTGAGTGAAGTGACCAAGGTCATCTTCAAAAGTGCTCCTGATCTCGAATTCAGGGCCTTCCTCTCCTTCTTTTCTCTTTACCAGATTTCCCCAGAGGGTGTAATCGTCATTTTGGTAAAAGGGCAAAAGGGAGGGATCAGCATAAATGTCCCCTCCTGACAAGCATGCATGTTCAGTTGTGGCTGCTCCTCCGCATTCTTCTACCTCATGCGGGCCCCCACAGTAATCGCAGATTAAGTAAGGATTCGACAGTTGTTTAGGTAATTGCGATCCAGCTAGGTATTCCACTCTTTTGTGAATTTTTCTCAACCGATCTGAGGTGATTTCAGAAATGCTGACAGTCGACTCAGGTTCATCCCAAGTGTCATCCTGGTCTTGAGCATATTCTTCAATCCTATCCCATCCTTCTTTGGAACTAAGATTGGCCAATCTCCCTATTCTAGATTGGTTAATTCCGTTTCGATCGTTAGAGGAGATATTATCGTAGAAGATTTGGACCAAGAGCCAAAGCTCAATGCCATGATGGGGAACTTGTCTTATTAAATCTTTGAATCTAATCCACGATTTATGGAAGGGTTCGTCCTTCCCTTTTCGGAAACGGAGGATCCTATCTCTAAACGCTGAGGTTTTTCCCGGTGATATGAGTTGCTCCCATGTGAAAATAGATTCAGAAGGGAGTTTATCATACCATTCTTGGGCTTTTTCATATAGGGTGAAAGGTAAGAATCGCAATCGGGACGTGTCTCTAGTAGCCCCATCCGTATGGAGGGTGTCTACTATTTTCAGGAAGTCTTTAATGTGTTGGATTGGATCTTCCTCATCTAATCCGCAAAACTTACACACACTTTGGACAAGCCAAACATCGTTTGCATGCAAAACCTCGTTGGTGTGTTCGTTTGGGTAGACAATGGCGTTTGAGAAGCCACGAGAGGTTGGGGAGGAGTAGTCCTTAAGGCGCTTAGGAATGGGGGTTGCGGGGGTACTCATCACGTCGTTGGGTTGGGAGCTAGGGGTTGTGACATGATTTTCTGAATTTTCTTCAGAAAGGGGTGCATCAAAATCGATGGCAACGCTAGATGGTTCAGAAGTTGAGTGATATTGTCTCAATCTATGCATTTCTCTTTCGGGTTCCGCGTAAGGCAAGACAAGGTTTCTAGTGGAACTACGACTCCTAGTGATCCTAAGGTTAAAGGATTCGTCGTTTGCCATGATGGCAGGTGGTGAAGAGTTACGAACAAAGACACAAAGAAATAAGATAGACTAAAGAAAACCTAAAAATATAAAAATAAAATCTTACTAGAAAGGAATCTAGCAAGTAGACCTAATAAAAAGAAATTCTAACCTAGACAATAACTATTCCCCGGCAACGGCGCCAAAAACTTGGTACGTGGGAATCGCACCAAGCTTTACCTCTCTAGGGATCTTGGGAAGCTTACAACCCCCACCAGGCAGTGTACCTGATCATTGTAGTATAGTATAGTGACAAGTACCAGGGGATTGATCGTTCAGCTAGGAATAGTGTCGCTAGGATTAGAAAACCTAAATACTAGTTCTAAAGGTGAGAGATGATTATTTTTTGTATTTTTATATTTTTTAGAAACCAGGTAAAAATCTCGGGTTTAAAGGATTTGGGCGGAATGAGTTGCTAGTCAACTAACCCAATACTAAAGATGCAATCAAAATAAAATACTAGAAATGAAAATAAACTAAATTATACTAAAGTTGTGAGCAATAAGTGGAGAAAATGTGTTTACTTAGATTTCACTACTCCCTAGACATCTTTTACACGTTAATTACTTGTCATAGTTGCATGGATGACGGATTGTATTCCTTAATACCATTCATGGGGTGGCGCACTTAACTCCCCAATTCTATGAGCTCTTATGTCCTCCTATGCCATGCCCAACACAACCATAGGGATTATAAACAGTGGCTCATGCATTAAATACAACCAATAAAGACCTAGTGCACATCGGTTCATGTTTCCTAAGACGTTCAAGCATGTTACCATTAGGAGATCTGCCAGTTTTCTTAAGCCTAACATAAAATTCATTCATCCAAAACAACGATAAACAAGTAATCAACACATAATTAACATCTAGGTTTCATTAGATCCAAGCAAACACAAGATAGATCTAGCCTAGCATGATGGAATTAAGACAAGAACAAGATATAGACAACCAACACATAGACATATTGATTGAATTAAAAGAATACTTATCTCAATTACACATGAAAGGTATCAAGGGCTTAGAACCCTTGAAAAACCTATAAAATTCGCACCAAGTTCGTACTTAGGGTTTCTCCAAAACTTCTCTTTTTTTTAATGTGAAAATTAGAAAACTATATATAGGAAATAGGGTCTGACGGTGTCAAGACAAAACCTGTGACGCCGTCACCTCGCCGTCAAAACTCTTCTCGGACTGCCTTGATCTACTTTTGACGCCGTCATGTGTTGTGCATTTCCAGGCCGTCATGCATTTTACTCTTGACGCCCTACTTCGTGACGCTGTCAAATCTGTACTGGATCGTCATGGAAATTGCTCTTGACGCCGTCAGGAATTCCTTCTTGACGCCGTCACCTACTGTTCCCAGCAAGGAAAATTAAGACTTTGGTGTTTTCTTCACTTTTATGCTCCAAAAACGTCCGAATTGCTTCCTTTTCCAGATTTCACTCCCAAAGTACCTAAAATCACAAAAGGAACGATTTAGGGCAATATTTGATCAAATAAGTTCAATTCCGGGCTTAAATGACCCCCTAAAAGTGGTTCCTTTTTCGCCTCATCACTTTCTTTCTTTCTTTCTTTCTTTCTTTCTTCTTCTTCTTCTTCTTCTTCTTCTTCTTCTTCTTCTTCTTCTTCTTCTTCTTCTTCTTCTTCTTCTTCTGTTTTTAGTTTTTTGAGATACAAGGTGGTTCCTTACATAATTTCTAGGTAGGTCCTACTTTTTTTTCCTTACATAGCTTCTATACGATCTGGGTTTCTAAGGTGGTTCCTGGGAACCACCTACACTTGCCTTAGGTCTGCCTCTTGGATTTATAGTAAGTCATCTACAATGCATAAGAAGCAAAACAAACCTAAAACTTCTCCTAGATGGATACAAACTGCTAAATCTTTGGAGACTAGGAATAATGACAAGCGTTCCACTATGCATAAGAAGCTTAACAATCCTAGACCTTGCCATAAGTGGATTCCAACTGGTAGAATTTTTAAGGACGTCGGTCTTAAGTGGATACCTACCGAAAAGCTGCTTACCAATGGCAATACCATGGTTGACCGTGAAACCCCCAAGGATTTGGATACTGATGTCACTAACCCATATATATGCAATTAAATGTGTAATATTAGTGCAGGTAGTCCTTACTCAGTTGCAGGTGCATCGATCATTCACTACATGAGAAGTCTCAAAGTATGGAGGCCTAAAGCAAGCATATCTCCTGCTTCAGGAGGTCTGGAAAGTCAATGTTGATGTATGTGTAAATATGACGTTTGAACAAATCAGTTCAAGCCTCGTTCTTCAATGACTATGATATTTGAACAAATCAGTTCAAGCCTCGTTCTTCAACGACTATGACGTTCGAACACTTTCAGTTCAAGCCTCGGTCCTCAATGTCAACATAATGGTGTCTGCTGACAACACTTCAGGCCCCATTCCTTAAAGAAAGGAAAGGCGTACGCTTGAGTACGCTTTATATTAAGAAGAAGAGAAATCCTCTTGTTTATGACCACTCTCAACAACTTGCTTCATGCTTTCTCCATGTTCATTCAGTCATCAAGAGGATCTACTTATCTTTGATTAAATTCTTATTCGCTTGTTCAATCAAAAATGCCAACCTCGTATGCAATTTTTGAGGGGGAGAAGGGTGAGTAAACTACATGATTGATTGTATTCTTATTCACCAGCTCAATCAAAAATGGCAACCTCGTGTGCAATTTTTGAGGGGGAGAAGTGTGAATAAACTACATGATTAATTGTATTCTTATTCACCTGTTTAATCATAAATGGCAACGTCGTATGCAATTTTTGAGGGGGAGAAGTGTGAATAAACCACATGATGATTGTATATTGATGTTTGAAGAATGGTCATACGACTCTCCTCCAACACCTAATGTTCCACTTACTAAGGAGACTAGGGTTTATGTTTGATGAATACTTCCAATCTCCAATGAATGTTGATCTTCTAGTTCCTGAAGCTCTTGCTCAGGTTCCTGCTGACTCAACTGGTTCACCTTCCTCAATCTCCATTGATCAAGATTGATTGGTGCTAAACAGTCAACTTAATTAACCAAAGGAATGATCAATAAGGTTAAATAGCATAAACCAATACTCCGTGGAGTGTAGTGTCTCCCCGGGTCGTTAGATCCCAATGAGGCGTGAAATTTGAAATAAGACGACTTTGCGATCAGGTGAAATGAACAGGAAAAGGGTTCAAGTGATTATACTACTGAAATATAAGTAAAAATAACTTCAATAAGCTATATCAACTAATACGTGAAATAAGATAATCACAAACGTAAAGGAACTAAAAAACGCGTACGTTTAATATTTAAAATAAACGTAAACGTACCAATTAAAAAATCAAATCTTATCAATATAAGTCCCACGAATGTGAAATTTATATTTTTGGAATCCTAAAAATAAAAGAAAATTATTGGAAATTTAAAATTATTTTTATAACTATTTATTTAATTATTATTAATTAATAACTATGTTTAATTATTTAATATTACACTAAAATATAAGAAATTAAGAAATAACCCTAGAAAAATAAAATTTTAACTTAGAAAAATCTAAAATACCCTAAAACTTATTTTAGAACTGAATTTATATTTTTTTACACTTTTTATCTATTTATTATTAATTTAAAACTATTTATTAGTTAAATTAAACTAAATTGATTTTTTATAAATACTAAATAAACAAAGAAAAATCTGAAACTTTTTCTATAAATACTTTAAGGTGACAGGAAACTAAACAAATATAAAAAGTACTAAGTGCTTAATGAAAAAGATGAGAAATAAGCTAAAAAAGCTAAAGCTTCTTAAATAGAAGCTATCAATTTCCTTAAATATGATGATTTTCTAAATTTTATTCTACAAACTTATTATACTACTGAAAATGAGTGACTTTTACAAAAACAACAGGATTGGAACCTTGGAATAAGCTAAGTGAGAGCTTATTGGATACCACAGATAAGCTTTTAAGCTTAAAAGTGGATTTTGAGCTTGCAAAAGCTTATAACAAGCTAGCAAACAGGAACCAAAGGATGTTTAAGCTACAAGCTAATGTAATGAACTGGAAACAAGATAAAAGTACAAGAGATAAGCAATAAATAAGCTTAAAGAAGCAAATAAGCAAATCCAATTCTCACAGCAAACCAAACAAGCCTGCAGAGATTTTTAAAGGCAAATTTAGCTTAAGAAATAAGCTAAAAAGCACAAAATATGCTCTGAGATAGGAAGTTGGGCTGGTGGGCTTTCCAAAAAACCAAAACTCACACTCTGGGGTCCACAAATGAGCTTATGAAGGGCTTATGAAAAAGCTCAATATACACTGAATACTCAGTGTTCACAGTGAAATGGGACAAGATATAAGCTACAAGCAGGCTTATTAGACAAGCTAGAAAATGAAAAATAAGCTCTGATCCTATGAAATTGGTGGATAAGTTTCTCAGAGAATCAAATATCACAAGATAAGTCCAAGAATTGAGCTTTTTATGAGCTTGTGAAAAGTACTCACCTACACTGATTGCTCAGTGTAGTGAGTAAATTTGAGCAAAATGGATAAGCATGATAAGCAATCCAAATAAGCAAATAATGGAAAAACAAGCATACATATAGCAAATTAGCTAGAAGGGCTTCACAAAGCAACAAAGTAAACAAGCTAAACCTAACTATTAAAGATTGTGCAAGCTTATGAAAGTGAGTCTCAAGTCTGTGCACATGACACTTTTATGAAAAAGTGCTAAAAGTTAAGCACAAATTAAGCAGTTATACTAAGGTATAAAAATTAACAAAAATAGTCTAATAAATATGAGCAACAAAATATTATTATCCTACAAGCACAAGATCTGAAACTAAGTATCAAGACGTATAGAAAATTAACAAGTTTTAATAAAAAACTGACAACTAGGAAATTTTGACTTTTGAAGATCTTGATTATGTTGACTTTTGTGAGTTTAGATCTGATCCTACTGACTTAATATGATGTAATAAGCTTATATAAGTCTAAATTAAGCAACCATGATGACTTATGAACTGATTTGATGAGAAATGGTTTATGAGAGTTCAACAGTTAACAAGTATGATGGATTTAAAGGTGATTTTGACTTTTTCACAAAGAACACTTGTATATTATGGCTTGATTACTCTAATAGAACCTTATGTGACATGTTTGAACCAAAGACTCTCACTGAAACACAAGGGAACTTTTTGAACAACCCTGTACCAAACACCCCTATATTAAACTGATTTTGAGATTTTCAATTCAAGAGACTGATTCAGGGCATGTTTTGCATACACAAGTATTTAACATGATGTAACAAGCTAATTGAACCAAAAAAACACAACTCTTAACAACAGTTACCTATAAATTGAAATTATACTAAAATGGCAGTTAAGAGCAAATTTAAGCATCAAAGCAAACCAATGAACAAGCAGGTTAAATTAAGCAATAGACTCATTCAAATACACTAAAAAATCATGAAATATCAAAGATAAGAAGTGCATAAGCACTACTACAGTAAAATACTATATATAGAAAATTGCTTACAAATTGATCCTGTGTGATCCAAATCCAAGAACCAAGTGTCACACCTATCCTAATACCTCCCCCGAGGTTCTAAAACTATGGCAATCCATAATCAACCATGCTCCACTGCTTCTTCATCATTGAACACTGATTTTTGTATTTTTTTTTGGTATTTTCTTGATTTTTTTTAGTATTTTTCTTTTTTAAGTAATATTGATATTTAAGGTTTCTAAAAGCTAAAATAAGCTTTGTCAGGAGCTTATATGAGCTTGTGAGTCCAGAATAACATTAAACAACACCATTCACACCAATATGAAATTTTGAGCTTTTTAATGCATAAACTGAATTGAACAAGATAACTTGAAATTGAGACTGAAAAGAGGTTTTTATTATACTAAGAACATGAAATACAAAGCTTGAAAATTTAATTTATACACTGGAATTGAAAATTACATAAGTCGACACTAAGAAACTATAATTACACTAGATATGTATCCACATTGCTTCCTCTTTGCTTTATAATGACCTTTTCTGACATCCAAGACTTCTCTGCATCTTTCCTACCACCTTTTGACCATTGATTCACTGTAATTAATCCTAGCCATACAAATGGCATTTTTGGCGCCAAAATTGAAACAGGTGGATTAGGGCAGTTTCTTTGCAATTAAAGAATTTTGGGAGCTTGTAGAGGTGGAGGGGACATGGGAAATGTATTTTAGATGAGTTTCGACAAGTTGCCCAGAAAAATAGGGGTTGTGAGTGAAACAGTGGAAGGTTGAAGGCGGGGAAGCATTTAATGCAAAATGGGTTGTGAATTATGAGATGGAAGGGGTAGGTGGTGAGCTGAGGAGGACAGGTGGTGAGGGAGAGGTGGCAAAACCACCCTGGTATTGGGTTTGCAGGTGGGAGGGAGACGGGTGAACAGTGGTTGTGGTATTTATGGGAGGGTTGACCGTTTGACCCTGGTTTAAATATTTAAAGGGGTGGGCTGGTGTTATTTGGGCCAAAAGGGTAGGCTTGGTTAGGTTATGTTTGTATGTGGTTTTGGGTTTTAGATATTAAGGGTCCGGTTGGTTTGTATAATTTTAAGCCCAAGGACCTTATGTGTAATTTCTGAATTCTTGAAGGGTTGAACATGGAACTTTTACAAAGTTTATCAAAGGACCATTCATCCCAAGTTTCAATAATACAAGGACCATAAAAGCATTTTTCCAATTTTTAAGACTCGGGGTACTTGTTTTGCCATTTTTGAAACTTCAGGGTCTAATCTTGCCATTTGATAAAAAGATTTATTCAAGGACCAATTTGATAACTTAGAATAACACAGGGACCTTGAATGACAATTTTCCGCATTTTGCATACTACGGACTATTTTTGCCAATTTATGAAAGTTCAGGGACTGAAACTGCCAAGTGCACAAACTTTGATCATTATTTAACTGTTTTCCATCCTTTTGCACCTGAAACATATAAAAACACTTTCCAAGACTATTTTATGTATTTTGAGGCATTTCAGTGTGTTTTTAATTGTTTTTGCAGTTCAGATGGGACAAAAATAATAAGTATTTGGACACTCATCAATCCCCCACACTAAACTATTGCTAGTCCCTAGCAATTTTTTTTATGAAAATTTAATGGATTTTAATTCTCTTTACCAAAATCCACCACTTCTGGAGTAGCCAAATGTTTCAGTTCAAGTAAGAACTATGGTACACCGATAACCATGTGATTTTGAGCAAACCACCAGCTTTCAACGGTTTTGATTTGTCTTTACCAGAAGCCGTTTGCTTCTGGACTAGCCAACTCTTGATGGAATACAGTCATCATCTTGGTGAGCTGATTACCAATTATGGTTTTCCACTGCCTTTACCACAAGCCATAACCTTGCGGGCTTGCCAACTCTTTACGATTAAAGATATGGAGAGTTGAATACCATACAATTTTGGGCAAATTGTCAGCCATAAACGGATTTGAGTTATCTTTACCAAGAGCCGTTTGCTCCTGGATTAGCCAGTCCGTTTGTCGGTTAGACATGGTGGACTGATAACCATAAAAATTTGAAGCTCATGTGAAAAAAATTTGAAAATTTTGGCCAAAAACGGGGGTACTAGAAGGTATAATGTGAGAAAATTTGCTAGAATTCCCCCCCCCCCCCACACTTAGAATTGAATATTGTCCTCAATATTCAAAGTCCCGGCTATTATGCCGACTCTTTGAACGTAAAAAGGCAACATTACAAGCTAAATGTGGAAATAACATTTTTCACTTTATTTATATAGATATACATACATTTACACACCATTTTTTTTTATATATATATATACATTGTAAACAGCAGGGGACAGCCACTCCCCCACACTTGGGTGTTAGAAAATAGAAAGAAGTCAGAGACATGGGTGAAAACCCATGTTGTGCTACTGTTTTTGTTCACGGAGTTGCTAGCTTGACTCGCTCCCCGAATTCATTGGTTCTTGGGGAATGTTTGGAGATCAGGGACAACCACGGATGGTATGTCCTCTCCAAAATAATGTTTCAACCGATGCCCATTCACTTTGAAACATAGACCGTCATTTTGAGATAACTCAACGGTACCATATGGATAAACCTTAGTGATAGTGAATGGGCCAGTCCAACGGGTTTTGAGTTTACCCGAGAAGATCTTTAATCTAGAATTAAAGAGAAGGACTCGATCACCAACGTTAAAAATGCGGTTCTTTATTTTTGAGTCATGAATCTTCTTTGTCTTTTCTTTATAGATCAAAGAGTTCTCGTAAGCCTGATCATGTAGTTCATTTAATTCATTCATTTGAACTTTTCGGTGATCACCCGCAGTTTTGATGTCAAAGTTGGCATGTTTCAAGGCCCAGTAGGCTTTGTGCTCAAGTTCCATCGGAAGATGACATGTCTTTCCGTACCCAAGCTTGTAAGGCGTACACCCAATGGGTGTTTTATAAGCTGTACGAAAGGCCCATAATGCGTCATCCAATTTATCCGACCAGGCAGCACGGTTTTCTCCTATTGTCCTCTTAAGTATCCTTTTGATACCACGGTTTGAAACCTCCACTTGCCCACTTGTTTGTGGGTGATACGCGGTAGAAAGACGGTGAGTTACACCATAATTTTGCATGACTTTGTCAAAATTGTTATTGCAGAAATGCGTACCACGATCACTTATGATAGCACGTGGAGTTTCAAAACAGGCAAAAAGAGATTTCAGGAATTTCACAACAACTCGGGCATCATTTGTGGGTAAAGTTTTTGCTTCAACCCATTTTGACAAGTAGTCAACAGCCACAAGTATGTATTTGTTTCCTCTAGATGATGGGAATGGCCCCATAATGTCAATGCCCCAGATGTCAAAGATCTCACAGACTTGAATAGCATTTTGTGGCATCTCATTTCTTTGTGAAATGTTTCCGTGACGTTGAGAAGCGTCACAGGTTTTAATGAGATCCTGGGCATCCTTATAAATTGTGGGCCAGAAGAATTCGGAATCAAACACCTTTTTGGCGGTGTAATTGGGACTATGATGGCCCCTAGTAGGTCCAGCATGGCAAGCCTTGAGAATTTCAGTGGCTTCCTGCCCATACACACACCGCCGGATGACTTGATCCGCACAGATTTTGAATAAGTAGGGGTCGTCCCAGAAGTAATGTTTGACATCCTTAAAGAATTTATTCTTCTGCTGGGTTGACATCCCTTTCACAACAAAGTTACCCGCATGGTAGTTTGCGAAGTCAGCAAACCATGGGGTACTAGAATCTCCACGAAAAGCAACCGCATTGAGTGTTTCGAGAGGAAATGTTTCATTTATCTCCTTTTTCTCATACACATCTTAATGAGGGTTCTCTAATCGGGACAGATGATCAGCAGCCAGGTTCTCAACTCCTTTTTTTATCACGAATAATGATATCAAATTCCTGAAGGAGGAGAACCCAACGGAGCAATCTCGGCTTTGCATCTTGTTTTGCAAAGAGATATTTTAGAGCCGAGTGATCCGTATACACTACGCATTTCGTCAAGATTAAGTATGGCCGAAACTTTTCAAAAGCATACACCACGGCTAATAATTCTTTTTCCGTAGTGGTGTAATGAGTTTGAGCTTCGGTCATAGTTTTGCTTGCGTAGTGGATAGGCTGAAAGTGTTTCATTTTGTGTTGCCCCAAGACTGCACCGATAGCAAAATCACTTGCATCGCACATGAGCTCAAAGGGTAAATCCCAGTCGGGGGCAACAAGAATTGGTGCTTCAGTAAGCTTTTTCTTCAATGTTTCAAAAGCTTCGATGCACTCTGGTGAGAAGATAAAAGGAGCATCCTTCTCGAGGAGATGAGTCATTGGCCGGGAGATTTTAGAAAAATCTTGTATGAATCTACGATAGAAACCGGCATGACCCAAGAAACTCCTAATACCTTTTACGGTAGTAGGGTGAGGCAATTTAGCAATGACATCAACCTTAGCTCTGTCAACCTCAATCCCATTCTTGGAAATCTTATGGCCGAGGACAATGCCCTCTTTGACCATAAAATGACTCTTTTCCCAATTTAGACATAGATTGGTGTCTTCACACCTTTTCAGCATGTTTTCTAAATTGGTGAGACATGTTTGGAATGAATCCCCAATGACCGAGAAGTCATCCATAAAGACCTCCATTGTTTTACCGATCATGTCGGTGAATATGGCCATCATGCACCTCTGGAACGTACCTGGAGCATTACATAAGCCAAAAGGCATACGTTTATAAGCAAAGGTTCCATAAGGGCATGTAAAGGTAGTCTTTTCTTGATCCGATGGATCAATAGGGATTTGAAAGTAACCTGAGAAACCATCAAGGAAATAATAGTACTCGTTTCTTGCTAATCTCTCAAGCATCTGATCCATAAAGGGCAGTGGAAAGTGGTCTTTGTGGGTGGCGTCATTCAACTTACGATAGTCAATGCAAACACGCCACCAGGTAACCAGCCGAGTTGGAATCAACTCATTTTCCTCATTAGTGATTACAGTAATGCCACCCTTTTTTGGGACGCAATGGATGGGACTAACCCATGGACTGTCAGAGATGGGGTAAATCAATCCTGCATCAAGAAGTTTGAGAACCTCTTGTTTAATGACATCATGGATTTTTGGATTCACCCGTCTTTGATGTTGCACTGCGGGCTTGAAGTCATCCTCCATTAAGATTTTGTGTGTACAAAAATCTGGGTTAATACCCTTAATATCGGAGAGCTTTCAAGCAATTGCTTGCTTGTGTGACTTCAAGACCTTTATGAGAGCAACCTTTTCCTCATTAACCTTTAGCAATAATGACGGGTAATTTATCATTACCCTCCAAAAATGCGTATTCAAGATGAGGAGGTAAGTCCTTGAGCTCGACCTCAGGAAATTCATCGTTTTTATCAACCGATTTAATTTCCTCATTATGAAGTTCTACGGGAGGGAATGGAGGAGAATTATCCTGATTTAGCAATTTCTCAAGAAGAAGAATATCTCCCTCCAGATCAATCTCAGTGTTATCAATTCCCTCTGGAACTGAATCACTTATGAGAAAAGCCTCAACCTCTTCCAAAATGAAATCACTTCCCTCAAACGGAGTGAGAGAAGGGGAAGAGTCGAAAATGATAGGTTGAGATGATGAAGTGGGATCCCCACTCACAGAATTATAAGAATAACCAAGAAATTCTTGAGAGTACTCCTCTGAAGCAATGTCTATGATGTTTATTCGGTTAACTGATTCAGAATCATAATTTGAGGAGTACCTCGAGGTTTGTTCAAGGTTAAAGGTAACAGCTTCATTACCCACAAGCAAGGTGATTTCTTGCTCAAATACATCAATAAGAGCACGACCCGTTCTAAGGAATCCTCTCCCAACAATGAGAGAAACCCTTTGATCAGCATCAAAATCAACAACCACAATGTGAGCTAGGAGATGGAACTTTCCTACCTTCACAAACACGTCCTCGGCAATGCCAAGAGGACGAGATATTGAACGATCTGCAAGCTCTAGAGTCATGCAGGTAGGAGTAAGATCCGGAAGAGAAAGTTTCTTCTAAACTGAATAAGGCATCAGGTTGATGCTTGCACCAAGATCAGCCAACGCATAGCAATCAACCATTCCTGGAAATACACAAGGTATTAGAAAGTTTCCAGGATCTCCAAGCTTCTCAGGAAGCTTCTTTAAAAGAACTGCTGAGCAGTTCTCATTCAATGGAGTTTTTGCCATTTCAAACAGTTTCTCCTTGTTGCTTAACAAATGTTTGATTGTTGATGCAAACTTGGGCATCAGAATAATAGCATCCGCGAAGCTAATGTCAAAATGCAAATTGATTGGCCTTTAACGGTCAGATAATTATTGGTCAACCACTTGTGAATGGTCAACTATAATAGTCAAACAGCCTAGGCCAATGCTTCCGTGGAATACAGTGTTTCCCCGGGTCGTAATGTCCCAACGAGGTTGTGATGGTATTAAAGACGAATCTGTGATCAGTGATTATGAACAGGAAAGGGTATAAAGTGTGTGTGAGTGATTAAACAAGGGTTTTATAAAACAAAATAACTTAGATAAACTATTTTATCGATTACGTAAAAGCTAGGTATTTAAAAACGTTTAATAACTAAAAACGTGTACGTTTAATTTAAATCTACGTAAATGTACGAAACAAAAACGGTTTTAACTAAAGAAGTAATTTGCATACCTTAGGGGCTTAAATGCAAATTAAATAAACTTAAAATATTTATTTTATAATTACTAATTATTTAATTAATTATTATTATTTAATAACTATTTATAATTATTTAATAATACACTAATAATTAAGAAAATGTGAAATAAATCTAAAAATATATAAAATTAAAATTTCTAAAAGTCTAAAATATTATAAAACTTATTTTAAAAATAAAATTATATTTTTCTTACTATTTATCTAATTATTATTAATTAATTACCATTTAATTATTATTTAGCTAATTATATGATTTAAATTATTATAAATACTAAAAAGACTTAGATAATTAAGAAGATTTTTATAAATCTAATTAACCATCACAGGAATCCTAAAAAATTATAAAAACTTTATTTTATGTATTTTTAAACTAGTTTACTAATTATTATTCTATTTATTAATTAATTACCAATTAAACTATTTAAATTATAAAAACTAGTAAATGAATAGTTAAAATTATAAGAAAATTTCTAAAATTATTTTATGACATATAAATGCTAGGAAAAATATAAAAACTAGGTGTTGCTTTGTAAAAACTAATTATGCTATTTAAAACTTATTTATTAATTAATTACTAATAAAACTAATTTTAATTCTAATAAATACTAAATGATAATATAAAAATCTAATAAAATTACTAAAAATACTTTAATATAAAAGGAAACTAATAAAAATATAAAAATATAGGTTACTTAATAAAAATCTAAAAATGAAAATTAAAATTAAATTATATTAAATAGAAACTATCAAATATTATTATATTTGTTTTTCTGGATTTTTGTTTTACCAACCTATTTTATACCTAAAATTAACTAACTTTTGTAAAAACAATTATTTTATAAGCTAATAATAAGCACTGTGAAAAGTAATAAGCTCCACAGTTGACTTTGTTTGACCAACTAAGCAAATAAGCTCAAATGAGCTTATGTGGGACCCACTATGGATTATTCTGATTCAAATAAGTTATGTGAACTAGTTTAAGCAAGAATAAGCAATTTATGATCACTGAATAAGCCAATAAGCTGAATAAGCAATTGGCAAAAACCAAAAGCAACTCAGAAATGGGACAGAATTGAGGGGCTAAATCAGGTGGGGTCCACTGAGTTCTAGGTCAGATAAGTGGTCAACTCTGAGAGCCTGGTAGGAGGGGGTTGGGAGAAACCAAGTTTATGATGTGGGACCCACTAAGGTGGTCACAAATCACCACCAAAGTTGGTGGTGTAGGACTGTGGTGACTGCAGCAGGGCAATACCTTGCCCTGCAGGTGTGTTGCTTGGGGTGTGGGGCCCAATAGAAAAATCCCAAAAATCAAGCTTAGTGGGATCTTAAAATAGAGCTGGTAGACTACAAGTCCACAAAAGCTCAAGGCCTGAATCTTAATACAAAATTCTATAAAAATCCCACTAGATTGGAAAAAATCTGAGATGAGCAAAGTTTTTCTTTTGATAGAAACTTGAATTTTGACTTTTACCAACTTAGATTTTACTAAACTGATTAGTTATGTTGTATTAAGCTATAATGGAACTATATTAGAGTATAACAACTAATAGTAACTTGAAATGGTGGAAATACAACCCTAAAAACCTAACAGTGGACTTATGAAGAGAATAGATAGGTGATTTTGACTATCTAACTAAAGAACCCTTAATTTTATTGCTTCACTGTGGTATATTAGTCTAATAAGATATGTTGCAGCAGAAACCTACAACTAGATTAACCTAGAACAACCCAAATCCTACTGAACCAAACACACCCTTATGGACTGTCTTTGATGATTTTCAAAGAGAAAGACTGAGTTAGGCCATACAAATGATTTGTAAGTATTTTTTATGATTAAGTAAGACAAAAGAAACACGGAATCAACAATAACAACCAACTAATACAATGAAAGAAAAAAATATTAAACAAAGGCTTACAAAGATGTGATTCAGCTGAGAAGTAATAAACCAAGGACAAGTAACCAATCCTAACACCTCCCAAAAGGTACTAAACCAGAAACAAACCATTATCCATCATACTCCATTGCCCAATCTTCATTACAACAGAATTTTTTATTTATTTTTTATTGTTTTTTTAGTAATTTTCATATATTTTTGGATTATAACATAAACTAGATTTCAAGAATTCTAAAAGCTTTCAGAAGCTTTGTCAGAGCTTATTTGAGCTAATAGAGTCCAGAAACAAGACTAAAAACAACAACTAAGCTTTTTGATAATTCTTGAAACAAAAGTGAGTTGCATAATCTGAGATAAGAACTGAAACTTGAAATTAATGGATGAAAAAGTTTAAGGATACACTTAATTCACTTATTACAATACTGGAAAACTTAAAATTACACTAGAATGTAAAATTACACCAGAACGATTACCTACACTATTTCTACAACTCATATTCTTCTATCCTGCTTCTCCTAGCTTTTGTAGATGATAATTAGGGTTTAGTGGGACCCTCTGACACTTTCCCATCAATCCCCAACCATTGATTTGATCAATTTAATCCTCACCGTTCAAATTCACTTTTTTGGCGCCAATTTAGTCCAAGGGTCAGTTGGGGTTGCGTGTGAGGAATTTAAGGGCATAAATTTGTATTGGGAAGTGTGGATAGGTGGAAGGATAAGGTGTGAGCTGGGTGGACAGGTGGTGGTGGTTTTGGAGAGGCGGTTTAGTAGCAGTGGTGGTGGTGGTATGGTTTGGGAGGGAAGTGGTAAAAGGGGAAGTAGTATTGCGGTTTGACCAGGGTCAAACTTGCAAAGGGTGTGGGCTTTTGTAAATTGGGCCAAGGGAGTGGGCTGGGTAGTTGGTGTTTGTATTTGGATTGGGTTTTTGTTTTAGAAAATAATAAGGATCCGTTTGGTTTTCAATTAGAAATCACAAGGACCAAAGTTGTAATTTGCTGAAAGTTTAGGGGTCTGAATTGGCAAGTTTCCATAAATACTACAAGGACTAATCTTGCAATATGTGATAAACCAAAGGACCTTAAATGAAAATTTTCCATTTTAAACCACCCGGGGACCAAAATTGACAAACTGCCAAACTTGAGGGACCAATTATGTAATTTCTCCAAACTTCACACCAAGGACCATTCCTACAAAAGATTAATATCACAAGGACCAAAATTTATTTTTCTCAAAGTTTTTAACATCCCAGGGACCATTTATGTCAATTTCCAAAGTATAGGGACTAAACTTGTAATTTTATAAAACTTTGCACCAAAGGACTAAATATGTAACTTTGTGATTTAAAAGGACCTTTGGTGACTTTTTCAAGTTTTTAGAATAACCAGGGACTAGTTTTGACAACTTTTGAAACTTGAGGGACTGAAACTGCCAATTATGCAAACTTTGTACGTTTTTCATCTGTTTTTCAATATTTTGCATTTGAAACATATAAAACACACTTCTATGATATTTTAAGTATTTTGATGCATATTTGAGTGTTTTTGTATGTTTTGGCAGTTCAGATTGGTATAAAATGATGAGTATTTAGACACTCATCACAAATCTTGGAAGATTTGAAAGAATTTATCCATCTGGTGACTAGCCTTCTCGCGGAGCTTTTGCTCATTCAAACGTGAGGGGTAAGGAATAGAAGAGGTAGAAGGTTTGGATTTAGGGGTTTCAACTGGGATATCATGTGGTTCAAAAACAACTCTTGGTTTTGGTTTGGGTTTCGGGACAACTTGAGGTGGGACGTCTTGGGTACCTCCATTATTAGTAGGAAGTACTTCGTCCTTATTTACCGTAGTTTCATTTTCCACTACCTTGGGAGAAGGAGAAGAAGAGGTAATGGGAACAGTGGGTCCGTCATATGAAACTCCGCTCCTGGTTGTGATCGCCTTTGCATCGCCCCTCGGGTTTGCGATCGTGTTGCTCGGAAGTTTTCCAGAGCCCGAGGGTCGTTCATTTAAAGATTTCTTGATTTCAGAAATCAGGCTGACCAACAACCTGTTTGTCTCTTCTTGAGTTTTCATGAACTGCTTCAACAACTCATCAGATGATGATTGTGGAGCTGGGAGAATGGCTTGTGTTTGGTTGGGGAAATTTTGGACTTGGTTATTTTGATTATAACTTTGTTGTGGTTGAAAATTTCCCTGATTTGGATTACCATTTCCCTGAAAATGATTTCCCGGGTTGAAATTGTTTCTGTTAAAGTTTCCTTGGTTGTGGAAACCTTGATTCTGTCCAGGATTGAAATTACCTTAGTTTTGATAACCTTGGTTCATTCGGGGTTGGTTCTGGTTTCGGTTTTGCAAATTCTGGTTTTTGTTGAAACCGGGTGGTCCCATATGTGTGTTAGCACGGTAACTTGGTTCCATTTGAGGATGGTATTGATTACCTCCCTGATTTGAAGTACCAGCTAAGGCATTGGCTTCAAAAGGACTACCATCGGTGGCAGTACAGTTGTAGTATGCATGTGGGCCACTACAAGTGACACAAACTTCCACTTTTTTCGCTTCAGCATGTGAAGGGTTTTGTGTGAAAGTGACTTTCTTTTGGTTTGAGATAACCAAAGCTTGAATAGCGTCCGTGAGTTTGTTTATCTTAGCATCGGTGCTAGAAGTACTCACGGGAGATGAAGTAGAAGGACCAGCACTCACTTGGGAGTTACATGGCTTTGTACGTGTAGTGCGGACGTTGGACTTATTTTCAATGATCGCTGAAGCTTCTTTAGTGGTTTTGCTCAAAAAATTACCTCCCGCGGAGGAATTGAGAGAATCTTGGTCAGATTGACTCACACCATTATAGAAAGTGTCAATTTGCATTAATTCAGTGAAACCATGATGAGGACATCGACGAAGCAATTCTTTGAAACGATCCCATGCGTCACTAAACGATTCATCAAACCTTTGAGTAAATTTGATGATTTCATTTTTAAGACTTGTCGTTCTGGACGGGGAAAAAATTCGTTTACAAATTTGGTAACTAAATCCTCCCATGTTGCTATTGAACGAGGTGGTTGTTTTTCCAGCCAAATCCAGGCTGCCCCCTCAAGAGAAAATGGGAATAGAAGAAGCTTGACTATTTCGGAAGGGACGTTCTTGTATTTGATGGTAGATGTAATCTTGTTAAACCATCGAATATGAGCATGAGGATCATCTCTCTTAAAACCATAAAATTGACTTGAGGTTACTAGATTTAGTAACCCGGTTTTGAGCTCAAAGTATTCAGCCACAATGGCTGGGACAACAATAGCATCTCCGTAACCCTCGATGGGTGCTTGGAGAAGCTCATTCATTGGACGGTCTTCTGCCATGATAACTGAGTTTGAGGTAACAGTACGTATCTCAGATACGACTGTTGGGGCAGAACGTCTACGGCGACTTCGAGGATTTCTAACAAGCTCACGGAAAGGGCTTGTTGACCTAGAAGAACGAGTGCACATGCACTAAAGACGACTCTAAGAATCCTTAGAGTGACGGGAATTTAAAAATAGGAAAGAAAAATCTTTTTGGATTTTGTTTGTTTTTAGGAAATGAGATATGATATTTTTGGTAATCAATCCGTCAAAGGAATTAACTTTGCGATTATTTTTGTTTTTATAATAAAATAAAGAAATGTGGACAAAGATGGTAGATATACTATGAGTGATTATTCAAACTCACAGATGCTTCAAAAGTCGTTATACGCAGCACACCTCCCCGGCAGCGGCGCCAAATTTTGATTGGTGCTAAACAGTCAACTTAATTAACCAATGGAATGGTCAATAAGGTTAAACAGCTTAAACTAATACTCCGTGGAGTGTAGTGTCTCCCCTGGTCGTTAGATCCCAACGAAGCGTGAAATTTGAAATAAGACGACTTTGCGATCTGGTGAAATGAACAGGAAAAGGGTTCAAGTGATTATACTACTGAAATATAAGTAAAAATAGCTTCAATAAGCTATGTCAACTAATACATGAAATCAGATAATCACAAACGTAAAGGAACTGAAAAACGCGTACGTTTAATATTTAAAATAAACGTAAACGTACCAATTAAAAAATGAAATCTTATCAATATAAGTCCCACGAATGTGAAATTTATATTTTTGGAATTCTAAAAATAAAAGAAAATTATTGGAAATTTAAAATTATTTTTATAACTATTTATTTAATTATTATTAATTAATAACTATTTTTAATTATTTAATATTACACTAAAATATAAGAAATTATGAAATAACCCTAGAAAAATAAAATTTTAACTTAGAAAAATCTAAAATACCCTAAAACTTATTTTTGAACTGAATATATATATTTTTTTCACTTTTTATCTATTTATTATTAATTAAAAACTATTTATTAATTAAATTAAACTAAATTGATTTTTTATAAATACTAAATAAACAAAGAAAAATCTGAAACTTATTCTATAAATACTTTAAGGTGACAGGAAACTAAGAAAAATATAAAAAGTACTAAGTGCTTAATGAAAAGGTTGAGAAATAAGCTAAAATAGCTAAAGCTTCCTAAATAAAAGCTATCACTTTCCTTAAATATGATGATTTTCTAAATTTTATTCTACAAACTTATTATACTACTGAAAATGAGTAACTTTTACAAAAACAACAGGATTGGAACTTTGGAATTAGCTAAGTGAGAGCTTATTGGATACCACAAATAAGCTTTTAAGCTTAAAAGTGGATTTGGAGCTTGCAAAAGCATATAACAAGCTAGCAAACTGGAACCAAAGGATGTTTAAGCTACAAGCTAATGCAATGAACTGGAAACAAGATAAAAGTACAAGAGATAAGCACTAAATAAGCTTAAAGAAGCAAATAAGCAAATCCAATTCTCACAGCAAACCAAACAAGCCTGCAGAGATTTTTAAGGGCAAATTTATCTTAAGAAATAAGCTAAAAAGCACGAAATAAGCTCTGAGATAGGAAGTTGGGCTGGTGGGCTTTCCAAAAAACCAAAACTCACACTGCGGGGTCTACAAATGAGCTTCTGAAGGGCTTATGATAAAGCTCAATATACACTGAATACTCAGTGTTCACAGTGAAATGGGACAAGATATAAGCTACAAGCAGGCTTATTAGACAAGCTAGAAAATAAAAAATAAGCTCTGATCCTATGAAATTGATGGATAAGTTTCTCAGAGAATCAAATATCACAAGCTAAGTCCAAGAATTGAGCTTTTTATGAGCTTGTGAAAAGTACTCACCTACACTGATTGCTCAGTGTAGTGAGTAAATTTGAACAAAATGGATAAGCATGATAAGCAATCCAAATAAGCAAATAGTGGAAAAACAAGCATACATATAGCAAATTAGCCAGAAAGGTTTCACAAAGCAGCAAAGTACACAAGCTAAACCTAACTATTAAAGATTGTTCAAGCTTATGAAAGTGAGTCTCAAGTCTGTGCACATGACACTTTTATGAAAAAGTGCTAAACGTTAAGCACAAATTAAGCAGTTATATTAAGGTATAAAAATTAACAAAAATAGTCTAATAAAGATGAGCAACAAAATATTATTATCCTACAAGCACAAGATCTGAAACTAAGTATCAAGACCTATAGAAAATTAGCAAGTTTTAATAAAAAACTGACAACTAGGAAATTTTGACTTTTGAAGATCTTGATTATGTTGACTTTGGTGAGTTTAGATCTGATCCTACTGACTTAATATGATGTAATAAGCTTATATAAGTCTAAATTAAGCAACCATGATGACTTATGAACTGATTTGATGAGAAATGGTTTGTGAGAGTTCAAGAGTTAACAAGTATGATGGATTTAAAGGTGATTTTGACTTTTTCACAAAGAACACTTGTATATTATGACTTGATTACTCTAATAGAACCTTAAGTGACGTGTTTGAACCAAAGACTCTCACTGAAACACAAGGGAACTTTTTGAACAACCGTGAACCAAAAACCCCTATATTAAACTGATTTTGAGATTTTCAATTCAAGAGACTGATTCAGGGCATGTTTTGCATACACAAGTATTTAACATGATGTAACAAGCTAATTGAACCATAAAAACACAACTCTTAACAACAATTACCTATAAATTGAAATTATGCTAAAATGGCAGTTAAGAGCAAATTTAAGCAACTAAGCAAACCAATGAACAAGTAGGTTAAATTAAGCAATAGACTCATTCAAATACACTAAAAAAGCATGAAGCATCAAAGATAAGAAGTGCATAAGCACTACTACAGTAAAATACTAAATATAGAAAATTGCTTACAAATTGATCTTGTGTGATCCAAATCCAAGAACCAAGTGTCACACCTATCGTAATACCTCCCCTGAGGTTCTAAAACCATGGCAATCCATAATCAACCATGCTCCGCTGCTTCTTCATCATTGAACACTGATTTTTGTATTTTTTTGGTATTTTCTTGATTTTTTTTAGTATTTTTCTTTTTTAAGTAATATTGATATTTAAGGTTTCTAAAAGCTAAAATAAGCTTTGTCAGGAGCTTATATAAGCTTGTGAGTCCAGAATAACATCAAACAACACCATTCACACCAATATGAAATTTTGAGCTTTTTAATGCATAAACTGAATTGAACAAGATAACTTGAAATTGAGACTGAAAAGAGGTTTTTATTATACTGAGAACATGAAATACAAAGCTTGAAAGTTAATTGATACACTGGAATTTGAAAATTACATAAGTCGACACTAAGAAACTAAAATTACACTAGATATGTATCCACATTGCTTCCTCTTTGCTTTATAATGACCTTTTCTGACATCCAAGACTTCTCTGCATCTTTCCCACCACCTTTTGACCATTGATTCACTGTAATTAATCCTAGCCATACAAATGGCATTTTTGGCGCCAAAATTGAAACAGGTGGATTAGGGCAGTTTCTTTGCAATTAAAGAATTTTGGGAGCTTGTAGAGGTGGAGGGGACAAGGGAAATGTATTTTTGATGAGTTTCAACAAGTTGCCCACAAAAACAGGGGTTGTGAGTGAAACAGTGGAAGGTTGAAGGTGGGGAAGCATTTAATGCAAAGTGGGTTGTGAATTATGAGATGGAAGGGGTAGGTGGTGAGCTGGGGAGGACAGGTGGTGAGGGAGAGGTGGCAAAACCACCCTGGTATTGGGTTTGCAGGTGGGAGGGAGACGGGTGAACAGTGGTTGTGGTATTTGTGGGAGGGTTGACCGTTTGACCCTGGTTTCAATATTTAAAGGGGTGGGCTGGTGTTATTTGGGCCAAAAGGGTGGGCTTGGTTAGGTTATGTTTGTATGTGCTTTTGGGTTTTAGATATTAAGGGTATGGTTGGTTTGTATAATTTTAAGCCTAAGGACCTTATGTGTAATTTCTGAATTCTTGAAGGGTTGAACATGGAACTGTTACAAAGTTTATCAAAGGACCATTCATGCCAAGTTTCAATAATACAAGGACCATAAAAGCATTTTTCCAATTTTTAAGACTCGGGGTACTTGTTTTGCCATTTTTGAAACTTCATGGACTAATCTTGCCATTTGATAAAAAGATTTAGTCAAGGACCAATTTGATAACTTAGAATAACACAGGGACCTTGAATGACAATTTTCCACATTTTGCATACTAGGGACTATTTTATCCAATTTATGAAAGTTCAGGGACTGAAACTGCCAAGTGCACAAACTTTGATCATTATTTAACTGTTTTCCATCCTTTTGCACCTGAAACATATCAAAACACTTTCCAAGACTATTTTATGTATTTTGAGGCATTTCAGTGTGTTTTTAATTGTTTTTGCAGTTCAGATGGGACAAAAATGATGAGTATTTGGACACTCATCAAAGATGCACAATCTAGAAGTATTACTCAGCCTACTCAAGAAACCTAATCTCCAGTTATTCTTCAAGGTGTTGATGATGACTCTCATGATATTGTAGTTGCACACATGAATAATGATTCGTTCTTTGGTTCTGAAATCACGAATTGTTATTCCCTCCAACGTGCACTCTGTAAACCAACCACAAGAACACAAAGGAAAATGTCGGCTAAAACGTCAAAACGGCTAAGAATTTGGACATGGAAAGTCAAGTGATCATTGAGTTTATTTCGTATCCCTTATTTGAGATTAAAGTTCGGGTTATTTTACTTCATCTTCAAGTTCGGTATATCGGGTTATTTTACTTCATCAATGGTCACTTCAAATAGCCTACATAAGGGTTGGTAAAGATAGTCATAGAGAGTTTCTGTTGCAGTTGATTCTCATAGGATATATTTGAGCAAATTTTGTTCTTCTCACAAGATTTCAAGTAGATGTGCGTAAAATGTATTACAGATTATGAGAAATCAAAACCTGCAAGGGGGAAGGAGACATACATCTGAATACATAACGAGTACACATGATGAACGTAATACTTCTTCTTATTTGAAGTTATCCCGGGAAGACAAATATCATAACCGCAGAGAAAATCAGTGTTTTAAATCGTGGCGTTTGGTATATTATTCCAACTATGTGGGGGAAGTGGTCTCTTGATACTTGTGGTATGTACTACTTCAGCTATCAATGGGAATAAATATGAGAAGGATATTTGGAGCGTGAGATGATATTGCTTATCGACATTTTCATACGAGCTGATATGATTTATGGTAAAGTGCTTCTGGTTAATGCCTCATGTACACTATGTTATGCTGATTCCGATGAGATCACAACCATCAGGGGAGAGATATGTGTACATCATGGATTTACAATAGGTTCACGTGATAGAGCTTAATCATTTATTATAGAGTTGATAGCTGCAGAGATGATTAGTGCTTCAACCTGTTACTTTGGTGTTATCGTTTCAAGTTGTGGTGGGTACATGTGTACAATATGGACTGAGTTGTTATGTATAAGATAACTAGAATGCACTTAGTGAACGGAAGATGTTGATATCTTGTTCCCCCTAATAGACAAACTGCTCAAAACCATTGAGTATGTGTACATCGGGGAAGCACAACAGGGTCATGTGATCAGGCTTAATCATTTATTCCAGGATTGATAACCGCAGAGATGATCCGTGCTTCTTCTTGTTACTTCGGTGTTATTGTTATTCTTTGGGTTTTTGAGCTTCATACAATGAGACTGTTTGCATCACTTCAACTACTTTGGGGGAAGTGGTCTCAAGAAGATGATTGTCAGTTTCGGGGAAAGCTACCAAAGCATCACATTGAGAAGGCACAAGTTCAGATGATTATTCGTGAGCCTAGAAAGCTTTGGTGGTGTAAATTTAGGAGATGTTGACTACTGATTTCTTCATCGCATAGAAGGATATCCTTTTGGTATTCATATCAACATCTTCTTAAATTGAATAATATACTTTGTACATATCTTATACCAAAATGTAAATAGATATATAAAACCAACAAAAACCTATAAAAATCAGAAAAATAGAAAATACCAAAAATAGTTGTTTTAAGGCATGTCTTCTGGTATCGATAACATTTACGGTCCTAGAAATGCCATTCAATAATGACACGGGTCTTTAAATGAAGTTCGAGCAGAAGTTTAAACATGCCTACATGGCTTGCTATTACTTCAGATAGCAACCCATTTTTCTTAATGAGGAAAGCTCGTCGCCAAAAAGACGGATGTTCCTATCAAAGGCATGGATTAATTTATATCTGTGCCTTTCCGTTCTAGAGCATGCTTCAGTGCATTATTTCTAGTATAAGAAGAGAAGTCTTCTTTGCATATAAATAATTTTCCTTCTATGATTCTTCTGAAAATTATTTGTGAGACACTTGGTGGTAACGGGTTGTTAATCAGACTTAGATTCTTCATAAAATTGGCCTCTCAATCAATGACAATGGGTCATCGATTGAGGGGTAGAGTGATTTCAATTTTTATATCTATTGGCCAAATGGGTTTCTTGGTTAACTCATAATTGTTAGAAAAGGTTTTGTAGTTAATGGGGTATTAGTTGAAGAGGTACTTACTAAGCTTTATCTCTATTGGCCAAATGTGTTAGTTGCTAGAAAGATTAGGGTAATGATGTGCAATTTGCATATAGTTTCCTAGCTTTATGTAAATAGAAGGTTCATTTGTGTCACTTTGGAATCCTCGTTTAATCCCCTAAATACTTTAAAACTCAAAATCTAAAAGTAGTTAGAAAACCATTGTACTTGATGTTCTTCTTTTCTCCCCTGGCATTCGTATAATCTGATTCTTTGTGTCTCTTATGCTGTTTGCCGATAAGTGTTCAATTGTTGTTGATTATTTTTTCGTGTTCTCATGATTTGCTTAGGTAGGTAGTTACCAGGTTAGAACCTTGCTCCTAAGCTCCTGATTTGAAAGTTGAAATATGTGGGAATTGCCTTGTTAGTGATTGTTGTTTATGTCTGATAGAGGCTTGCGATGAAAGTCCATGTTTGCTAGTTGCTCTTCATACTAGATAGCATTTTCATGAGTTGCTTGAATGTGGTTTGATCATGATTTAAATATGCTTGTATGAGTAGGCACTCCACTACGAAGTAGCGGTTAATGAAGAATCAATATGTATGTATGTCTATCTCTAAGGATATTTCTATGCAGATTCCATGATTGATGTGAATGTGCCTTCTCCCGCTCTAACCATTTTGATCAGATTTTCAAACTCTACTGACTGGCTTTGATTTCACCACAACAACAATATCGGCAGCAACAACAACACTTTCATCACCACCACCACATTCACTTCAACAAAGCATTACTATTTCTGGTCTTGCCAAGTGGGGATCTACAATATTTGGGAAGCTTTTGTTGGAGGATGGATAATTGATGTTGACTACTGACTCCCTCAGAGAGGCAAAAAGGTCAATGTCATTTGTGTCGTAACAGTTATCTTGTTCTTCATAAGTAGTGAATAAACATGTGGTGTTATGTGTCATTATATGAATTTTTCATGAGTTTTTCGCTAAACTCCAAATCTTTTATAAACTCATCATATCTAACACTAAAAATCTCTCTCATTGATTGAGGGGGAGCATCGTGATGTTCCCTTATCATAATATACATAAAATCATACCACATTTTCTCCCAAGTTTTCTAACTTATTTAAATCAATTGGGATCATAAATCTCAAAAGGTTTGAAATTTTTGATCGGGGGAGAGAATGTGATTTAAATATGAAATCTGATAAACAAATGTGATCTTTTGGACTCAAATTTAGGCTCGCTCATATGTGCTGAACTCTTTCGTATATCGATGCACATATTAAGGGGGAGCGAATGGAATTATGGAATGATACCAAAGACCGACCATTTTATTTAATGCAATGGAGTTATAAGGATGATAAGGTTAGGTATTAGTTCCCATGATCTAGCCAGAACCAGAGGGATCTTCCTAGGGACAATCCTCTAGTAAGAGTAGAAGTCCTTAGGAATGATTAAAAAAGGAAAAAAGTGAGATAATGGATGAGTGCCGACTGAGATGGAGCTAGTACTGGAACGAACCCAACAAGGTCCTAGTAATGAAGTCTCGGTAAGCACTGAAGGGGTTGAAGAATGAAAAAGAAATATAATGAAAAAGGGTGAAAAGAAATACCCCTCCATATATTCAACCTTAGTGCAGAAACCGGGTTCAACTCATATGCTACTGGTGGTTACCAAGGTATCACTGGTATTGAAGACAAGATGTCATGGACCCAGTGACGCACTGCACCAAACTTCCTAACCACTCAAGTTCTCTTAAAAGAACTTGTTTCATTCTCACGGGGAACCCTGCATAAACTATCGACTGCTCATTGCGAGCTACGTTGATATTGAAACATGAGACACCTCTCCAGTCTCTAATTCCTGAATAAAAACGCACTATTGAGTCTAGAGCAAAGAGATCATCCATAAATCTCACTAGGACACACTTCCAATATGCCTACTATTTCCTACACCGTGAAAAGTAGGAAAATATATATTAAAGAGTCCTACGCATTATCATTGTGGTAATTGCCAGAACATCCTAGTGATATGAAAGTATTCACAATGAAGATGGAAATCCTAATAGAGCCAACATCAAACAAGCTCTTGGTAGGTAACATGTGAGATCCTTTATGGATCAATCTTGTGACAACTGGAAAGAAACTATGGGGAGATTCTCATTTGAATCAAACTTGTTCCAGGAAATGAATTGATGGATACTTTTGGAAAAACTTTCGGCTTGATTTGTTTCGAAAGCTTTAAATTTATAATACTAGTTTTACCAATTCCATAATACACAAAACACACAGGTAAAGTATAACCCCCGTTTATACTTTGCACATACTTTGCAAAACCACCATACTTATGGTCTTCAAATGAATTTTCCCGCTAGTGAAAAGTGCGCCATACTTAAGTGCAAGTACGGCCTACTTGTTTTCTTTTTCAGCTGTTGACACAAGAATGAAAGTTTTAGATAATTCTCTTAGCTTTTCGTGGCTACGAACGGGAGGTAAAACAGAGTCATCTGCTCCAGATATGGCCAAAACAGTAGACAGGTGTCGGAAGATTATTAACTTGAGTTTGTTTCTTCGTTTAAGCTTTATTTCTTCGTGTTTTCTTCCGATTCCTCCACGACACATCACATGAACCTACAATAACATATTTAATCTATTAAGTATCGAAAGTTCATATAACTCACCAAAATATATACATAAAAGCACGGATAACGCATCTAGAAATATGTATAATTTGAGCGTTATCAGTGCTGTACAATTGAAATGCAAATCAATATAAAAAGCCACGGTGAACTTGTGAGTCAGCACATATAAGAGAAGAGTTCAGTACTCTAAACAAGACAAACTATTTTCAGAAAAAAAGAATGTTTGCATGTATGAATAAATTTAAAAAATGCTCCTAGTTGACAGTCATCCGATGCAATGTGAAGAACATATTACTGAAAGTACATCAACCAGAGGCTAGACAATGACTATAAATGCAAAGTTTAGTAACTGATATCTCTAAATAAGATTGTTTAAATCATGATTACCTATCACTAAAAAATATTGCTTTATTGGTTAGTACTGCTGTCTGAATTTTACTACTGCGGGACATACACTATTACTACTGCTAGTTAAACTTTTGGTAAACCAATATAATGTTGTTAGTGCCAATTTCACAAGGTGTGAATATGGACGGGTGCGATGGGTTGGTTAAGGGGTCAGTATGGGTAATTTTAGTAAACTTGGGTCTAAATGGGTAATCTTGGACAAGAAGTGTTGATATAAATAATGCTTAAAAACGTTATTAATATTTTCAATAACTCTACATTTTGATAATCACAAAATGTAAACTAAATTAAGTCAAAATTATGACGTAAACAAGTATTTAGTGGCAAATATTTACTTCTACAACTAATATCATCTAAGGTATGTATAAACTAAGCATCTTATGCATTACATGATCAAAGGGAGCATTTTCTTAAGACAAAATATTTTATAAAATGACAATAACATTTTATATGTTTTAGTAAATCATTCTTGGTATTTTTTTGTTAAACCACAAAGATATGATTTCAAATTTCCAAACGAAAAGGGCAAATTCTCTCCAGAAAAACCTTCCCCACAAAAAGACAAACAAACCCAACGTTCTAGAGGGGGCGGCCCCCTTAATAATTAAGGGGACAGGCACGCTCCAGAACAGTAGTTTTTAGTGGTGCGTGGGGATTGCACCAGGCTTTACCTCTCGAGGGATCTCGAGAAGCTTACAACCCCCACCAGGCAGTGTACCTGATCGATGTAGTATAGTATAATGACAAGTACCGGGGGATTGATCGTTCAGCTAGGAATAGTGTCGCTAGGATTAGAAAACCTAAATACTAGGTCTAGAGATGAGGGATGATTCTTTTTGTATTTTTTTAATTTTTATAAAAGCAATTAAAAATCTCGGTTTTGAAGGAGTTGGGCGGAATTAGTTGCTAGTCAACTAACCCAATTACTAAAGATGCAATCAAAATAAAATACTAAAAATGAAAATAAACTAAATTAAACTAGTGGTGTGAGCAATATATGGGAGAATTGTGTTTACTTAGATTTCACTACTCCCTAGATATCTTTTACAGGTTAATTACTTGTTACAGTTGAGTGGATGATGGATTGTATTCCTTAATACCATTCATGGGGTGGCGTACTTACTTCCCCAATCCTATAAGCGCCTACTTCACTCCTATGTCGAGCCGGCTAAGAATCTCCTAACATGGGATCACTAGAATTTGCTCATGCATTAAATACAACCATAAAAACCTAGTACACATCGGTTCATGTTTCTTAAGACGTTCAAGCATGTTACACAATGGAGATCTGCCAGTTTTCTTAAGCCTAACATTGAAATCATTAATCCAATACAACTATAAACAAGCAATCAACCTATAATTAACATCTAGGTTTCATTACGTCTAAGCAAACACATGATAGATCTAGCCTAGCATGTTGAAATCAAGACAAGCATAAGATATATTCAAACAACACATAGACATATTGAATGAATTGAAAGAGGACTTATCTCAATTGAACATGAAAGGTTTCAAGGGGTGAAAACCCTTGAAAATACAGTTAAAAACGACCTTGGGTTTATTAGGTTCGACCCTAGTATTCTCCACACAAGTTCCTCTCTTAATGAATGAAAAATAGAAAAGTATATATAGATTCTGAGAGGTGACGGCGTCAAGAAAAAATTTCTGACGCCGTCATCTCGCCGCCAAATAAATTCTCGGATTGCCTAGAACTGGGTTTGACGCCGTCATGTGTACTCCTTATGCAGGCTGTCACCAAAAATACTCTTGACGCCCTTCTCTTGACGCCTTCAGGTTTTCTCTGGGTCGTCATGGATTTTACTCCTGACGCCGTCATATTTTTCTTCTTGACGCCGTCAGGTACTGTTCTCAGCATGGAAAATTAAGTCTTTGCCGTTTTCTTCACTTTTATGCTCCAAAAACATCCAAAATGCTTCCTTTTTCAGAATTCACACCCAAAGTACCTAAAATCACAAAAGGAACGATTTAGGGCAATATTTGATCAAATAAATTCAATTCCGGGCTTAAATGACCCACTAAAAACGGTTCATTTTTCGCCTCATCATATACCCTTACACTTGAGATTTGCTTGTCCTCAAGAAAATGCGCTTTTATTCTAGTCAAAATACAAGTTAGGGGTCATTTAACACTAATATAAAAGTAATTACAACAAGTAATCGTTCCACTAAAGACCAAAGACAAGCACAGAGGTCATACACTAGCACCTCACAAATAGTGTTTAGATACTTACATCTCTCGGGTGTAATAAAGTAATATCACAATATGGAAATGGAAAACATCTCTCACTACCTGTCATAGCAAAATAGATTACCATAGGCTTGGGAAAGGATCAAACCTCCACCACATGGCATAAGCACCTAGGATAAACTATCAAAGAGGTCTTTTAAAGGGTTGTAACGTTAGGTGTAGGGATATGAAATACACGGTTTTGTTGGATATAGGCAGTCTTTATTGGTGGCGAGTTAACAATCTTGGTTAATTACATGTACAATGTGGCGTTGCTAAGCCAAGACTAGACTCGACTTAAGCTAATAAATAAAAAATAACAATAACATAAAATGAACATAGAATGAAAAGGGATGGTAGTCCGTATGGCTTAGGAAAGAATCAAAACACTTGGAGGTAATATATGATGTTCCTCCCCATTACTCCATAAAATAAGTACTTTACCCATGAGTCCCAATCGTCCCAAAACAATATGTACAAGGATATGACTCGACTTAGCAACCATGTAATCAATTAGATAATTAACTAAGGGTTTAACAAATAACACTAATGCACTAAAGATGAGTGCATACACGGAAGGCTAAGGCGATTTGGTTGTACATTTAAGTGGGGTGTAACAAATTCTTCCTTTAAGTAAGATGCTTAAAGTTAGAAACGAAAAGATAGGCTCGGAGGGGTGTACTAGGGGTTTCGTGTACTAAAAATGAGTACAACGCTAAGGTGTGGGAAAAATTAATTGACTTAACTAGCCAAGTAATATGACTTAAATAGTCAAGTAATTATGATACGGGTTTAACACAAGGGTGATCCTAATGCCTCTTATCATGTAGTAAATCCTACTATACGAATGTAGTCTCACTAGCGGTCTCGAGATGCATCACTAACGCAAGTTCTAGAATCTAAATGCTACCGGTACACTAATAAGCACTAATAGTAAATGCTTTTCCTATCAAATCTAAAGGCGAACCTCACATATTTGGGTGGAAAATTTTTCTGAATGGTACGGTTTTGTGCTAGTCATACAATCTCCTATCCATGAGACGCTTGCTATGGCTAAAGTTTCACTCCGAAATGTTGTAAAAAATTTTAAATTTGGCGCTAAAATTACACTAACAAGTATTTCTCATAGTTTTATTACACATCTACTATCAAACAAACAAACTCAAGCGAAAGTGTATTTGTAAGGTATCATCATTTTACCCTCCCCTTACACTTAGGATGAACATTGTCCCCAATGTTCAAGTAAAGAATGTAAAAGTGAAATAAGTAAAACGAATGAAATCAAATACTCCCTTGATTCACTCGGTATGGATAATAAGGTGGCCAGGTTAGATCTTCCTCCAAGAAAATGAACAATCAAAGCTTCCCTTCCAGAATATAAATCATCTTCTTGTCATACATAACCTGTAAAACCTGAGAAAACAGACAAGGCAACCTCGCATAAAATCGGCGGCAACCTATATATGCTAATAAAACCTAGAAAACAAAATAAGATATAATGCTTGTAGAATGATGTTTGCAGATTTCCTGGAGATTATAAAACTAAAGATTCAACAAAAAATTTAAGACTCCGTTAGAAAAACAAAACTGGTAAAATTTCCAGAATTTTACACATGACGCCGTCAGGAGTAAACTCGTGACGCCGTCAGAAGTGATCTGCAGAAATTCTTATGTTAAGTTTCCAAAAAATTTCTGGAAAAACTTCGTCCTACTTCCTGGAAAATCCTACAAAACATCATTATGACTCGATACAAGCATTTGACTCTAACAAATACGAATATACATGTTCACTTAATATTGTGTAGAATCATGATCGAGTTTGTTTCTTAAAAACATATTTGGGGTTTCCCCTTACACTTATCTTTTGCGAAATACCTTTGGATGAAGTTAAGACTAAGCCAAACAACAAAATAAAGTATTTTCACTATTTTAGTTTTGAAACATGATCTACCAACAATAAAAATAAAGCATGCATACGGAAGTAAATAACAATCAAACAAAAATAAAAATCACACAAAACATGGGTTGCCTCCCAAGAAGCGCTTTTCTTTATTTATGAGTCTTGTAGCTAGACTCAAGGTCATGGGTTACTACGTGACCTCGTCATCAAATGTTACATCTTCCTCACTAATCATTTCATTACTATTTTCTTGATAATGTTTTACACGTTGTATGTTGATAGTAAACTCCCTACCTTCATCGTCTAGTAACACAACGACTCCAGTTTTAGAGGAACTCTTCACCGTGAATGGTCCATACCATCTAGACTTGAGTTTCCCTGAGAATAACCTTAACCGAGAGTTGTACAATAGGACTTTATCCCCTTTTGAAAATTCCTTGGGTTTCTTAATTCTTTGGTCATGCCATCTTTTTGCCCTTTCTTTATATGTAATGGAGGACTCATAGGCTTCTAATCTAAGCTCATCAAGCTCGTGTAATTGCAAGAACCTATTGGTTCCGGCAATTGTATAGTCTAAATTACATGCCTTAAGCGCCCAATAAGCCTTATGTTCTAATTCTACTGGCAAGTGACACGCCTTACCATACACCATGCGAAACGGGGTCGTTCCAATAGGTGTCTTGTAGGCGGTTCGGAATGCCCATAAGGCCTCGTCGAGTTTAAATGACCAGTCTTTTCTATTCTGACTAACCGTTTTTTCTAGTATTCTTTTAAAAGCCCTGTTTGTGTTTTCGACCTGGCCATTGGTCTGTAGATGATAGGCGGTGGAAAATCGATGGGACACCCCATACCTCCTCATGACTTTCTCCATTTGCGCATTGCAAAAGTGGGTTCCCCTATCACTGATGAGGGCTTTAGGAATCCCGAATCTAGCGAAAAGCTTTTTCAGGAAATGAATAACCACCCTGGCATCGTTGGTCCTAAGGGCTTGTGCCTCTACTCATTTTGAAACATAATCGATGGCAACTAAAATGTATTCATTCCCTCCTGAAGATGGAAAGGGTCCCATGAAGTCAATTCCCCAGACATCGAAAACCTCACATACTTGTATAAAATTCTGAGGTGCTTCATCCCTATGTGATATGTTCTCGGCTCGTTGACATGCATCGCATGCTTGTACCATTTCTTTGACATCACGGAAAATTGTGGGCCAATAGAATCCCGCGTTGAAAATCTTTCGGGCGGTGGTGCTTATCCCATGATGGCCCCCAGAGGGACCAGAGTGACATTCCCTCATAATCTATACTGCCTCGCTCTCCGAAACACAACGTCTGATTATTTGGTCAGGACACCTTCGGAATAAAAATGGTTCATCCCAGAAGTAGTATTTTAACTGAGAAAAGAACCTTTTCCTTTCATATCTAGTCAGGTGTTCTGGAACGAGTCTGCTTGCAAGATAGTTGGCAAAATCGGCGTACCAAGGCTCCGAATCAGTTATTGACATGAGTTGTTCGTCAGGAAATGAATCCCGAATCTCACTTCTATCGTGCTCATCCAAGGGATTTTCAAGACGAGATAGATGATCTGCGGCCAGATTTTCTGCCCACCCTCTTATCACGAATCTCAACATCAAATTCTTGTAACAAGATCCATCGAATTAGTCGTGGCTTAGCATCTTGCTTAGCAAAAAGATATCGAAGAGCCGAGTGATCAGTGAAAACGACTGTCTTTGAAAGGACAAGATATTGCCGGAATTTGTCGAATGCGAACACCACGGCTAACAACTCTTTTTTGGTGGTAGAGTAATTCTCTTGAGCGGGATTCATGGTTTTGTTAGCGTAGTAAATAGGTTGGAATAGCTTGTCACGCCGTTGGCCTAATACCGCCCCGACAGCGAAATCGCTAGCGTCGCACATGATTTCAAACGGTAACTCCCAGTTGGGTGTAATCATGATTGGAGCTTGTGTGCGCTCCTTTTTTAAGAGATCGAATGCATCCTTGCATTCTTGGGAGAAATCGAAAGGAGCATCCTTCATTAGCAATTGAGTCATTGGCCGAGCTATTTTGGAGAAGTCTTTGATGAATCTCTGATAAAACCCGGCGTACCCCAAGAAGCTGCGTATTGCTTTAATAGTCGTGGGATATGGTAGCTTAGATATAGCTTCAACTTTAGCTTGGTCCACCTCTATCCCATTCCCTGAGATCTTATGTCCTAACACAATCTCTTCTTTCACCATGAAATGACACTTTTCCCAGTTTAATACCAAGTTGGTTTCCTCACAGCGTTTAAGCATTTTTTCTAGATTAGCAAGACAGCGGTCGAAGGAGTTCCCGAAGACCGAAAACTTCCATGCTGTCTTCCATAAGTTCGTGAAAGATTGCGGTCATGCATCGTTGAAAAGTGGCGGGGGCATTACACAGCCCAAAAGGCATTCTTTTGTAGGAAAACGTTCCATAAGGGCAAGTAAACGTGGTCTTTTCTTGGTCCTCAGGTGCTATGGGAATTTGAAAATATCCTGAGAATCCATCCAAGAAACAATAGTACTCGTGCCCAGACAATCTCTCTAACATTTGGTCAATGAATGGTAAGGGAAAGTGATCTTTCCTCGTGGCATCATTGAGCTTCCTATAATCGATGCATACCCGCCATCCAGTAACCGTTCTTTGGGGTTCCATCTCACCCTTGTCGTTCTTAACTACAGTCATTCCACCCTTCTTAGGTACAACCTATACAGGACTAACCCACGGGCTGTCCGAGATTGGGTAGATCAATCCTGCATCCAGAAGTTTGATGACTTCTTTCTTTACAACTTCCTTAATGTTGGGGTTCACCCGCTTCTGGGGTCGCACGGTAGGTTTATAATCTTCTTCCATGAGAATCTTATGCGTGCAAAAAGTTGAGTCAATCCCCTTAATGTCGGCTACACTCCATGCAAGCACTCCCTTATATTTCTTTAGGACCTCTAAGAGTTTATCTTTTTGTTCATGTTCGAGGGAGGAGTTTATGATTATCGGCAGTTGGTCCTCTCCCTGAAGGAAGGCGTACTCTAAATGGTTAGGAAGTTCCTTAAGATCTAGCTCCGGGGGTTCGATAATAGAAGGCTTAAGCTTGATTTCGGGTTTTCGGAGCTCGAGATGCTCCGTGGCCTCTTGTCTAGGGTAGAAGGAGACTGCACCAACATCCTCCATCTTTTCCACCTCCAAAAAGGGGAGAAAACTCTCATCCCGTAACCAGCCTTCCTCGATCTGTTCATCAACACAGTCATCAATGACGTCCGTGAGTTCATCGACCTCTCCAATGAAATAGAGCCGGTTAGCTGCTTCGAGAGAGAGATCCATAGTGTCCTTAATGTCGAAGGTTAAGCTATCGGTTCCTACTCGTAAGGTTAACTTGCCGTCATGAACATCATTGACTGCACGAGCGGTAGCAAGAAATGGTCTCCCTAAGATGATGGGTACCAAGTCATCCTATTCCATTTCTAAGATTACGAAGTCGACCGGGAATTTAAATTTCCCAACCGTGACTAGCACATTCTCGCATATCCCTACGGGGTATTTGACTGATCTATCGGCTAGTTGGATGTTCATACGGGTAGGCTTCAATCCAGAGTATCCTAGTTTAAGGAACATAGAGTGAGGCATGAGGTTGATACTCACCGCCAAATCGGCAAGAGCATTCTTTATTGATAGAGATCCTTCGGAGCAAGGCAAGGTGAAGCTGCCTGGATCGTCTACCTTTTTTGGTAGCCCTCGATGGGTCACCACCGAACATTCTTCCCCCAGGGTCACAAGACCCTCGAGTTTCTTTCGGTTGGCGAGTAGTTTTTTAAAGTATGCGCTATACTTCGGCATGTGATAACAAGCATCAAGGAGGGGTATGGTGACTACTGAGTCTTTTAGATATGACAAGAATCTTTTATTATCATTCTTAGTTTTCTGGTTTTTTATTCGGGATGGGAATGGGATTCTCACAGGTTGGTTAGGTGGGGTTGATGGGGAAGGGATCGCCAAGGGAGGTTGTTTGGGAGCCTCACTGCTCACATCACCTTCCTCTCCGCGAGGCTTGTTTGGATCGGGAGTGATGGGGTGCGAGCTCGGGTAAGGGGGGGTTCCTTGGTTGTTGTTCCAGCTCGAGTGGTTATCGCGAGCATGGGGTCTTTTTGGCTTACTGACGGCATTTCAAGGTTATCGAGGGTGGAGTTAAGCTTGTTGAACCATTCTCCAATGTCATTCTGCTGCTCATCGACAAGTTCATCAAGACCTTTTAATTGTAAGCCTTTTTCTTAAGTGAAGTGACCAAGGTCATCTTCAAAAGTGCTCCTGATTTCGAATTCAGGACCTTCCTCTCCTTCTTTTCTTTTTACCAGATTTCCCTAGAGGGTGTAATCGTCGTTTTGGTAAAAAGGCAAAAGGGAGGGATCAGCATGGATGTCACCTCCTAACAAGCATGCATGTTCAGTCGTGGTTTCTCTTCCACATTCCTCTACCTCATGCGGGCCCCCACAGTAGTCGCAAATCAAGTAAGGATTTGAAAGTTGTTTAGGTAACTGCGACCCAGCTAGGTATTCCATTCTTTTGTGAATTTTTCTTAACCGATCTGAAGATGTTGAAGTGATTTCAGACATGCTGACAGTCGACGCAGGTTCATCCCAAGTGTCATCCTGGTCTTGAGCATATTCCTCAATCCTATCCCATCCTTCCTCGGCACTAAGATTGGCTAATCTCCCTTTTCTAGAATTGTTGATTCCGTTTCGATCATTTGAGGAGACATTGTCGTAGAAGATTTTGACCAAAAGCCAAAGTTCGATGCCATGATGGGGAACTTGTCTTATTAAATCCTTGAATCTAATCCACGATTTATGGAAGGGTTTGTCCTTCCCTTTTCGGAAGCGGAGGATCCTATCTCTAAACGCCGAAGTTTTCCCAGGTGGAAAGAACTTCTCATAGAACTTGGATATGAGTTGTTCCCATGTTAAAATAGATTCAGAAGGAAGTTCATCATACCACTCTTGGGCTTTTTCATAGAGGGTGAAAGGGAAGAATCGTAATTGGGCCGTGTCTCTAGTAGCCCCATCCGTATGGAGGGTGTCTACTATTTTCAAGAAGTCCTTAATGTGTTGAATCGGGTCATCATCATCTAACCCACAAAACTTGCACACACTTTGGACAAGCCAAACATCGGTCGCATGCAAGACCTCATTGGTGTGTTCGTTTGGGTAGACAATGGTGTTTGAGAAGCCACGAGGGTTTAGGGAGGAGTAGTCCTTAAGGTATTTAGGAGTGGGAGTTGCGGGGGTACTCATCTCGTTGTTGGATTGGGAGCTAGGGGTTGTAAGGTGATTTTCCGAATTTTCTTCAGAAAGGGGTGCATCAAAATCGATGGCTATGCTAGATGGTTCAGGTGTTGAGTGAGATCGTCTTAGCCTACGCATTTCTCTATCGGGTTCTGCATAAGGCAAGACAAGGTCTCTAGCAGAACTACGACTCCTAGTGATCCTAAGGTTAGAGAATTCGTCGGTTGCCATAATGGCGGATGGTAAAAGTTACGAACAAAAACACGAAGAAATAAGATAGACTAAAGAGAACCTAAAAATAAAATAAAATCTTACTAGAAAGGAATCTAGCAAGTAGACCTAATAAAAAGAAATCCTAACCTAGACAATAACTATTCCCCGGGCTGCGGCGCCAAAAACTTGATGCGTAGGAATTGCACCAGGCTTTACCTCTCGAGGGATCTCGAGAAGCTTACAACCCCCACCAGGCAGTGTACCTGATCGTTGTAGTATAGTATAGTGACAAGTACCGGGGGATTGATCGTTCAGCTAGGAATAGTGTCGCTTGGATTAGAAAACCTAAATACTAGGTCTAGAGATGAGGGATGATTCTTTTTGTATTTTTTTAGTTTTTATAAAAGCAATTAAAAATCTCGGTTTTGAAGGAGTTGGGCGGAATTAGTTGCTAGTCAACTACCCCAATTACTAAAGATGCAATCAAAATAAAATACTAAAAATGAAAAGAAACTAAATTAAACTAGTGGTGTGAGCAATATGTGGGAGAATTGTGTTAACTTAGATTTCACTACTCCCTAGATATCTTTTATAGGTTAATTACTTGTTACAGTTGCGTGGATGACGGATTGTATTCCTTAATACCATTGATGGGGTGGCGTACTTACTTCCTCAATCCTACAAGCGCGTACTTCACTCCTATGTCGAGCCGGCTAAGAAGCTCCTAACATGGGATCACTAGAATTTGCTCATACATTAAATACAACCATAAAAACCTTGTACACATCAGTTCATGTTTCTTAAGACGTTCAAGCATGTTACACAATGGAGATCTGCCAGTTTTCTTAAGCCTAACATTGAAATCATTCATCTAATACAACTTTAAATAAGCAATCAACCTATAATTAACATCTAGGTTTCATTACATCTAAGCAAACACATGATAGATCTAGCCTAGCATGTTGAAATCAAGACAAGCATAAGATATATTCAAACAACACATAGACATATTGAATGAATTGAAAGATGATTTATCTCAATTGAACATGAAAGGTTTCAAGGGGTGAAAACCGTTGAAAATACAGTTAAAAACGACCTAGGGTTTATTAGGTTCGACCCTAGTATTCTCCACACAAGTTCCTCTCTTAATGAATGAAAAATAGAAAAGTATATATAGATTCTGAGAGGTGACGGCGTCAAGAACAAATTTTTGACGCCGTCATCTCGCCGCCAAATAAATTCTCGGACTGCCTAGATCTGGGTTTGATGCCGTCATGTGTACTCCTTATGTAGGCCGTCACCAAAAATACTCTTGACGCCCTTCTCTTGAAGCCTTCAGGTTTTCTCTGGGTCGTCATGGACTTTACTCCTGACGCCGTCATAATTTTCTTCTTGATGCCGTCAGGTACTGTTCTCAGCATGGAAAATTAAGCCTTTGCCGTTCTCTTCACTTTTATGCTCCAAAAACGTCCAAAATGCTTCCTTTTCCAGAATTCACTCCCAAAGTACCTAAAATCACAAAAGGAACGATTTAGGGCAATATTTGATCAAATAAATTCAATTCCGGCTTAAATGACCCCCTAAAAACGGTTCATTTTTTGCCTCATCATTTAGCCCTATAAATACTGGTTCATTTCATAATTTTTTCTCACCTTTTTGCACTAAAAACTTTCTGATCTCATCTCCATTTCTATTCCAGAAACCTTTGATCATATAATCCATAAGTCTTTGTTTCCAAGTGATCCAAGACTTCATCCACACAAGTGCAAAAAGAAGAACACTCCTTCAACATCTATACAAAGTAGTAGTGTTGTGATTAGTTAATATCATCTTGTAGTAGTGCTAGATTATTTGCAAAGTGTTATGTGATTTAGTAGATTGTAGATATTAGTTGTGTTGATAAGTAGAATAGAAGTTGTGCATTGAAGAAGGAGTGTAGTAGACGTGTAGAAGAAGTGGTGAAGCTAACGTGAAGGAGTAGTGAAGTTGTGAAGAAGTTGTGAGATTAGTTCTAGCTAGGATTAGAAATCGACATTTAGCTTAGTGTCGTTAATCGGTGTAAGCCAAGGTGTGTAAGGTTTCTCCGCCATAAGGAGTTTGTTGACATAGTGAAGAAAACACTCGAGTGTGGTACTCGGGGAGTGGAGTAGGGCAAGGAAGGTGTCCTTGTAGCCGAACCACTATAAATTCGCGTGTTGTGGTTTGATCTCTCCATCTTTATCTTTTATTACATTTCATTACTTTGTTTACATTATTATATTGTATCTATTTAGACTTGCTCATTCTTGTTAACAATTGAATTCACATTAGATCGAATCAAATTTTTAAGCAACCATAATTTTTGTAAAATAAGCTAAAAAAGAACGTAAAACTATTCAACCCCCTCCCCCCTTCTAGTTTTCCACAATTGGTATCAGGAGCCACGTCTAGTAATATCTTTAAAATATATTGTATTTTAAAAGTTGTAACGATCTATGGAATCTGAAAAATATTTAGAAGGGCAATCTATGCAAAGACCACCACTATTTGAAAGTGATGGATTTTTATAATGGAAAAATCGATTCGAAACTTATGTGAAATTAAAAGATCTAGATCTTTGGCATGTTATTACTAATGGTGATCTTTTACCTATTCAAAATAACCTCGAAACAAAGAAAGATGAAATCGTACCTTTTGAAAAACAAAACGATGATTTAAAAAGAAAATTTGCTAAAAATGATGAAGCAAAAATGGTTATTTACAATGCACTACCACGTAAAGAATACGAAAGGATCTTTATGTGTGAAACCGCAAAAGAAATTTGGAACTCTTTACTAATAACTCACCAAGGTAATAGTCAAGTCAAAGATAACAAAATAGATCTACTTGTTCAACAATATGAACAATTCATGATTCCGGAAGAGGAATCAATTGATAATGCTTTCGCTAGGTTTAACACTATCATCACAAGTTTAAAAGCACTTGGTGAGAATTTTTCTAGTAAGAATTTTGTTAGGATGTTTCTTAGGGCTCTTCACCCAAAATGGCGAGCTAAAGTGACGGCTATTAAAGAATCAAAGAATTTGTCAACCTTACAACTTGATGAATTAATTGGGAACTTGAAAGTCTACGAAGTAATAATAAAGAAGGACTCTGACATGGTCAAAGAAAAACGAGAGCAAAGCAAGTCAATCGCCTTGAAAGCTAGGAAGGAATCTAGTAACGAAGATAGTTCATCTTCCGAAAGTGATGACGAAGAATATGCCATGGCCGTAAGAGATTTCAAGAAATTCTTTAAAAGGCGAGGAAGATTCGTTAGACAACCACATGATGAAAGGAGAGCATCTCAAAAGAATAAAGATGACAAGAATAGCAAGAATGAAAGAAAGTTTTTCAAATGTGGTGATCCAAATCATCTCATTGGAAAATGTCCAATGATGTCAAGAGATCAAAATCAAAGAGCATTTGTTGGAGGTGCTTGGAGTGATAGTGATGAAGAGGAGAAAGAAACGACAAAAGAAGAAAAGTGTCTTATGGCAAAAACATCAAGCGAGGTACGTTCCGAAACCGAATACTTTAGTGATGAGAATCTATCATTAGACGAAAATGATTTAGATAATGAGTATAATAGACTATGCGAATTAGGACAACAAGTAATGACTAAAAACAAATCACTAAAACGTATAAACAACCAATTAGAAAATGAAATACTAGAACTAAAAATTAAAATACATAGATTAGAAAAAGGCAAAGAAATTGTTGAAGAATGTAAATTATGTCAAAAGCTTAAAAGTGAAAATGAAATACTTAGAGAAGAAATTTGTAAACTTGACAAATTTGAAAATAGTAGTAACTCACTTAAGAAAATAATAAGCATTCAAAGAATATCCGGAGACAAAACCGGCTTAGGATTTAATCCAATTGAAGCTTCAACTAGTGAAACAAAAAATGTTAAGTTTGAAAGCTAATTTAGTAAACCAACATATTTAGAAGCACATCCCAAATAAATATTCATAAATAATAAGAAAATACCTCTTGCTAGTGATGAAGAAATGAAAACTTTTTACAAACCATCTTTAAAAACCGAAGTAGGATCGTCTAAACCTAAAACAAGATCTAAAACTCCACCACCTAGGAAGCCAAATAACTCTTATCCTAGATCTAAAACACCTCAACCAAGAAGAAACCAAAATAAACAAAACTACAACAACACTAGTAATCAAATGTGGAATTATCAACCAAGTTACAACCCTTGGGGAATACTACCACCTTTCATGCATTCTAGCCAAATGTTAAACATGTTTGGACCAAGCAACTTTGGACCAAAGAGGCAATGGGGACCGAATAGCTAGATCAACATTCCATATAACTATCTTGGAGCTCTCTCACCATAGACTTTTGCAAAGTCTATTTATCATCTTGAAGATTTAGAAGATTTTTTTTGAAGACCGCCGGGTATGCCATTCTCTCTCTACTCATTGCCATGCGTAGATAATTTTTTTTCTTCTATTGGTTGCTTTGTTTGTGTAGATATAGTTTATTTCCTTCTTTCTTTTGAACATATATATATATATATATATATATATATATATATATATATATATATATATATATATATATATATATATATATATATCCCTATACTAATAATATTATATAAATAATATATATACATATACGTGCACATAACCTATATACGTCATTAGTTGACTTTCTAGAACTCCAGGAAATTGTTCGTTATCGAACCCTTTCCTTCCCCCTCTTGGCCCTTTTAAACTTTAACGTTCAACTCGAAAATCTTTTATGTCCACTATTAGAAAACTCATGATGATGAAGAGATGTGAGTTAAGTGGATCAACATAAAAGTAGAACACCTTCGCACAAGATAACTATGGATAAAACAAACTCCTTTCGCCGACAAAAACTGATCTTCGTCATTCCCTTATCATTTCTCAATTCCACCTAATTACCCACCATTTATTCACACTTACACATAATATATATATATATATATATATATATATATATATATATATATATATATATATATATACACACACACACACACACACACACACACACATTCCCGAACATTTCTCAAATCCTCCATTAACTTGACGTCTTGATCATTTTATCCAAAATTGTCAAGATACATTTTAATTAACGAAACGTTAATTAAAAATTGTCAAGTACTTCATCATCGTGCCAATATATTCCTACGTATTTTTGATATATTATAAATCTAATTATATACGTATAAATATGTTTGTGCCAGAAACAAAACCGCGAAAAATCAAAAATTGATGGGCGTCCCCCTTAATGTTTAAGGGGACCGGCTTGTTATCGAGGGCGGTCCCCTTAATGTTTAAGGGGGCCGGCCTACTGACACTTCCAAAATCGATTTTCATCTTAAATATTTTGCCAAACACCCCATTTGTTCATATCTATCCCACTCACTTCTGCTGTGAGCGAACCAAAACAACCAAAAACCATCAAAACCCTTTACCAAATCACCAATCCGGGCTTGTTTCGCAAGGGGCAAACGTTACCTATACATTTAACAACATCATTTGTATGTTTTCCAACATACATTTCGTTTAATTTCATCAAATTTTGTATCTAATCATAATTAGGTATTTTATTAAAATTTATTCTAATCCGAATTTTAGTAAAATTAAGTTTAGAAATTGCATAACCAAATGCTTCCCATAGGATTAGAATGTAGAATTGCAACTCAAACTAAGCCTAACACATCATATTGTCAAAATTTCTAATCGCCCATAAACCCTCACTTAAATTGCTTTCCAGAAAGCACATTGTTGATATTATTCTTAAAAACTAGTTAAAACTCACTACATTGTAGTGACGTAATATCTTTAACATCAAAAACATACTTTTCGAACCATTGTAAAAGGGTTCATAAAAACAACTTGGGCGTTTGGTTCATGAACAAAGTGTAACTAAATGAATTTATTTAAAACTTAAAACTAGTTTGTTAAACTTATTAACATAATTCTAGTCTATAGAAGTCATCAAAATATATAATCGATATATATATATATATATATATATATATATATATATATATATATATATATATATATATATATATATATATATATATATATATATATTGATGTTGTGGTCAATGTTCATCTAGTTAAGGGAGCGTTTGGTTTAACTTGGAAAAAGATATTTTAAAAACCAAAATTCATATTTTCACTTTCTAAATAAGCTTAATGTTAGTCAAACTCATAAGAGATAGCAAGATATATAACCTAATACTAGACGAGTACCCGTGCATAGCAACGGATTTTCTAGCGGCAAATAGTTATAGGAGTGATATTATGGTTAAGTATTTTATGTAACGTTTATACATAAAACATAAAACAATAAAAATGATGTGTGGAAAGTTCTCTTTTAGCTTATCGAGAAGATGAAACTGATGGTTGTTCCACAGAATCAGAAGGGGGTGTTGTATTATAAGTTGTTGCAATGAGTATTGATGAAGCACGTGTTACCACATCCTGGAAGACATGGTCAACAACATTTTTTTACCAATGAGATTAGTGAGTAGTGCAGGTAGTATTTGACTTATGGCATTTCCCAAAAAATTTTGCATATATGATTTAGAATCAGGCTTTCTTTTAGACAATATCGCCTTTAAAAAATGACATGTTATTTTTTTGCAATTCGTTTAATAACATGTCATTTTTTTAAAGGAGACAAATAGTTTATTCATAAAAAGTTTATAGCAACGGGATTTTATAGCGACAAATAGTTTATTCATAAAAAAAAGTTTATAGGTTATTAATGAAAAATAATAAAAGTTTGGAGATTTGGGAATTAAACATAATGTTTTGAAACCCGGTTCGACCCGGGTGGTTCAACCGGTTGAACCGTTCCGGTCGAAAAATTGGTCGATTTAAACCGGGTCAACTTGCTAGGTTGGGTCAAAAACGGGTCAAATTAAACCGGTTAAACCCGTCGGGTTTGAAGCGTCCCGGGTCAACCCGGTTCGTGATTTGTATTAATTGGTTGTATTTAATTTGGTAGATATGTTTTTAATTGGTTGTATAATGTGAATAAATCATTGTACTTTTAAGTAATGAGGTGTTTTAATAAGAGTATTAATTACATTTCATAATTTCCTTTAATAAAAAATTTTCAAGATTTCCACTTTTCAAGATTGACCATTTTTTCAAGATTGATCATTTTTCCATTATAGATAGTATAGATATATCTAGCCAAATTTCGAAATGAATTACGATATCTAAAGTGATGTTTGGATAGACTTGATATTATATCGAACTAATTCCACAACTACATTTTGATATCATAAGATATATTTTAAACGAGTTTAAAATTAAAAACAAGGAACATTATGAAACTACTTCATAGGATATTTTTTTTAGGTCGAAGTAGGCTTCTGTTCTACATGTATAGCATATATTTATATATAACATATGCATGTTCATTGTTTTTGTCTTAATTTTATTTTTGTTGTTATATTGTTTAGGTGAAAATGCCTAAAACCACGGTTGGTGACGTTTCTAAAACCAAACAATACATTCCTAAAGTTTCCGCCACTCCCGGCATGTCTCCTGCCGTTGCATGTTTCTATCGTCCCATTGAAAATAGAAACATTCACGAGGGGAGAATTGTCGATCCATCCTACTATGAATCTATCACAACTCGTAATTTCAGGTCATTTTTCAAACTTCGACAATTTACTATTCATCAGTTACTATTCACCGATTACTATTCATCATTTTACTATTCATTGTTTTCAGAGTCAGTTTGAGATTCTGAGAAGTATTGCAAAATTTTACTATTCACTTGACACTATTCATTCCCGGAGGGAAAACACTATTCACATGCTTTGCTCATTTTATCGTAAATTTAGTTTACGGGTATTTAAATTCGCGTAACCGGATCGGTTCAGGTGCGAATTCATGCATTATCAATAGGGACATTTCATACGGACTAGAAATAGTCTACATATCATCATAATAGCATTTGCATACTATACCACTCGTAGAATATTCATATTAATATTTTTGGTATATTTAACGTTTTACGTATATTTATTTTAATTAAACGTTAATACGCGATTAATAAATATAACCAACATATCTAAAAATCCCCACAATGGTTCCGATATATTTTTTTTAAACTTCTTACAACGTCACAAAAACTATAAAATTCATTTACCCGGTATTTTGGGAATTTATTAAATTTATATCGTAAGCTTGATATAATTATGACGGTTTTCGTATAAACTAAACAATAATCATTCAAACACCCAATACTTGTACCCAATATATTTTCACAACCTTTATGACCTTATTATGTCCCGATTAACTTCGTTATATTTTATTTCAACTTGTCACGATTTATTTTTAGTTAACTCGGTACCCGATAACACCTAACGGATACACAAAACAACTAAATTATCCCAAGCTTCTCCAACACCCTTCCTTAAGTACATGTGCCCCCCCCCCCCCTTTACTACTAATACATGTGATTACTTCAAATTGATCAATTAATTACCATTATGCCATCAAGATCAAGATATTTATCTAAAACGCCAAGACTTGTCATTTTTACAAGCAAAGTTCATTTTTTCTTCCTCTTCTCTCTTGGTGCTCGGTCATGGATCATATCACAAGCTAAATCCATTGATTTTTCAAGATCAAGTCATAAACAAGTTCATTTAGTAATCCTTGTTAGGGTTTTGAAATAAAAACTCAAGGTTTTATTAGGTTTTCATCATCCAAGCTCTCTAATCTTTCAAAGTAAGTAGTCAAACTCTTTTTCATAATTTCTTCAAGTTATTTTCATGATTATATGATTTTCATATAATATTTCATGCATATGTTAGCTTTTACCACTCATAATATATACTTATGTCCTTGAAACCACTAGATTGATGATGTTTAAGAACTCATGACACCTTAAGAAGGTGTATGCTAGGATTAGACTAGATTTGTGGTGATTGGAAGTGATTTGGGTGGATTAGAAACTAGTTTAGAAAAGTAGAAATGGATTTGGAACATATATATAAACCTACTGTCCCAAAATTGAATTTCTGGAAAACTCAGTAACTCGGGGGATATTTTCAACCAAAGATTTAGAAAATACTTTCAAAAACGAAGCCGTAGGCGAAAGAACGCATTAAAACGAGTTTATAACGAAGGAGATATGATTTTTGCAAGTTTATTGACGAAAACTATTTTTCTGAAAATTGTATGCTGTTGGACGATTTTTGGTGGACAAACCGAGGCGTTAGACGTAACCTAGAGAAGCCGAGTTATCAAAAATATATTAGTACATACTAAGACAAATCCGTGGATATAAAGAACGAAGAAAATGAACTTAAAAGACCAAGTTATTCACGTTTCAATATCGGCAAAAACTCTATATAATTGATAGCTTTTTACTAGAAATAATAATAATACTACTTCTACGTACTAAATTCTAGAATTTCTAGAAATACTACCAAAGTGCCAAATTCATAACTAATGAAGTACTTATGATTACAAGTTTATTTTTATGACCATTAGACGTTACTTCAAGGTTTTCAAGGCGAAGTTTATAACACTAACTTTCTATATACGATATACTACGACAAGTTTTTACAAGTCTAGTTAAGACTTATTTTTCTTAAGTATGGAATATATTTTCATATGACTATAACTAGTATTTTCAAGTTATGAGTGGTATAGGTATCATGTACATGCATATTCTCTACATCATTTCATGATCTAAATTAGATCATATTCATTCATCATAGGTCGCGGTTGATTTCGTTCCTTGTTGTCCTTATCATTCCATCACATTGTACTATCACTTCGAGGTGAGTTTTCATAGCCCCGTTTTCAATTCAGTATTTTGATTTCAAATCCCACGGGGGAGAATACATTGCACCACTTATTTTTGTACATGCCAAAGTAGCTAAATTTTCATACATTGCTTAAGTTGCTATCATACCACATTAAGTCCCCTTTATATTATCATGGACCGTTAATTTGCCTTTAAGCGAGAGTGAGTGAATAGATCTATTGAGGGTGACTCCTCCATTCTTGTTTGGGTTGCTCCAACGGAATTACGAATGCATTTCTTGTCTAACATTATTAGAGTGGCTGGTAACCACTCATTTGGGGCGAAATTCTTATTATGTCTAGCTTCGGGGTCATGAGCTTAAGAGCCAATGTAACTTCATTTTGACATCAAGTCACCTTACTTTCTACTTATGGCAATTCTACATACATTTTAACTTATAACTCTATGGAATTCACCAACTTTATGTTGACCGTTTTAGCGATGTATTTTCAGGTTATTAAGGTAGTTCATGCTGCATACATTTGGACCTTCATGGAGTCGCGGAGTCGACACGTCTCACCATATATTTCTGTACTTATGAAACGTTTGATCTTGTTGAACTTATTTTACCTAAATTGGCAACATCTTTTGGGACCTATGTTTTGTAAACTCTGAATGTTTTTAATGATCAAACGACGTATTTTTCAAACGACACTTTATGTCGTTCAATGTAACTGTAACTGTGATGCTATGACAGTCACCCCCAGGTATTCCATTCCGCTGCCATTCAGGTATTTTGGGGGTGTGACAGATTGGCATCACAGCTAAGGTTATAGCGAACTAGGATGTATCTTGGACCCTAGACTATAACCACATCATCATAGCATCTCATCATTTTATCATAAGTGCATATTCACTACATATGTTGTTTCATGCACACACTGTGCGAGTTATTTATACCCATATTCATATATAATTATATTGACCTGGTTCACAAGTGACATGTCTTCAGATACTCAGCCTGTCATCCTTTTACCGGATTCCGACATTGAAATGCCTTGTCATCTTCCACTACCATTGTACCACCAGTTGTACTTACACCACCATTAGCACCATTGATTTGTTATAGGAACAGGGTTTTTCTATCATTCAGTCCATACTTAGATTGCCGTTTGGCGGAGTTTTCGGACTTAATCTTAATGGACCTATTAGGATGCTTATTACAAAGAAGATAGTATGTTTTCTTTCCTTCACTAGTAGGGCACTTACTACTCAGGTACTACCACCACCGTCAGCTACTTATTTCACTATTGGTCGTCCCATAGTGCGTACTTCAGTTTTACCTCTTAGATGTCGCGAGATAGCGCGAAAGAGGGTAGTATCCCATTCACTATTATCACCATCATCTCCTAACTCACCACTAGAATCTCATCGTTAGCAACTTTGTTCTCATCATCTAAAGCACCACCAACACCATCACATCTCAGAGATCTTACACCCATATATGACAGGCCGCTTAAGAGGCAACCACTATTTGACATACCATTACCATCTACTACATGTTACACCACCTTATAGGTTTGAGGTTGGTGAGAGTTTGAGAGCCTCTACTGCTTGACTACCTACTACTCTTCATTGTTAGACGATGATCTCTAGTTATTTGAGATTATCCACGAGTGTTTGGACGATACACTCTGAATAATACCACAAGCCTCACAAATACAATAAGAATTGCAACCAATCGCCCAAGGGTGGCATCTATCACAAGGACTCTATATTATCTTAGATATGATCGACTCATACCTCCATAACACAATAGACCAACAAGATGCTTTGAACGGTATTATACCATCATAATGGAATTCATCACAACTCTCCCTTCATTATCAAGTTTGATTACACCGCATTCTAAATCGATAATTACATCATTAGTCGCTCTAGCAACATTCCACCGACCAATGTGGTCACATTAGTAGATTTGACATATAATTACAACTTTAGGAAGATGCGAGTAAGACAATAAGATTAATAAAGACGAAGGTGTCTTTACAATTAAATGGTCATGTTGACCAAGATAAAAGTGACTCCCCTAGTTTTCGTGTTTTGGAGATAATAACAATTCAAGTAAGTCAAAGCCAAATTAAATTTTTGTACAAATAAAAAGATTTCTTGCAAACTTTACGAAGTACGACAAATTATTGATTTTCAATGGTTGGATTAAAACTCATTTCTGTTTAAGCAACAATCTTCTTGAATTCCCTTTTTCCAAAAGACATATATATATATATATATATATATATATATATATATATATATATATATATATATATATATATATATATATATATATATATATATATATATATATATATGAGATATTGTTTTTATCAAAATACAAAATATTTCGTAGTCACTCCAAAATACATTTATGACCAAATTTCACAATGTTTCACTCAAATAAATGTTGTTAATTTTAGAAACCATATCTCCAAGAAGGAATACGCATAACTCATGGACGAATCTCGAAAGCAACCACTATACCTACTTACTATTTGACCTTAGATGCGAAAGAAACCCCTCTACCAGAGATTGCCAATATTGATACACCATGCCTCAACACCACTGCTTCAAATTACAACTTTTTCGCTCATTCCATGATATAAGACCCTCACGCTAGTATAAGCTCATTGGATTAAAAGATCAAGGTACAATTACTCAACAAAATTTATATTCTTTTCAGAAATCGATATAGCTTAGTCACATTGGAACAAGACCTCATTTTCATGAAAGGATATCGAGAAGTTTCACCTGACCAAAAGGCATTTAGTTTTCATTTGTGGCAAATTAAACATCATACGATGTCGTACCTACTTGACTCAGACCACCCGTACAACAATTTCCATTCTTTATACGTTTTAGTCATGCCTAGAGGGATTAAGCATTTGAACCTGCGAGCTTTACCTAGTATAAATTCTTGAATACTTCACATCATTGGCACCAAATTTTTGCCCTAAATCCTTTCACACATAGACTATCCCCTTCAGTTGATTGTAGATGCCTTAAAAACACGTTCATCTTTCACACTCTCAATATCACTACCATATTCTCGACCACTTCATAATCATAAACCACTGCCCTGTTATGAACTAAGATGTTTACATTCTTTAAATAAGTGGATTAGTAGACTATTACCATTCCATAAGATTCACCTACGTATCCAATACACCATTCAACAAATTTTGTTTCAAGCTATTTTATTACCCTATGGGGAAATTGTTTTACAGAATTTCTAAAGTATGTTATTTTGTTACCACTCTATAAATTGATTTTCTGTCATTACACCAAGTATTTAATATTGTTACGCGGAATAATTTTCATGTTACCTTGAAAGGAAATATCAGGATACCATTTTTAATAACAATGCGTTGAACACCATCTAAAACTTTTGAGAAAGGTAATACTATTTTGACTAAATCAAGCATCGCATCATTAGTCCTCAATTATACATAGCCTGATCACCTATGTATGATTCAGGAAGGATTATGCCATGAAGTAAATAATTATTTTTTTTAAGTAATGCTAATAACAATCTTCATGTAAAAGCGTTTTAAACAAGTAAACTCTTTTATAAATGTCTTTTTTTGACAAACTTTCCCCTGGATACTTACCCCACCTGTCACTCACTTAGCCATTAAGTTGGACTTTCCATTGACTTCTTTAGGAGAGACTTTCCCTATCAAGTACTAGTAGGATTCCTCGATACAAGAAAAGCAATAAAAGGATTACGGAACTACTAAACCTGGACTAAGAAAATTCATAATCCAACAACAATCCTAAGATACCACGATACCATCCGAATCACCATCTCTGACCTAGTTGTCAAGTTTTATCATTCAAAAGGTACTAGCGAGACTGAGCTACAGGATCGAATACATTGTGAAGGTACGTTAAGCAACACTATAGAAATAAACCAAGCACCTAATTGAGACTGTAAAGCATTTCATTTAAACATGGCCTCATCTAAACGCAAACTTCCCTGCAATGAGTTTTCACCAAGGATAATTGATTTAAATTAAGGATATTGATATAAATTCCTCTAAGGCGTTGTGTTCTCTAGAAATTCCAGATAACCTCACTTTCATACTAAGGAAAGGGATCAGACCCGAACATATATTTTGCCAACATGATGACCATTTCAACGATAAACCATATCAGGACTTAAGATAGTTTGAATACCTATGCTTGTAGTTTTGCCTAAATAGCACCAACAGGCATTATCTAACCTCAGGAACTAAACGTTAGACATCTATGCATTTATACGAACATTACCTATCCTACCATTTTATCCTTATTAATACTTTCACTTTTGAATGAAGTTGATTTAAAAATTGTGTTTATACAAATCACATACCTGATAGAAAATAATTTCTGAAATTCCTATTTTGAACAAGTACGACCCTTTTTGGTCAATATTTAGCAAAACTATCGTACAATTAGAAGTATATAAACATCAAACTTTGGTAAACAATCCTATTTATAACATGTTTGAAAACAGTTTCCCATTTCATAGCTACTAAATTTTAAATCATCAAGAAAGATATTACTTAGTAAATCATTTGCTTCATTTTCTAAATTCGTATATTCAGAGAAGGATTTCAACCAAAACTCACAATCGCGAGACAAATTTTCAAAACTAATCACCATACTACATCGCTTTTGCATTTAGGATTTTGTGACTTGACAATAAAGAATATTGGAATATTCGATGAAGGAAATTAGGAAGGACACCATAAATTAAGTACAAACGTCAGTAATGGAGACCTAACCTAATAGGCATAGAAATACACATGTCTTAGCATCCGTTGGAATAAAACACAAGGAATCCAAAATTGTTACCTATATTCTATCCCCTTCAGATAACGCCGAGTTCGAAAGACGTAACGTTGGGGAATTAGTCACAAGATTTATTGTACCCATTTCAATTATTTCTGATAAAGGTAATCGAATCACCTCAGACTCCTAGCAATCATTTTAAGATATTTTTCGGAACCCCATTTAGATGTAAACACTGCCTATTGTCCTCCGACCGATGGTCAGGGTGAGAGAACAATTCAAACATAAGAAAGTATGCTCAGAGCATGAGTGATTGACTCTAGAAATGGTTGGACTAACCAGTTACCATAAATCAAATTCAGATGCAACCATAGTTATTGCACGAGCATAGAGACTACACCATTTGAGGCACTCTATGGTCGATGTGCCAACATCCATTGACGAATTGAAATTGGAAAAGCCCAACTCACTAGTCTAGTAGGCATTCATGAAATAACCAGGAATTTCCTACAAGTCAAGAATCAGTTACAAGTTCAATAAGTGTAAACCATTACAACTTCAAGTTGGTAGCCAGATCATGTTGAAAGTTCTGCCTAGGAAAGGTATGATACCATTCAGAAAAATTCGGAAAGTTAAACCCGATATACACTGGACCATTTAATATTCATACACAGTAGGCCTAGTGGCCATCAGACTTGAGCCTTGTTAGAGAACAGCAGGATTACACAAACATGTTTCACATTTTTCAAATCTCAAGAAATGACTTTCAGATTAGTCACTTATGATTCCATTGGAAGGAATCCATCCCAATGACAAACCGAAACCTGGTAGTAGAACTAGTAGAAATCATGGACCGTGAGGTCGAACGGTTGAAGCAAAGTCGAATTCCTATCGTGAAAGTTCGCTGGAATTCTCAAATATTATCATCTTTTCACCAAAGTTTACTTCAGAAACCAACACAAACTGAACTTCGGGACGAAGTTCCTTTTAGAGGGGAAGACTATCACAACTCGTAATTTCAGGTCATTTTTCAAACTTCGACAATTTACTATTCATCAGTTACTATTCATCAATTACTATTCATCATTTTACTATTCATCGTTTTCAGAGTCAGTTAGAGATTCTGAGAAGTATTGCAAAATTTTACTATTCACTTGACACTATTCATTCCCGGAGGGAAAACACTATTCACATGCTTTGCTCATTTTATCATAAATTTAGTTTACGGGTATTTAAATTCGCGTAACCGGATCGGTTCAGGTGCGAATTCATGCATTATCAATAGGGACATTTCATACGGACTAAAAATAGTCTACATATCATCATAATAGCATTTGCATACTATACCACTCGTAGAATATTCTAATTAATATTTTTGGTATATTTAACGTTTTACGTATATTTATTTTAGTTAAACGTTAATACGCGATTAATAAAGATAACCAACATATCTAAAAATCCCCACAATGGTTCCGATATATTTTTTTTAAACTCCTTACAACGTCACAAAAACTATAAAATTCATTTACCCGGTATGTTGGGAATTTATTAAATTTATATCGTAAGCTTGATATAATTACGACGGTTTTCGTAGAAACTAAAGAAAAATCATTCAAACACCCAATACTTGTACCCAATATAATTTCACAACCTTTATGACCTTATTATATCCCGATTAACTTCGTTATATTTTATTTCAACTTGTCACGATTTATTTTTAGTTAACTCGGTACCCGATAACACCTAACGGATACACAAAACAACTAAATTATCCCAAGCTTCTCCAACACCCTTCCTTAAGTACATGTGCCCCCCCCCCCCCCCCCCCCCCCTTTTACTACTAATACATGTGATAACTTCAAATTGATCAATTAATTACCATTATGCCATCAAGATCAAGATATTTATCTAAAACACCAAGACTTGTCATTTTTACAAGCAAAGATCATTTTTTCTTCCTCTTCTCTCTTGGTTCTCGGCCATGGATCATATCACAAGCTAAATCCATTGATTTTTCAAGATCAAGTCATAAACAAGTTCATTTAGTAATCCTTGTTAGGGTTTTGAAATAAAAACTCAAGGTTTTATTAGGTTTTCATCATCCAAGCTCTCTAATCTTTCAAAGTAAGTTGTCAAACTCTTTTTCATAATTTCGTCAAGTTATTTTCATTATTATATGATTTTCATACAATATTTCATGCATATGTTAGCTTTTACCACTCATAATATATGCTTATGTCCTTGAAACCCTAGAAATGGAAACCCTTGTTAGATCCACTAGATTGATGATGTTTAAGAACCCATGACACCTTAAGAAGGTGTATGGTAGGATTAGACTAGATTTGTGGTGATTGGAAGTGATTTGGGTGGATTAGAAACTAGTTTAGAACACTAGAAATGGATTTGGAACATATATATAAACCTACTGTCCCAAAATTGAATTTCTGGAAAACTCAGTAACTCAGGGGATATTTTCAACCAAAGATTTAGAAAATACTTTCAAAAACGAAGCCGTAGGAGAAAGAACGGATTAAAACGAGTTTATAACAAAGGAGATATGATTTTTGCAAGTTTATTGACGAAAACTATTTTTCTGAAAATTGTATGATGTTGGACGATTTTTGGTGGACAAACCGAGGCGTTAGACGTAACCTAGAGAAGCCGAGTTATCAAAAATATATTAGTACATACTAAGACGAATCCGTGGATATAAAGAACGAGGAAAATGAACTTAAAATGACCAAGTTATTCACGTTTCAATATCGGCAAAAACTCTATATAATTGACAGCTTTTTACTAGAAATAATAATAATACTACTTCTACGTACTAAATTCTAGAATTTCTAGAAGTACTACCAAAGTGCCAAATTCATAACTAATGAAGTACTTATGATTACAAGTTTATTTTTATGACCATTAGACGTTACTTCAAGGTTTTCAAGGCGAAGTTTATAACACTAACTTTCTATATACGATATACTACGACAAGTTTTTACAAGTCTATTTAAGACTTATTTTTCTTAAGTATGAAATATATTTTCATATGACTATAACTAGTATTTTCATGTTATGAGTGGTATAGGTATCATGTGCATGCATATTCTCTACATCATTTCATGATCTAAATTAGATCATATTCATTCATCATAGGTCGCGGTTGATTTCGTTCCTTGTTGTCCTTATCATTCCATCACATTGTACTATCACTTCGAGGTGCGTTTTCATAGCCCCGTTTTCAACTCAATATTTTGATTTCAAATCCCACGGGGGAGAATACATTGCACCACTTATTTTTGTACATGCCAAAGTAGCTAAATTTTCATACATTGCTTAAGTTGCTATCATACCACATTAAGTCCCCTTTATATTATCATGGACCGTTAATTTGCCTTTAAGCGAGAGTGAGTGAATAGATCTATTGAGGGTGACTCCTCTATTCGTGTTTGGGTTGCTCCAACGGAATTACGAATGCATTTCATGTCCAACATTATTAGAGTGGCAGGTAACCACTCATTTGGGGCGAAATTCTTATTATGTCTAGCTTCGGGGTCATGAGCTTAAGAGCCAATGTAACTTCATTTTGACATCAAGTCACCTTACTTTCTACTTATGGCAATTGTTCATACATTTTAACTTATAACTCTATGGAATTCACCAACTTTATGTTGACCGTTTTAGCGATGAATTTTCAGGTTATTAAGGTAGTTCATGCTGCATACATTTGGACCTTCATGGAGTCGCGGAGTCGACGCGTCTCACCATATATTTCTGCACTTATGAAACGTTTGATCTTGTTGAACTTATTTTACCTAAATTGGTAACATCTTTTGGGACCTATGTTTTGTAAACTCTGAATGTTTTTAATGATCAAACGACGTATTTTTCAAATGACACTTTAGGTCGTTCAATGTAACTGTAACTGTGATGCTATGACAGTCACCCCCAGGTATTCCATTCCGCTGCCATTCAGGTATTTTGGGGGTGTGACAGATTCCGATCAAATCGAACGAATGTTCACCAATATCCGTCTTGAATGCCTTTTCCAAATCAATGAACCAATCATTCCTCGCTTTGTCCTCGACTTCTATAGCCAAGTAACGGTGCAAACCGATCCCTATGGTCATATCCTCATTCCTTTCATGATCCAAAATCAATTCATCACGCTTACTCTTGCTCAGTTTGGACAAATCCTCAGAATCCCATACAACGGCCAAGCCGTATACTCTGATGAATGGGATCTTTCTTCACTCGAACGAAATCGTCCTCAGGATGGTCCATACTATTCTGAGATTCCAAGTCCTAAAGATATTCGTCGACTGCTTGAACTAGAACGTGGTACGACTAGTCGCAAAATCAAGTCGAAAAATGTTGATATTCATGAAAATCAAATCCTTCTCAAAGAGCTAAGCCCCGACATAAAAAATTGGGAAGAACTCATTCGCGAGAATGCGTTTGGTACCGGCGGTCACCGTGATCATCTCATGGCTAGCATCGCCCACATGTTGTATTGTGTAGTTGCTGAAGAAAACTAAAATTTGGCTTATCTCTTTGTCCATCGAATCATGACTGCCAAAAACACTCCTAATGCCAACCTTCCTTACGGTATGTTCCTCACTCGACTTTATCATCATATCATGGAACACTAACCAGATCTTCGGAGTGATTTCTATGTGCATGTTCATCCTACTTTGAATCAACTCACTCTTGTTTGTACTCGTCGATCTCGAAGTGACAAAGGAAAATCTCGTGGTCCTTTGTTTTTTATGCCTCGTGGTTCAACATCTCATCGAGGTAATGATGATGATGAGGAGGAAGACACCTCGTGTATTAGTACCCCCAACTCCCACTACCTTTGTTGATGATCTTCCTGATCTTGATTATACCGACTATCAAATTCCGCTTCCTCATGAACGTACCGATGAACTTCTCTTCAATCATCAAACGTCCCTAATGAACCGAACTCAGAAAATGCATGAAGAAGTGAGAGGAGCATTCAAGTCCGTAGGAAAAATGTTCACGAAGATTATGGGCAAGAAGAAGAAATAGAGTTGTTGATGTGAAGCTAATTATTATTATTATTGAACTATTAGACATTTGTGTGTTTATTATTTGTCCGATTTATTCGGAAATACTTGTATTCCTTAATGTTTGTTACTTGAATGTTGCTTAGGTTTTAACTATTACTCCCTCCGTCCCAAATTTATTGTCCCCTATTGACTTTTTCGGTCTTTCATTCTTAACTTTGACTATAAATATTTTTGTTTGTGTTATACAAATTTTGATAAAAATTATACCAAATGAAAATACATTTTAAACTCAATCCGTTCATATATTTTGTATCAAGTATTATGTAATATAAACCAAAAATTTTAAGGTCAAAGTTGAAAAGTTAAGACCGAAAAAGTCAATAGGGGACAATAAATTTGGGACGGAGGTAGTATCATGCTAGGATCTTGATTATAACTTAATACTATTATTATAATTCTTTATATTTGGCTTACAATATATTAGTATGCATGCATGATTTATTATTTTATGCTCATATTTCATCATTCCTATAGTATATGCTTCAAATAGAGCTTGCTGGAAACACACATTTGAAAACCAACCCATTTCTGCAAATTTTTTTATTTTTGGTCGCCTGGGAAAGCACCAGATGGGCGGCCCCCTTAATTTTCCTTGGCGGTCCCCTTAATTATTAAAGGGGCCGGCCTACAATTAAGGGGACCGGCCATCTGGAACTGAGTTTACTGTTTTCTTTTGCATCTTGTGACCTCTTTCTCTAGTATCAACTACCATTTCTCCTTATAACCCAACTGATTTTAGAATCTTCTCTAACCACTTCAAAAACTTACCTAAACCAACCATTTTCATATTATAAATTCCCTCCAAATAAACACTCTTCACCTCATTTTTCATCATCTCTTTCAATCTAAACCATCATGTCTTCACCAAGCACCTCCATCTCTAAGATCTCAAAGAAACAAAAGATTGTCATCATCCCTCCAAAACAACTCTTCATTGATTTAACTAATGAAGACAACACAACACCATCACCTCCACCTAAATGCTCATCCCCAAGTGCACCAAATGCACCATCCAAAACACCTTCCACTCATGGAACTTCTTCATCTTCCATACCTTCAACTTCATCAATCAATAACTACATAAACTCACACTTGTCATCACCACAAGCATCATCACCACATCCTACACAAGAATCTCTTTCCACCAAACTTACCATCTCACTTTCACCAATAACACCACTTGATGCTCATGTCTCATCTCCACCAATTACACCACCATTCTTTATCAATCTTGTACCTTGGAGCTTACTTGAAGCTCATGGTGATACTTGCCTTTGTTGCATTCACAACCGAACCATAATCTTTGGTCTTAGAGATGAAATTCAATATATGTTTTCATATATTGAACACTTGCTAACCAACCCACCACCACCACCACTTTCACCATCCTCACCTATTGTTCCACCTCCATAATCCTCACCTATTTCTCCACTATCACCTTCCTACTCTCCAAATTAAGCATGTACTATACTTAATAAATAAAGACTTCACAACCCTTTTGCTTGCAAGCTCTATTAAGCCCATGTACTCTTTGCATGATGAAGTACTATTCTAGTTGTTGTATTATCTAGTTGTGATTCTAATTGTAATCTCTCTTGATGTTACATGTATTGTTGTGTTTTTACACAACTTTTGCTTTAATATGAATGCTTCTATTTAATGATGCTTGTTTATATTGTTGTCACTTTATATATGATTGCATGTATATACTTGTGCTTCTAATATTTTTGTTTTGCAAGTATTCCATAGCTCGTCTCCTTGTTGCCCCCGAACGAGGGGGAGTACACATCAAGGGGGAGTTCTCGTCCCGTCAATATTTCACGATTGAAACTTGTCGGCAAAACCTTTTTGATTCTACAAAAAGGGGGAGAAGTAAATATAAACTCACTAAAATACTTGTCTAAAAACTAATTTTTGATTTAATGAGTTTAAGTTTTGTAATCATCAAAAAGGGGGAGATTGTTGATATAAATAATGCTTAAAAACATTATCAATATTTTTCAATAACTCTACATTTTGATAATCACAAAATGTAAACTAAATTAAGTCAAGATTATGACGCAAACAAGTATTTAGTGGCAAATATTTACTTTTACAACTAATATCACTTAAGGTATGTATAAACTAAGCATCTTATGCATTACATTATCAAAGGGAGCTTTTTCTTAACACAAAACATTTTATAAAATGACATTAACATTTTATATGTTTTAGTAAATCATTCTTGGTATTGTTTTATTAAACCACAAAGATATGATTTCAAATTTCCAACCAAAAAGGGCAAATTCTCTCCAGAAAAACCTTCCCAACAAAAAGACAAACAAACTCAACGTTCTGGAGGGGGCGGTCCCCTTAATTCCTAGGCGGTCCCCTTAATGATTAAGGGGACTGGCACGCTCCAAAACAGTATTTTTTAGCCCTATAAATACTGGTTCATTTCATAAAGTTTTCTCACCTTTTTGCACTAAAAACTTTCTGATCTCGTCTCCATTTCTATTCCAAAATCCTTTGATCATATAATCCGTATGTCTTTGTTTCCAAGTGATCGAAAACTTCATCCACACAGTGCAAAAAGAAGAACACTCCTTCAACATCTATACAAAGTAGTAGTGTTGTGATTAGTTAATATCATCTTGTAGTAGTGCTAGATTATTTGCAAAGTGTTATGTGATTTAGTAGATTGTAGATATTAGTTGTGTTGATAAGTAGAGTAGAAGTTGTGAAGTAGTTGTGCATTGAAGAAGGAGTGTAGTAGACGTGTAGAAGAAGTGGTGAAGCTAACGTGAAGAAGTAGTGAAGTTGTGAAGAAGTTGTAAGATTAGTTCTAGCTAGGATTAGAACTCGACATTTAGCTTAGTGTCGTTAATCGGTGTAAGCCAAGGTGTGTAAGGTTTCTCCGCCATAAGGAGTTTGTTGACATAGTGAAGAAAACTCTCGAGTGTGGTACTCGGGGAGTGGAGTAGGGCAAGGAAGGTGTCCTTGTAGCCGAACCACTATAAATTCGCGTGTTGTGGTTTGATCTCTCCATCTTTATCTTTTATTACATTTCATTACTTTGTTTACATTATTAGCTTGTATCTATTTAGACTTGCTCATTCTTGTTAACAACTGAATTCACATAAGATCGAATCAAATTTTTAAGCAACCATAATTTTTGTAAAATAAGCTAAAAAAGAACGTAAAACTATTCAACCCCCCCCCCCCTTCTAGTTTTCCACAAGAAGCACAATTTTTAGTAAGGTTGGATTTAAAAGTTGTATTTAAGACAAAAACTATAACAAGGTTTGGTAATAAAAGTTGTATTTACATGTAGCTAGGATATAAAAATGACAAAGCACAATTTTTTTACCACAGGGAAGATGTACCATATGTGAACTTGATTGTTATATTTCGCCTGTATTAGTTATACATTTTAAACTATATATGTCTACTAACAGATTTGTTTATGCTTCTAGAAAACAATGTTTTGAAGCTAATGCTGCAAAGTTAGCAGAAACAATTAAAGGTATGATTAAAACTTAATATTCGTTTGGAATTTTATTGCAAAAGGAAGCCATATAGTTTATTTACAACCATTGTCATGACATTTGTTCTACATTTTAACCATTTTGTCAAGTATACTATTTATATTTCCTCATGACCGATAATATGATAAGTCATAGAACATTACTTCCTTCCATTTGATCTTTGATAATTGATTTTGTAAATACAAATATCGCCTAAAAACGTTATTTATATTTTATGATCTTTGCTAAGTTTTGTTAACGACAAAGTGTAAACTTTAGTTTTTAGTAGAACATGATTCTAGTTTTAATTTTGCATAAACTAGACTTTACATTTCATATCAAACATAAACATTGTTATATTTCCTAATATAGAAAATGTAACATGACATCATGGCATGCATCATAAGCACTTATGGTAAGGTTACTATTCTTGGATGTGACTTTCCATAAGACTTCTTACACACTACTTCTTACACATTATAGAAGGCCTCTTACTCTATCTATTGTGTGTTTGACTAGAAGTAACTTGATGTGACATTGCTAGATATGGAAAGATTTCTTGAAGACTTTTACTGTCAGACACTGCGGAACCCCGGGGTTACAAGGGCGGAACCCTTATTTGGGTTCCGCCGGATCCGCCAGTGGTCTGGTTTGTTTGGCTATTTATACCAAGCCACTTGCAAGAAATCTCTCATCACTTTTAGCTATAGAATACATGCATACTCTCTATACTCTTATCTAACTCAGTAGCTACTCACTTGTGTGGTCCTCTTATGTAGAAAGGAAGTTTACAAGTTCATCCGAGAAGTTACAAGTATTCAACACGAAGTTGCAAGACTTGTTAGCTTTGCATTGTGTAAACTCTTATAGTTTATACTTCATTTGTATCTTGTATTGAAGTGACCCATTTGTATTTTAGGCCTTAAAATACATAGTGTAATGAGAGTGGTTGTACCCTTGTAAAAGAACTCGACATATAGCTTAGTGTCGAAAATAATGGATAAGCGACGTTAGGTTGGTTCTACCTTGAACTAGGACCCGTTATTTAGCTTTGTACCGGATAAAGTGTAAGCAACGATTGTAGAGGTTTCTCCGCCCATGAAAGGAGCTTGTTGATTAGTAGTTGAAACTCTCGAGCTAGAAACTCGAGGCGTGGAGTAGGGCAAGGAAAAAGAGTCCTTGTAGCCGAACCACGATAAACAATCGTGTTGTGGTTTGATCATTTCTTTCTTTATACTTGCACTTTATATATTGTCTTGTAGTTTAGATCTTTGATTAAACGTAAAGTTTCAAAAGATAATTAACTTAAAAAGCGGTAAACTATTCAACCCACCTTCTAGTTTTCCACATATTTCTTATAAACACTTCACAAAAACATTTTCCAAATTGGCTATTTGAGTTGGTAAACCTTAGGTTGATTAATGTTAAGGTTTAGTGTGAAGTACAATTGGGGGTTTAGCAAGGCAAAGTATTTACAAGACCAAAACTCAACATTTGGGGAAAATGTTACAGAGCCTCTGGCGCGTCGCCCACGCGTTGAGGCGTGGGCAACGCCCCGGGCTCGGTAAATTTTTCCCAAGTTAGGTCTTGGCCTATAAATACCTCACCTTGGCTCTTGTATTCCTCACCCCTTTCCATTACTCTTTCTCTCTACATTCTTTCTCTCTAATACTCTAATTATATCTTGTGTTCTTAGTTTTTCACACTAACATCTTTAATCCTTACAAGGGAAGAATCACAAGAACTTAATCCGCTCTTGTGATTGTATCGAGGGTCTTCTATCTATACCCTTTCTACTAGAATCGAGTCACTAGGTTAGGTTAGGGCTTGGTTCAAAGAAACTTTATTCATTCATTCAATTGGTTGTAAGGGAAGTCTTTTATCTTGGTGACCAAGCCTAGATCATTGGGGATCTAGTTGGGGTTTGATGCTTCCGGTGGGAAGTTTTGGTAGTGGTCTTGGTGACCCTTAGGTAAAGTCGAATCGCGAGATTCTTTGGGTGGTTTCTGAGGGCAGAATACCGTGGGAGTAACTCCTTCTTTTTGAGCATCGATATTGGTGAATATCAGTGGAGTGAATTGTAACGGTTTGTAGTCCACCAAAAGGATTATAACAGTGCAATAGTATCGGTATCGTGGATTTGCAACTGGACGTACGGATGGTATAAGCCCCCCATCCCGAACCAGTATATATCGTGGTGTCTCTTTTTACTCGCTTTATATACTTTGAATTGTATTTGTTGTTGTTGTATTGATTGTACAGCTATTTGGTTCTTCATCATGGCTTAAAGTTTTTAAACATCTAAAAAGTCGAAGAAACCGTATTCACCCCCCCCCCCCCCCCCTCTACGGTTTTTTAGAGACAACTTGCTTCAATGCCACATCTTCAATTATTTGATGATTACACTGAGGATAATGAATACGTCAATGATGATGAATACATTGAAACTTATGATTATGACAATGCATATTTAGCTTTTTATCCAAGTCGTATCCTATGTTTAACTTCTAAACCGTTAAGCATTATTTCTGTTATTATCCAGGTTGCATTTTTCAAATTTGATTCAGAAATTGTTATTATCCAGGTCGCATTTTTCAAATTTGATTCAGAAATACTATCCTTAATTCTTCTTTTCATATTTAATTCAAATTTCAATTTCCCACAATAACATGTAACAACTTTCCTATATAAAACAAGTCAAACATGCCTATAAAAACAAATTAACTTCATTCTAATAAAAAATTTGTCAAACAATGCCAATTTGTTTCTCTTCAATACAACAAAATTGAAGGATTAAGGCTTTCAATTAAGTGTAGCCAACATAACATTCCTTTAATACGTATCTATTATTCGCACTTTTTTGTTATCATCATGAAAATATAATACAGCGTGATGGTGTTTTCCTAATACTTATTACCTTTGGCATTATGTAAATAAATCGTATTTTGTATGTTTTTGTTATTGAAGTAAAGTCGACACTCCTCCTTGCTCGATATATATATTTGTTCACCTTGGAGGAAGAATTATAATAACAAACAAACTATACAATTATTGGGGTGGTGACGTGATGAGGCGAAATTTGTTACGCTTTTAAGGGGTCATTTAAGCCTTAAGTCGTGATAACATGATCAATTATTACCCTAAATCGTTCCTTTTGTCAGTTTAGGTACTTTGGAGAAGAATTCTGGAAAGCATAGCATTTTGGACATTTTTGGAGCGAAAAGTGAAGAAAACGACAAAATCAATGTTCCAAGCTGGAAATTACACCTGACGGCGTCACCTATTCCTAAGGGACGACGTCAGCCTTTGTGACAAGAGGTGGAAATGACTTTTACACTTGACGCACCAGAAGACTTTTTGGCATTAACACGTGACGGCGTCACCCTTTACCAAAAGAAGGCCGTTACGTGTAACTCTAAAGCGTGACGGCTCAGAACCCTTATAAAGTGATGGCGTCAAGAAGTTGGAATGGGCAACAAGAAACCCTAAAAGCGGTGAGATGACGGCGTCAACCATCAAAAGGTGACGCCGTCACCCTTGTAAATCTATACATAGTTTTTGATTTTTCATTCATTGGTGTGCAACTTTGGTGAGGAACTTTGTCACACAAACCCTAGGTCGAATTTCATAAGTTTTTAAGGGTTTCATACCCTTGTCTCTTCCATGTTTGATTAAAGATAAGTAATCCATTAATCATTCAATATGTCTATGTGTTGTTTGATTCTATCTTACGCTTGTCTTTCTTTTAACATCCTAGGCTAGGTTTATTTATGTTTGCTTAGATGTAGTGAAACCTAGTTATTGATTATTGATTGATGGTTGGTTATTAATTGTTGTTGGGTGATTGTCAATCAATGTTAGGCTTAAGAAAACTGGTTAATCTCCTATTCGGTAACTTGCTTAAACGTCTTAAGAAACATGAATTGGATGTGTACTACGATTTTAATGGTTGTATTTAATGCATAAGTGACTATTAAGGAGACCATGGTAAGGATACTTAACGTGTCGCCATAGGAAGAGATAGAAGCTTATAGAGTTGGGGAAGATCGTACACGGCCCCACAAATGGTATTAAGGAATGCAACCCGTCACCCACGCAATTGTAACAAGCTTATCAATCAATAAAAGATAATTAGGGAGTAATGAAATCTAAGTAAACACGTTTTCTCCATTTATAGTTTCACATTTCATTTTATTTTATTGTTATTTTATTTTTATTGCATTAGTAGTTATTTGGGTTCGTTGACTAGCAACTAATTCCGCCCACCCTTCCAAAACCCGAGATTTTTACTTGCTTTTCATAAAATATAAAAATACAAAAAGAATCATCCCTCACCTCTAGATCTAGTTAATATTAATTTCAATCCTAACGAACACTATTCCATGTGGAGAATGATCAATCCCCCGGTACTTGCCACTTCACTATACTACATCGGTCATGTACACTGCTTGGTGGGGATTGTAAGCTTCTCAAGATTCCTTGAGAAGTAAAACTTTCGTGTAGACCACAATCCGCTCATCAAAGTTTTTGGTGCCGCTGTTGGGGAATAGTTATTGTTTAGGTTGAATTTTATCTTTATTAGGTCTACTCACTAGATTCCTTTCTAGTGAGATTTTTTATTTTTATTTTTATAGGTTTTCTTTAGTCTATCTTTTTCCTTGTGCCTTTGTTAGTAAATTAAGTTCACTGACTGTTCCGTTTGCCATTATGGACAACGCGAATCCACCCCTTTCACCTGAGGAAATGATTGTGTTGCGTGATCAGCTTGAAAGCGAGATTAGAGAACTTTGGGAGCTTAATAGGTTAATTGATATTGAGCTTGATAATGCACTTAATGACCTAGCAATCACCATGTATTCAAATGAGGACTTAGGACCTAATGATTTTGCGGTTGTTGAGAATATAGAGGAACTTGAGGAAGGGGAGATAGACCCAAAACTTGATGATTATTTCAATGTATATCTCACTAAGGAGGAAATCGCTTACTATAACAATGTTGTTGATAATCCTCGACCCCCTTTTGTTAAGATTGACCTTAAGATAAAGAGAGGTAGCCCTAGGAATGTGAAGATACCATGTATGATTGGATATAAATACGTTGTGCAAGCTTACATCGACTTTGAATCCCCAATCAACATCATGTCTTCAAGTGTCTACAATGATATCATGAAAACTCGACTTGCACCTAGGAGAGATCCCAATTATCCCGGTGGGATTTGTAATTTTGTTGGGGATCTTCACCTTTTAATCGGAGACTTCACTTATATCACTGATTTTATGGTTGTAGAAGACTTAGCTAGTGTTATAGATTGTAGCTTATCTCATGTTGTGCTAGGTAAGCCATTTGTCGAGGAGTCCAAGTTAAAATATGACCGGTTAGAGGGAACGGTCCAATTCTTTAATGAAACTAATAAAATCACATATAGGATACCTAATAAGATGAGAGAATTGTGTTATGTGCCTCAATTAGAAAAGTATAACATTAGTGCAATTGAGGACATTAACGAAGAAGATAAGAAAAAGGGAATGAATTTTGTCTGGGAAAAGAGGAGCCTTTATTATAAAAATATCTTAACCCTTGGACCCAAGTATAGAGTTGACATGGAAATAGTTCAAAGGTTAAGAGAATCAATTGAAAAGTGGGAAAGGAAAACGCAGGGCATGGCTTTGAGCCTAGCTACAAGACTCGTTAATAAAGAAAAGCGTTTCTTGGGAGGCAACCCAAGCTTTATTTGTTTGCTTGTTTGTTTATTTGATTTTATTTGCTTCCGTATGGTTGTTTTTATTTGCATTGCTTATTGTTCATGTATCAAACATTTTGTGAAAATGCTTTATTTTGTTTTTAACCTCGACTTGATTACATATAAAGGTATTTTGCAAAAGATAAGTGTAAGGGAAATCAAAATTTGTTTTTAAGAACGGATTGAGCATGAACGGTAACAATGAGATATAAGCATACATATTACTACTTGTTTGAGTTAAATGCTTGTATCGAGTCATAATGATTCTTTTGCGGGATTCCAGGAACTAGAACATAGGTTTTTCAGAAATTTTCTGGAAACAAAATAAAGAATTTCGTCAGGTCAAATCTGACGGCGTCAGGCGGCATCAGGCATCACCTGACGATGTCAGGAACAATTTTCTAGAAATTTTGCAGGTTTTGTTTTTCTGCCGAAATTGTAAAGTTTCATGAAATTTGTATTTTATAACCTCCAGGAATCTACAAACAATCATTCCACAAGCATTATATCTTTACTTGCTTTCTAGGATTAATTTTATGTAGATTTACCGCCGATTTTATGCAAGGTTTTCTTGTTTGTTTTCTCAGCGAATTAACAGATTATATTAGACCAGAAGATGTACATGGAGAATCAAACTTTTGGAGCTGCTCTAATCTTGAAGTTTTCACATTTTCTTGGAGGAGGATTTAACCATGTTACTACATCATCCACATCGAACGAATCAGGGGAGTATTTGTTTCAGTCTTTCATTTTCCTTTACTTTACTTTCTTTCAATTGAACATTGGGGACAATGTTCGGCTTAAGTGTAAGGGGAGGGTAAATAAAGATTCCTTAGAGATTACAATTGCGCTTGATTTTTGTCTTGCCTAATAGCAGATGTGTAATAAAACTAAGATAAACACTTGTTAGGGTAATTTTAGCACCAAATTTAAAATTCTTTGCGACAAGTAGGAGTGAAACCTTAGTCTTAATAAGCGTCTCATGGATAGGAGTTATATGACTAGCACAAATAAACCGTACCACTCAAAAATTTCCATCCCAAATTTGTAAGGTTCGCCCCTAGATTTGATAGGAAAAGCTTTAGTGCTTATGTGTGTACCGGTAGCATATAGATTCTAGAACTTGCGTTAGTGATTCATTCCAATACCACATGTAAGACTACATTCGTGTAGTTGGAATTACTACATGATAAGAGGTATAGGATAACCAATGTTTTTAAGCCTGTTTCTTTTTGTAATTACATTGACTTCATTGGTCAAGTAATTTTCCCACACCCTTGCGTTGTACTTATTTTTAGTACACGATACCCCTAGTACACCCCTCAGAGCCTATCTTTTTCGTTTCTAACTTTAAGCATCTTACTTAAAGGAAGAATTTGTTTACAATCCACCCCCAAATGTACACCCAAATCGTCTTAGCCTTCCTTGTATGTGCTCATCTTTAGTGCATTATTTTTACAACATTTGTTTAAACCCTTTGTTAATTGTCTAATTGATTACATGGTTGCTAAGTCGAGTCATATCTTGTACATATTGTTTTGGAACGATTAAGACTCATGGGTAAAGTACTATTGTTATGAAGTAATGGGGAAGAACATCATTTATCACCCCCATATGTGCGTTAATATTTTAAAGTACTCCAAGTGTTTTAATTATCTTGATGCGAGTCATTAGATTAGTTACATGTAAAGTATGTAAAAGTTCAAGTGTAAGGGGAGAACCGAGCCCCCTTGATGTATTATTTTGGATGGTAGAGCAAAAATGTATGCAAAAAAATAAAAATAAAAAATAAAAAATAAAAGAAAAAGAAAAGAAAAATCAAGAAAACTGAAAAAAAAAATAGAAAAAGAAAAAGAGAAAAACATACGGACTACCATCTCATTTCCTTTTGTTTTCATTTGAGTTTATGTTATTTATTTATTAGCCTAAGTTGAGTCGAGTCTTGGCTTAGCAACGTTGCATTGTATATGTAATTAACTAAGATACTTAACTTGCCACTAGTAAAATATCCCTTTATCCCACAAACCGTGTTTTCCATATCCCTACACCTAACGCTATAACCCTTTAAAAAGACCTCTTTGATAGTTTTTCCTAGGTGCTGACGCCAAGTGGTGGAGGTTTTTGATCCTTTCCCAAGCATATGGTAATCTATTTGCTATGACAGGTAGTGAGTGATATTTTTCCATTTCCATTAGTTATATTTTGTTTTAAGACACCCGAGAGATGAGAGTATCCAAACACAATTTGTGAGGTGCTACTATATAAACTCCATGCTTGTTTTGATTAAGGTGGAACGATCATGTGTTGTAATTACTTTTATATTAGTGTTAAATGACCCCTAACTTGTATTTTGATTAAAATAAAAACCCATTTACTTGAGGACAAGCAAATTTCAAGTGTAAGGGTATTTGATGAGGCAAAATTTGTTATGCTTTTAAGGGGTCATTTAAACCTTAAGTCATGATAACATGATCAATTATTACCCTAAATCGTTCCTTTTGTCACTTTAGGTACTTTGGAGAAGAATTCTGGAAAGCATAGCATTTTGATCGTTTTTTGAGCGAAAAGTGAAGAAAACGACAAAGTCAAGAATCCAAGCTGGAAATTACACCTGATGGCGTCACCTATTCCTAAGGGACGGCGTCAGCCTTTGTGACAAGAGGTGGAAATTACTTTTACACTTGACGCGCCAGAAGAATTTTTGGGCATTATACGTGATGGCTTCACCCTTTACCAGAAGAAGGCCATTACATGTAACTCTATAGCGTAACGGCTTAGAACCCTTATAAAGTGATGGCGTCAAGAAGTTGGATTGGGCGACAAGAAACACTAGCCGCGGTGAGATGACGGCGTCAACCATCAAAAGGTGACGTCGTCACCCTTGTAAATCTATACATAGTTTTTTGATTTTTCATTCATTGGTGTGCAACTTTGGTGAGGAACTTTGTCACACAAACCCTAGGTTGAATTTCATAAGTTTTTAATGGTTTCATACCCTTGTCTCTTCTATGTTTGATTAAAGATAAGTAATCCATTAATCATTCAATATGTCTATGTGTTATTTGATTCTATCTTACGCTTGTCTTTCTTTTAACATGCTAGGCTAGGTTTATTTGTGTTTGCTTAGATGTAGTGAAACCTAGTTATTGATTATTGATTGATGGTTGGTTATTAATTGTTGTTGGGTGATTGTTAATCAATGTTAGGCTTAAGAAAACTGGCTAATCTCTTATTTGGTAACTTGCTTGAACGTCTTAAGAAACATGAATCGGATGTGTACTACGATTTTAATGGTTGTATTTAATGCATAAGTGACTATTAAGGAGGCCATGGTAAGGATACTTAACGTGTCGCCATAGGAAGAGATAGAAGCTTATAGAGTTGGGAAAGATCGTACACGGCCCCACAAATGGTATTAAGGAATGCAACCCGTCACCCACGCAATTATAACAAGCTTATCAATCAATAAAAGATAATTAGAGAGTAATAAAATCTAAGTAAACACGTTTTCTCTATTTATAGTTTTACATTTCATTTTATTTTATTGTTATTTTATTTTATTGCATTCGTAGTTATTTGGGTTAGTTCACTAGCAACTAATTTCGCCCACCCTTTCAAAACCCGAGATTTTTACTTGCTTTTCGTAAAATATAAAAATACAAAAAGAATCATCTCTCACCTCTATACCTAGTTAGATTAATTTCAATCCTAACGAACACTATTCCCTGTGGAGAACGATCAATCCCCCAGTACTTGCCACTTCACTATACTACATCGGTCAGGTACACTGCCTAGGGGGGATTGTAAGCTTGTCAAGATCACTTGAGAAGTAAAACTTTCGTGTAGCCCACAATCCGCACATCATGATGAACACATGATATGCGTTGTTAAAACACGTCATTTTGGTATAGAAACTATTAAGTCATTAGCTAAGACACACCTTAGTCAATACAACGATGTTATCACATATTATTTTTGAGTACCAACTGTCTAGATTGAAGAAGATTTTAGCATTCGAAAGATAGACAATGAAGATGTTCTTATTGCGTTTCTTGAAGTTCTATCTGTTGATTGTGCTTTGGATGTTTATTTTGTGCATCATCGTTATCCAACACATTGACATAAACAGTAAACGATGGTTACAAAGAAGGTGGCAAAAGAGTGGTTTTATTAGTGGTCATGTGGAAGCCAAGCACCGTCTTGCGATAAAACGAGGCGAATGATTGACCAAGCGATTTTATTTATCATTAAGTTAAGTCAATAAAAGTTATAAAATGTTGAGTATCATATATTTATCTTATGCTTTTGTAATGTTTATTTTATTTATTTAGCAATACAAAAGATATTTTCATCATGTATTTGGCGTGTCCTTATTGTTATTATGTGTGTTAGTTTAATATTCAACCAAAAAATAAAAATAACGACAATAATATTTAACAAACTTTCAATTATGTAACTTGATATTATATTCCATCAACAACCTATATCAAATCACTTACTAGCTTAATTAAATAATCCTTCTAAGACAAATTATTATTCAACGTAAAATTAAATTATGCTTAAAAAAAATTTATATTGAAAAAAAATAACGAAACTAGCTCGCCCATCGGGCGGGTCGTTAATCTAGTAGTATATATAGTGTGGAAGTTTAAAAACAAAGTGTAAACTTATTAGAAGTGTAGGGGGCGTAAGTGAAAGTATTACCACAAGGACTAAAGTTGTATTTTTTGTGAGTTTTGTGTTCGGGACACGTTTAGGCTCGTTAACGATTGATTTAGGACACGAAATTAGTACCATTGCGTTTAAAATAATTTTTTTAATAAAATGAGTATTCACACGACTAGTGTCCTGTAAATAATATAATAATCACAAAAAATCGTTTATTGAGTTACGGTTGTGCCGGTTTGCGTTATGTGCGGTTTTCACGTTTTGCGAGGAAACCTCTCGTTTTCAAGTTTGTAAATGAAAAATAAGCGACAATAAATATAATTTATTATTAAAATAAGTTCTAAAAATTACCGGTTATCACATTTGTCTTATTCAAAAAGTGAGTCTTATTTATAAATTAATTAATTTATTTTTCAAATAAAAAAATGGGTCCCATGGTTGAATTTTTGAATAATGTAAACTCGTTTGGCAAAACATAACCTTTGTCATAGAAAATATCACTTCAGTCTTAAAAAAAAAAAAAAAAAAAAAAAAAAAAAAAAAAAAAAAAAAAAAAACTACTTTTCAACACTCGTCAACTTTTTAATGGAGTCGCACAATATAGCGGTTAAATAAGAGTAAATTTGAAAACTTTAAAAAAAATAAAAATAAAAAAAAAGTGGACCATGGTAGAGTTTTATGAAATTATTTTTAGCATTTTCTCTATTCTATACCACTAGCAAGGTACTCGCGCGTTGCGGAGGCGGGTACCTTGTAATTAAAATTTTCGATAAACAATGTTTTTGATAATACATTTTTAGTGACAATAACTTTACAGAAGATGGGAATTCTAGGTTCTAATAACTTCAAACAATTGCAAACTATATTATGTTAAAAGTAGATAGTAAAAAGATAGATGCCATTTAATTATATTTTTGATAGATTATATTAATTTTTGTTAGAAACGAGGTTTTAAGCCCGCACGTTGCTGCGGGATGTTTGTTTACGTAAGTTTGGCAAAAAAAAAGAGGTCCAAAATTACCATATTGCGTTAAGAGTGTTAGGGTTTAGTTAGGCTAACAGAAACAATTAAGTTATCATGTTTTAGTAAATGTATTGTTGTTCAAGAATTAATAACCAACGTAAATATGACACGATACTAACATGACATGATAATAACGAAAAACGCCGTTATTTGATGAAATAGAAATCATTTGCAAGCATCGAGTGCAGAACACAGTTTGAATAAATATTAGTGTAGATAGTATTGTTCATTTTTAGTTCATTAGGTCCACCACCCTTTAGCCATCCCGCCATTGCTTTGCATCTGAAGCCCTTTTCCATGCTCCCTTATCTATATTCTCGGCATACTCAACTGCTGCATTCCCACCCTTGCTCACTTTTCACCATGGCTTCAAACCCGTTCAACATCTTAACCGTCTCATTACCATGACTGATCCGCTTCCCTAAAAAATAATCCTGAAATCATAATAATATCAGATTAATACCAACATGGATAACATAAATGTTGGTATTCTGTTTTTTCAGCTTCATATGCTATCGTTGTAGCTTGCATAAATGCGTCCAAACCACACAAACCGTCAAGTAAAACTAAAGTTAGTATCCAGAAACTTAACAGTATGCACAAAAAATAGTAAAGTAATAGTTTTACTTGACCAGTGAGCAGCTTAGTGTTGTATCTATTTGACCGCAAATGTCGCTTATTACCAATTTCAGAAAGTTCATTCACTAATTCTAAAGGTCTATTTAAAGTTAACTTAAAGTCATTCACTTTCTAAGCAAATCTGCAATCTATTTCTTTCATTCACATTCTTATTCAAACTGGTAAGTGAAGTTAGGCGAGCAAACTGTTATGTGTCAAGTATGCTTACCATTCCAGTTTTTCCTATCCCTTGCTGACTGCAGCAAGTACGACACAATCGAGTCAATTTCGCAACACAAAGGAAAAAAAATCTTATACCTCACGATGATACTGCAACCCCTAAAAACACCTCCCGACGCACTCCACAGCCGCATTCACGCCCTAGTCAGTTCTTGCCACTATTTCAAACCCAAAAAACAAATATGTAACTGCTTATTATTCTAGTAAACTTTTAGTAACAAACATTTCGGTTCTGAACCATACCTTGAACTGAACTTAATCAGTTTTCTCACCTTAACCCATTTACCCAACCCATCATTTTTCCCGCATTTGAGCAACATAGATTGGTGTAAATCATATAAAATTTACTAACCTTGGCTTGCTGATATTTTTGAAGCACACGTCTAACTGTTACCCAATCCAGCCAGTTTACCCAAAAGTGAAAATTTTTACTTGATCACCAGTTTAACTATTGCTTACCTCTAATGACTTTTGATTGTCATTTTGGGGTTAATGTGTACAGATGGTGGGAGAAGCGTTTCTTGCATCACCTGTTAACCAAAGCAAGCACTATTTATAATCAGTTAATGTAACAAAGTAAAATCAATATGTAGAAACTTTACTTGGTTATATTCTTATTGTGTAATACAAAGACCACTAATCGTTGGTAGTTAATTTCGGCTTTTTATAATATATAGTGAAGTGCTACACTGTTGGTAGTGTTTGCAATACCCTGAAAAAATGCAGTCGAGTTGGGATGCATTATCTACAAATAATGTTTTACTGTAACTGATAAACATTTCATATCCGTAGCAGTTAAAAATAGTCCACAAACACAACTAAATTCAACAATTAAAAAGAGTCCCACATGTCCCTTAATAACTTAACAATTCAATAAAAAAAATCTAGCACCCATGAATTCAGCAAATTCAAAACAGTCTGAATTGAGAGTTTTAACTTATTTGGGTTTTTTTCTCAAGAATAACCTTATAAGCTTCTAAGATAAACTTAACCCAAACACTTTTTTATGGTAGCTGAATAAGGCTAAACTTTGGGGACCAAGCTGCTAAACAGGTGGCATTACAAACCATGGGATATGTAAAACATGTTTGTTGCTCGAGGACTTCAAGTAATTGATAGGCAAAGGTTTCTTCTCATTGGGTAATTTAAAACATATGGATTTTGGCCTCTGGTTCTATATGCTATCAAACATGTTTTAAATCTAAGTTGACAGCAAGAAACTATGCTATTGTAATTCTCAGATTCATTGAAAAAGCATGGACCATCTTGTTTACACGAAAACAACTAATGAAGCTCTCTTACCTCACCCATCAAATTGGAAAACATCTTCGTCACATTCACGTCCAGCTTCAAAACATGGGCATTGTTGGCTTATGCATTGGCACTTTGTACAGCGGCATCGCCTAAAAAAATACAAACATTTAATAAAAAAGGTTAGAAGGCTCAATTTTGGAGCTTGAACCACTAAAAGATAAAATGAAATTTTACTTACACCATCAGAACCCAAATGTGGAAAACCTGCAGGCTTTGGTACAGAATCCATCAATGGATTAGTAAGAGGAGAAGGGGCATGTACACCATTTGGTTGTTGCTGTTCGCAAGTATGGTCTGATGATATAAATAATGATTAAAAACATTATTAATATTTCTCAATAACTCTATGTTTTGATAATCACAAAATGTAAACTAAATTAAGTCAAGATTATGACGTAAACAAGTATTTAGTAACAAATATTTACTTCTACAACTAATATCACTTAAGGTATGCATAAACTTAGCATCTTATGCATTGCATGATCAAAGGAAGCCTTTTCTTAACACATAACATTTTATAAAATGACATTAACATTTATATATATTAGTAAATCATTTTTGGTATTGTTTTATTAAACTACAAAGATATGATTTCAAAATTCCAACCAAAAAGGGCAAGTTTTATCCAGAAAAACCTTCCCCACTAATGGACAAGAAAATCCAATGTTTTGGAGGGGCGGCCCCCTTAATTCATAAGGCGGTCCCCTTAATTATTAAGGGGACCGGCCACGCTCCAGAACAGTAAATCTTTCCCCTTTAAATACTGGTTCATTCTACAAAATTTTCTCACCTTTTTGCACTCAAAACCTTCTGATCTAATCTCCATTTCTATCTCAAAAATCCTTTGATCATATAATTCATAAGTCTTTGTTTCTAAGTGATCCAAAGCTTCATCCACTCAAGTGCAAAAAGAAGAACACTCCTCTACATCCATTAAATTGTAGTAGTGTTGTGATTAGCTAGTTTCATCTTGTAGTAGTGCTAGATACTTGTAAAGTGTTGTGTGAATTTGTTGATTGTAGATACTAGGTGTGTTGTAGAGTAGTGTAGTTGTTGTGATTTAGTTGTGCATAGAAGAAGGTGTGAATTAGACAAGAAGAAAAGGTGTAAAGCTATCTTGAAGAAGTTGTGAAGGTGTGAAGAAGGAGTGAAGTCTTGAAGAAGTTGTGAGATTGGCTCTAGCTACGATTAGAACTCGGCATTTAGCTTAGTGTCGTTAATAGGTGTAAGCCAAGGTGTGTAAGGTTTCTCCGCCATAAGGAGTTTGTTGACATAGTGAAGAAAACTCTCGAGTGTGGCACTGGGGGAGTGGAGTAGGGCAAGGAAGGTGTCCTTGTAGCCGAACCACTATAAATTCGCGTGTTGTGGTTTGATCTTCCTAACTCTATCTTTTCTTCATTCTATTTCAATACTTTCATTATTAGATTAGTCTTGCTTGTATTTATTGATACTTGAATTCACGTAAGATCAAATCGAAAGTTTTTATAAGCTACAAAAGATTTTGAAAATAAACTTAAAAAGCACGTAAAACTATTCTACCCCCTTCTAGTTTTCCACAATTGGTATCAGGAGCCACGTCTAACAAGATTTTTAAAATATATTGTATTTTAAAAGTTGTAACGATCTGTAGAATCTGAAAAATATTTAGAAGGGCAATCTATGCAAAGTCCACCACTATTTGAAAGTGATGAATTTTTATATTGGAAAAATCGATTTGAAACTTATGTGAAATCAAAAGATCTAGATCTTTGGCATGTTATTACTAATGGTGATTTCTTACCTATTCAAAATAACCCCGAAACAAAGAAAGATGAAATCGTACCTTTTGAAAAACAAAAATGATGATTTAAAAAGAAAACTTGCTAAAAATAATGAAGCAAAAATGGTTATTTATAATGCGCTGCCACGTAAAGAGTACGAAACGATCTTTATGTGTGAAACCGCGAAAGAAATTTGGAACTCTTTACTAATAACTCACCAAGGTAATAGTCAAGTCAAAGATAATAAGATAGATCTACTTGTTCAACAATATGAGCAATTCACGATTCCGGAAGAGGAATAAATTGATAATGCTTTTGCTAGATTTAACACTATCATTACAAGTTTAAAAGCACTTGATGAGAATTTTTCTAGTAAGAATTTTGTTAGGAAGTTTCTTAGGGCTCTTCACCCGAAATGGCGAGCTAAAGTGACGACTATTGAAGAATCAAAGAATTTGTCAACATTGCAACTTGATGAATTAATTGGAAATTTGAAAGTCTACGAAGCAATTATAAAGTAGGACTCCGAAATGGTCAAAGGAAAACGAGAGCAAAGCAAGTCAATCGCCTTGAAAGCTAGAAAGGAATCTAGTAACGAAGATAGCTCATCTTCCGAAAGTGATGACGAAGAATACGCCATGGCCGTAAGAGATTTCAAGAAATTCTTCAAAAGGCGAGGAACATTCGTAAGGCAACCACATGATGAAAGGAAAGCATTTCAAAAGAGTAAGGATGACAAGAATAACAAGAATGAAAGGAAATGTTTCAACTGTGGTGATCCAAATCACCTCATTGGAAAATGTCCAATGATGACAAGAGACCAAAATCAAAGAGCATTTGTTGGAGGAGCTTGGAGTGATAGCGATGAAGATGAGAAAGAAACGACAAAGGAAGAGAAGTGTCTCATGGCAAAGACATCAAGTGAGTGATCAAATGTGGAATTATCAACAAAGCTACAATCCTTGGGGAATACTACCACCTTTCATGCATCCTAGCCAAATGTTAAACATGTTTGGACCAAACAACTTTGGACCAAAGAGGCAATGGGGACTGAATAGCTAGATCAACATTCCTTGTGGCTATCTTGAAGTTTTCTCACCATAGACTTTTTCAAAGTCTATATGTCATCTTGAAGATTTTGAATATTTTTGTTGAAGACCGTCGGGTACGTCATTCTTTCACAACTCATTGCCATGCTTAGATAAATACGCTTTGTTTGGTTACGTTGTTTGCATAGATATAGTTTATTTATTTTTCCTTCTTTGTCTAATCATATATATATATATATATATATATATATATATATATATATATATATATATATATATATATATATATATATATATATATTCTTATACTTATTATATTACATATATACATATATATACATACTTGCACATAACCTAGATACGTCATTAGTTGACTTTCTAGAACTCCAGGAAATTGTTCGTTATCGAACCCTTTCCTTCCCCCTCTTGTTACTTTTGAACTTTTACGTTCAACACGAAAGTCTCTTGTGTCCACTTTTAGAAGACTCATGATGATGAAGGGATGTGAGTCAAGTGGATCAATATAAAGGAAGAACGCGTTCGCACGTGAATACTATGGATGAAACAAACTCCTTTCGCTGACTATATTCTATCTTCGTCATCATTTCTCAAACTCCACCTATTAACCCACCATTCACTCACATTTACACACTATCTATACTTATATATATATATGAGAAAAGTTCATTTAGGTACTAGTTTTTTTGTTACATACTAAGGGACAAATGCCCACCATCCATTTAGTTTGATCTAATGGTGGGGATTAACCTAAGATTAAACATGGAAACCTAAGTCCATGTCTTTTTTTTTCCCCTTTTTCTTTGTCTTTTTTATTATTCACTTTATTTATTTATTTATTTATTTCTTTTTTTCTTTTTTTTTTTTGGCTTTTTTTTCCAATTAACGTTATCTTCTATTTATTTATTTTTTTTTTTAAATAAGTCAAGCTTTTCTTTTTTAAATAAATTCACGATTTTTTCTCACTTTATTACGTTTTCGTCCGTTTTTGTCTTTTTTCACATGATTATATACGTTTTCAGACGTTTTTGTCCGTTTTCAGACGTTTTTTACCGTTTTTATACGCTTTCGTCTGTTTTTTCACGTTTTCGTCTGTTTCAGACGTTTTTGTTCGTTATTATACGTTTTCGTCCGTTTTTTTACGTTTTCGTCTATTTTCAGACGTTTTTATCCGTTTTCGACAGTTTTTAGATGTTTTCAGACGTTTTTGTCCATTTTCATATGTTTTCATCCATTTTTATACGTTTTTGTCCGTTTTCAGACGTTTTCGTCCGTTTTTATACGTTTTTGTCCGTTTCGTACGTTTATATACGTTTTCGTCCGTTTTCATCCGTTTTTACACGATTTCATCCATTTTTATACGTTTTCGTCCGGTTTCATATGTTTACATTTATTTCCGTCTGATTTCATACGTTTTCTTCCATTTTTTTATGTTTTCGTCCGTTTTTAGACGTTTTCGTCCTTTTTCCTACATATTCGTCTGTTTTCTTACATTTTTGTTTATTTTCATTGGTTTTCGTCCGTTTTTAAATTTTTTTGGCCAATATTAGACGTTTTCATACGTTTCTGAATATCACAAGTGATATTCGGTGATACTCAGACGTTTTTGTCTATTTTCGTCCATTTTTGTACATTTTTGTCTGTTTTCAAATGTTTTCGTCTATTTTCATACGTTTCGGCAGTATTTATACGTTTTCAGACGTTTTTATCCGCTTTCAAACGTTTTCATCAATTTTTTACATTATTGTCTGTTTTCAGACGTTTTCGTCTGTTTTTATACGTTTTCGTCCATTTTAAGACGTTTTCGTCTATTTTTATATGCTTTCATCTATTTTTATCTATTTTCATACGTTTATAAATGTTTTCGTCCGTTTTTATGTATTTTTGTCTGTTTTCAGACGCTTTCGTCTGTTTTCATACTTTTCAGCAGTTTTTATACGTTTTCATCCGTTTTCATCAATTTTCATACATTTTTGTCCCTTTCCAGGCGTGTTTTTACGCTTTCATACGTATTCGTTCGTTTTCATATGTTTTCATCCGTTCTCATACGTTTCTGAATATCACAATTGATATTCTTAATATCACAAGTGATTTTCTTTGATATTCAAAATATCACTTGTGATATTATTAATATCAATTGTGATATTCAGAAACGTATAAAAACGAAAGAAAACGTATGAAAACGAACAAAAACAGAAGAAAACGTAAGAAAGTGAAAAAAAAAGTGAATTAAAAAAATGTGAAAATCACTTATTATATTCTGAATAACACTTGTAATTTTCTGAATATCACTTTTGATATTCAGAATATCACTTGTGATTTTCATGTTACAAAACATTAGTTGAACATCACTTGTGATATTCGGAATATCACTTGTGATATTCAGAATATCACTTGTGATTTTCTGAATATCACTTGTGATTTTCTGAATATCACAAATGATTTTCAACTAATGTTTTGTAACATGAAAATCACAAGTGATAATCTGAATATCACAAGTGATATTCATAAAATTACAAGTGATATTCATGTTACAAAACGTTAGTTGAAAATCATGTGTGATATTTAGAATATCACTTGTGATTTTCATGTTACAAAATATTAGTTGAAAATCACTTGTGATATTCGGAATATCACTTGTAATATTTAGAATATCACTTGTGAATTTCATGTTACAGAACAATTGTTGAAAATCACTTGTGATATTCAGAGTGATATTCAAAATATCACTTTTGAAAAAACGTGAATTAAAAAAAGCGTGAAATCACTTGTAATATTCTGAATATCACTTGTGATTTATATTCAGAATATCACTTTTGATATTCAGAATATCACTTGCGATATTCTGAATATCACTTGCGATATTCAGATATCACTTGCAATATTTTGAATATCACTTGCGATATTCTGAATATCACTTGTGATTTTCATGTTACAGAATGTTAAAAATCACTTGTGATATTCAGAATATCGCGAGTGATATTCAATATCACTCACGATATTCTGAATATCACAAGTGATATTCTGATAATCATAGTATATCACTTGTGATATTCAGAAAGGTATGAAAACGTCTAAAAACATTTAAAAACGAACGAAAATGAATGAAAACGGACGAAAACGTATGAAAACGAACGAAAATGTATGAAAACGTAAGAAAACGGACAAAAATGAATGAAACCATATGAAAACGTAAAAAAATAGACGAAAACGTATAAAAACGGGCGCAAACGTATGAAAACGGACGAAAACATATGAAAACGGACGAAAACGTATGAAAATGGACAAAAACGTAAGAAAATGGATGAATATATATGAAAAAGGACGAAAACGTATGAAAACGGGCAAAAACGTATGAAAAAATTCAAAAACAGATGAAAACGTAAGAAAACGGACGAATATATATATGAAAACGGACGAAAACGTATGAAAATGGGCGAAAACGTAAAAAAACAGATGAAAACGTATGAAAAAAATTCGAAAACAGATGAAAACGTAAGAAAACGGATGAAAACGTATAAAAACGGACGAAAACGTATTAAAACAGACGAAACGTATGAAAACGAGCGAAAACGTAAGAAAACATCCGAAAACGTATGAAAACGGACGAAAATGTATGAAAACGAACGAAAACGTAAGAAAACTGACGAAAACGTAAAAAACCGACGAATATGTATGAAAAACGAAAAAAACGTAAAAAAAAAACGCGAAAAAAAAATAAAAAAATAAAAATAAATAAAAAAAAAACCTTGAATTAAAGGAAAAAAACGTGAAGTTAAAAAAAATAAATAAATAAAAAAATAAAAATAAAAATAAATGAATAAATAAGATAGACAAAAAGGACAAGAAAAATAACATGGACTTAGGTTGTCTTATTAAATCTTAGGTTAATCCCCACCATTAGATCAAACTAGATGAATGGTGAGGAATTGTCCCTCAGTTTGTAACAAAAACTTAGTTTATAAAATAACTCACCTCATATATATATATATATATATATATATATATATATATATATATATATATATATATATATATATATATATATAACAGGAGGCATTACACGTAAATAATTCTACATAAACGCCACCTCATTGCCCAGTAATTCATTATCAGCCATGTCATCACATTGTGTCCACCTAAGCAATTTTTAATATTTTTTAATTAAAATTCTTATTTAAGATGTTAAAATTCGTGTATAAAATTCATACATGTCACGTAAGCGATATGTATCCCCTAAAATTCGTGTGTTTTTGTTTATAAAAATGAAAGATGTAAAGGGATCGAACTCAAGACCTTAGGGGTGTTATGTGGTATCTTAACCACTGAACCACAACATTTTTTGATTGCATTCTGCAACTTCTTATCTATAAACCACCCTTAAACTGGAATTTGACTAAGAAAAACCCTAAGCCCATGAAAAACTATACACGATCATATACGGTAACCATAATTTTTGACAGATCACGTACAAGAACGTTCCAATGATCAGGTAATGTATACACACGCAGTAATTGTATATGTGTTTACATGTAATGACTTGTGCAAAAAGCTATCTTTATCTCCATCATCAGGTTATTTGTTAATAAATGGTTCACTATATACTTTTTTTTGTATATACATGATCATCAGGTTATCTGTTTTTGTGTCATGAACATCTCCTGTAGTGCACATTGCTCATGTAGTCATGTGTTAGAAGTGATTATGTTGGATTTCACTTTCAGCAATTTTTCAAGAGCACACAAGTTCCGCCACAACCAGTTCAAAGTCACACCCAACCAGTTGGACTCACATGCTATTGTAGACTGTCGAGTAAGTATTTGATAGGGAAATAGTTGATCATGTATTGCTTATAAGAACTGCTTATGCTTCATATGTGACGTTTGAATTCTTTAGAGAATGTACATACTCAACATAATGTTGCATACTAAGAAAAAGTACATTATTACATGTTCATGTATTGTATTCAACATAGTTAATTACACATGTTCATGTATTGTATTCAACATGTAATAATGTATATTCTTAATATAAAACAAAAGTATATTCTTAATACAAAAACAAAAGTATATTTTCTATTTTTCTGAGAACCCTAATATGTTCATGTATTGTATTCAATTAGATTTATGTTATATTTTTTAAATGATTCACAGATTTATATTAAGAATGTACTTTTGTTTTTGTAGAACTGCTTGCACAGTTTTTGCAGCACAAGAAACTCAGCTTGAGGATCTATGACGTTCAGGTGTAGGGGATTGGATGATGATGGAAATTTGAAGACTACTATTATCTATTCTGTAGTAGTTAATTGTTGAAGTTGTTAACTTTCTGAGATGATTGAGAAATTGTTATGAATTGCCGTGTAAATTTGATATAACAATAGAAGGATGAATTGTATATATCAACCTTTTTGACTATATTCTATATAGTTTCATTTAGTCTGATATTTAGTTCTATATTATAATTGCAGTCTCATGGTTGAGTAACAATGGCTGTAACTGTCAACACCTCACGATTTTATAACATAACAATGGCTCCCCCGGACCCTATTCTTGGAGTATCTGAAGCTTATAAGGCTGACACAAGTGACTTGAAGCTCAATCTTGGTGTTGGTTCTTATCATACTGAAGAACTTCAACCATATGTGCTTAAAGTTGTCAAAAAGGTAAACGTAAATCTCCCTTAACTGAGAGATTTACTTGTGCATTTTGTTATAATAGGCATAAAAATCTTATGCTTTAAAAGGGAGAGAACAAAGAGGTATGTGCTGATGCTAGAACAAGATAACTACAGTGGATTGCTATGAATTTCTTACCTTTGTTCTGAGTTTGCCGTTCTAAGGGTTTTTTTTTTTTTTTTTTTTTTTTTTTTTTTGGTGTTGTGGATGTATTAGGAGGGAAGGCAAAGACTTTTATGTTTGTTCACATGAGCCCATAACTGAAGTCTGTTGGAGAAATGCTAAGTACACTTAAGTTTGTTGAACGGGTAGCGACTGTAGAACTCGGTGCTGCACAAGTACATAAAGATAGTTCAGATGTGAAAGACCTCAAAGAACAGGTTTTCTAACGTAGCCCTATATTTTCCGTAACACTAACGTACATACTCCGTATAGGTCAGTAGATCTTTTTGAAGCATGGAAAGGTCGTGGAGCACCAGATTGTACGTGATCATGCGACCAACCAATCTAGGGTATTTTGGTTTGTTGTTTTTGATAGTGTCAAAGTTGTTGATGAATTAGTATCTAAAGGAAATATGATAGATATGGCTGGTAATTAGGTGCGCTTTGGTATCCCTTCTTTAGTGAAAAGTATCTGTAAACATGAATATTATAGCAACCAAAAAAGGTTGTCTTATATCTCAAGTAAACTAGAGCCTTCTGTTCAGCATTTTTTTAATGTATGCCAGAGTGAAACGCAAATGGAGGCTTGTGTCAAGATGGAATCGACAGAGGCCTAAGACGAGACTGAACCCAAGCCTTCTATTATGCAACCTGTGAAAGACTGTACGGATGAGATGGAATTTGAGGGTTTGATTGATACTAAAGTTGAGATTTGTGCTGATTTCCCTATTAAGGAGTGTAAACACGAGATAGTTACAGATCCTTGCATTAAGAAGGAGGTCCATCAGCATTCGCGATGGTTTGTGACCGGGTTAAAGAGGTATGAAAAAATATGCATTAAACAATAGTTGATTTCATTTGTTCCATTCAGACTGTAATTGTGTATAACAAATAGCCTTTTTTTTTTTTTTTTGCTTTTTTGACTCGAAGGTGAGGATGATATATTATAGAAATATCAACATTGCAATTTCTTTTATATATATTTCATATCTGTTATCTGCAACTATGAGACGTAACCTGTTATAGCTGCTTTTGTTTTTAATTTGTACTTTCATGCAGCTCATAATTACTCGAAGGTGGTGGTGAGCTTTTTGTATACATTTGTCTTTTCTATCTACCTTTATGGTATATTTAATAGATTTGATTTTGTTTTTTCGTTTTTCTATTTGCAGCTTCATGATGCCTCGATAGTGGTGCACGGAGTTGCTCAAAAGAGTTTGAGATGGTTGAGTGGTCTTAGCTAAAGATGAGCTATATATGGTCGGGAAGCCTAGCAATTTAGTTTAGGTTAATTAGTATGGCATATGCATTATATGGCTTTATATACTGTTAAATGATGCATTAGTTGGCCTAAGGTTTTTAAATGCTGAAATATAGTTTAAATAGAGTATATTTTGTAGATCTATTTTATGACAACTTTAATATAATGATGTTAAATTTGAACTTTCTGCTATAAAAGATTGATGTGATATTGTGGCAGTTTTTTGAATCAGATGTGTCAATATTGAAGCTTTACTAACGAATGGTTTGAATTGCGTTATGTATGTTTCTCTGGCGATGGACTGGCTTGAGATAGTTTGGGCTGATTTGTATATCAAGGAGCGTATTGATGTTGCTATGTATCCTCTCGGAATCAAGCAATGGGACATTGTGCGGTTAGGAGCAGAGATGATGTCATTGATCAAGTGCATAAGAAGGCCAGGACTGAACGAAACCAGTAATTACTTCTTACTGTTCATGAGATACGAAAGGTTGTTTAGTTGTACATGTTTATACCTTTTATGCAGAAAGTGGCCAAAATCTCTCAGGGGAGGGGTTATGTATTTACTTTATTTATAGTCTAGGCTCCCATTTGCAAATTAGAGAAGCTGATGTTTTTGTGTGGAAAGTTACGTGCTTTAGATACATCTTGGTGAGTTTTGATATGTGTCACTTATAAACCCGTTTGACCCATTTTCCCTTTATCTAATCGGTCACGTTTTACCTTTTTGACCCATTTTAAATAAAATGTAACCCAAACCGCCCCGTTTGCCTATACACGACATCTGATATATTCTTATCGTTTGCTTATTTTAGTAAATATTTGTTTGAAATTTTATATTTTAATTTGCTTCAAGCTGTTACTAATCAAAGATCAATGGCTAACGGACATTTATTAATCAAGGTTATCGAATCTGTAAATTGTTATTATAATCGAGTGTCAACGATTCTTTACCATGCTCTCAACAAAGCTTCTAATTTTCATGTATACAGGAAACAACTGATAAAAGCTATTCTGGGGTTGTGGCCATGGAACAAGCCATGTATCAAATAACGTAGAGTGGCCAATGGTATCGTGAACCTCTTGGTCCATTTACAATCGGGCCTCCATACATTCAAGATTGGAATGAAGGTGTCGAGGTTTGTCTTTCCTCGAATTTTTTAAAGCTTTTATAAAAAGTTATTTATTCTGGATCAGTTGTACTTAGACTCAAGCCCAGTTACATCTATTTTTCATGCAAGGTACCAATATATGAATTTACTATCTTTTCTTGCTACACATTGCAGGTATTACTCTCAAACTTAAAAATAAATTGTAACGATTGTTTAGTTCACTAAACTGGACCGCAAGTCGAAAATGAAAAAAAAAAAAAAAAAAAAAAAAAAAAAAAAAAAAAAAAAAAACCTTATTTACAGGCTGCAATTGGGATTTCAACCACAAAGAAAATGGTGGTGATTCCAAAACTATTTGATTGGTATATGCTTTATTTTGCTAAGGATTTGGACACGTTGTTAGATTGGGTATGCATTCAGTTACCACATGAAGTTGGAAAAGATGCAATGAGCTGCCTCGAGAGAAATAAAAATGTGCCACTTTCACAGTATATACGGGTAATTCCTTATGAGCGTTGTGCAGTGCAATGGATAATAAAAGAAGATATGAATAAACCAAAACAGGCCGGTCACACCCATACTAACACGAACAGGTAATAATGTCAAATTCGGATTGTTCAACAGTTAGAGATGGTCAATGGGTTATCACTCAAGATTCAACCCAAAATTACATGTTTATATACTGAACAAATAAATGTGTACAACAACTAAACATTGTTTGGGTCTCCTATTATAGCTACTGTTAGTATTATTTATGATTTGTGTTTTATGTTATTCGGTGTGGCAGATCACAAAAAATAATCAGAACACTTAACTTGTGAAAGACTTCTTTGGTTCAAAGGAAACACAAAAAGTGCACTATAGGACTTTTTAAGCTGCTGTGATTGAATCTTCATTTATAATGGAGCGAATCATCTATTGTCTGTTTGAACATTCTTTCTACACAAGACCAAGCGAAGCTGGAGAAGAAGAGATATATGTATTCGGCTTCTCCCGTCTTGTGGCACCCATACAATGTCCCATCTTCTCATTTTTTCAGGATCAGCAATATGAGGAAGTTGCTAAACAAATTAAGGATTCGCTAAGAATATGTCTTTGATATACTCTTTTTGTTTTCATTTTCAGAGGTGGAAAATTTGAACCATATGGGTCAATTTGGGTTACATTTTATCTCTAATTGGTGTAACAAGTTGAATCTGAGAATTTAGCTTAAATGTAAACAAGTAGAACGGGTTTAACAGGCTGTAAGCCTAAATTGCTAGCCTCTGATTATTTATAAAAGAAGAGATTCTTTTTGACCCCTTAAACAGCTGTTTTGACAATTTATAATTGACATGAAACTGTCACAAACAATAAGAGCCTAATTTCTTAATATATAGATGATTCAAAATTAGAGCAACAATAAACAAGAGCAAATGAAAATGGTGTGCCATTCAGTATTACCGTGGTTTCAACATCATCAGTGACAATTCGTGAGCGGGATACTCAGGACCAAATATTTGTAAGCGTGGAGAAAGTGGCAGCAGTGGAGAAAGAGATTTGTGAGGGACGGGGCAAATGGGCGGATGTTTTAAAGAAATACCCTGCTGCACTATAACAATATGGTAGGGTCTCAGATGACGGCGGACCTTTTTGGTCAATCTTGATTATGACAATGTAAAACCTCCAAAATGGGATAATTTGGTAGACGAGGAGCCGGATATAGCAGATTTTGCTGACATTAGTATCTATGAATTGCATATTCGAGATTTCAGGTTTCTCATTTATCAGTGACCTCTTTTTAGATGTTTTTTTTTTGGGTATATAATTTGTGTTTGTAGAGAATAATTTTGTCTAACATATGATTTCATATAGTGCTAATGACTCTACTGTGTATCAAGCTCATGGAGATTATCTTGCCTTCACTTCTGAGGTATATATTGATCCCTCCAAGTTTTAAACTTTTTTAGTGAAAATGATGGAAGAAGACAATTTTGAAAACAAACGGCCTTCTATTCGGACTATAAAATGCTATAAAGTACGGCCATCTTTTTGAAGGAGCCGGCTGGTGTACTTCATTTGAAAATTTTGTCAGATGCTGGCCTCACACATATTCATCTTTTTCGTTCTTAATGTATTAAAAAAAACAACAAATCCTAACTTGATAAGTCAAAGGACATCTATTAGTTATTTTGCCTCCATTCCAATGAATAGTGGAGTTTTTTGCGATAATTCAAACTCGGAAACGATTTTTACTAATGTGATAGTTCTTCATGCAGTAAATAATGGCCTCCAAAAAGTTGACACTTACTAATCTAATGGTTTGGGATTTGTTAGGCAGAGTGAGTATCCTGTTAACCATATCAGTTATTTGTAGAAAACAAACTAAGCACCTTTTTTGTTTTGAAAGATTGGTGTTAAAAAAAATTCCATGACAACAAGCTTTTTGTATGTTTAGAAATCTGCTCTCTTAGCTTATTCTATTGGTCAGAAAGAAAATGCCATAAGATTCACACGTAACTTTGTCAACCATGAAAGTGAATTATACACCTTTACATGCTACTTTTGATAATACAAAGTATAAAAACTTCACGATAACCTTCATACCATATCAAGTGTATTCTTTAATAATAGTGAAAAGATCTAGGGTCCAAATATGATCCAAACAGTCATTTAAAAATATGATTAAAAAAAAAAAAAAACTCATTTATGGAACAGCCCGACCTAAACTTTTCTAGAATGACCTGCTTATACACCACCTCTAGAGATGATGGCCTTTGTAACTGTTGACTGTAACTCGGAATGCAACATTGGATAAAGGTTGTTGTATCAAATTTTCCCAATTGCTCCATGTGTTGTACTGTGGTCATAAAGCCTTCAAAGCTCTCCATCTACTAACTTAGCAGCATATGAGCTCTCCCATGGATTGTAGATAAGAATAAATTAATTAAGGGTTTTGATAATATATTGCTCAAGGTTGTCGTCAGGAGGGTGTATATATACCATATACTCATAAATGGTTGTTCGAATCTATTTAAACCAAAAGCTTATGCTAATACTTACGACTCGATCTACCATCAACTCATTTGTAATTAGTAAAAAATATGTAAGAGGTCTTTTCCGGTATGGGTCAAAATGGCCCAGGATGTATTTTGTTAACTTGAAAAATTTTGTTTGCGGGTTAAGCTGACCCGCTTGAACCTGAACTCACCCATTTTGCCTGTTAATATGTGTTTTATTAATTAAACGTGTGAGAGGAATCAGAAAATCGAGAGGTAGTGGAAAGATCATATGGGTCACTAATGTTGGAGATGTTAACCGCAGGGGAGGATGGGCGATCAATCATGTCCTGTAATTATGTCTCATCACAAGTCAAACTATCAAAAACAAGAATGGGAATCAAGTCAATATAGATGATGCTATAGATAGTATCGTAGGGGAAATCATAGAAAGCATGCCGAGAGTAGTCCCAAAAATGAAGATACCAACAGTGAAATGATGAATAAAAAGATGAGTTATAAAGAGATGAATCACAAAAGGTACAAATGAGACAGAGGTATATTCTGACTTTGCGTTCTGATGCACGACCTCTTTTAGTATTTATTAACAAAAAATGGTGCTAAACGTGGAGATTTAATCAGGCTAAGGACGAATGTTCTGTTGAATCCTTTGCAGTTTAGTACTTATCCCAATCTTTGATCTAATAGCTAATCTTATATGGTCAATTTTATGATCAACCCACCTGTTATTCATGAACAAAAGGAATGTTTCCTTTTATTTGTTTAAAGGTTAATCAATGTTAATCTTGGATTTAATTTTAGGTCAGGTTTATGTGCATAGACACCGCTTGCACCAGTTTTAACTCCTCCATATCTGGTCCGACCCCATATTACATGCCCTTAGTACACTACAAAGAAGGAAAACCACACGCCTTATCAATCTCCATCTACACAATTAGGTTTTTATCCGTACAATTTATTAAAATAATGAATGCCCATCGGTAATTCCTCACGACACATAGCTGATATGAACCATTTTTAAACCCATTAAGTCAAATTCTCGGTTCAGTTCTTGGCGTATTCTATCATAAAATGGTAACCAGTTTGGTTGCAGCTATACTAGCTGATTATGCAGACCCATAAATAATCCTTTATAGATACCAGTTCTTAGATTTTATGTTTGTAGGTTTGAGTGTCGATACCTTTTCTGTGAGATCAGACTGTTGATTTGTCATATAAGACTAAGTTTGAAAAAACATACATAATTGTATCACATGCATTTTTGACTGAATGCCATATGAGATCATGAATTCATATCTTTGAATCGGTACAGATTTTCGATCTTTATTTACAGTTAGAATATAAGGTTTGTTTAACTTTAGCTTGACCCACTTTGCTACATATCAAAGGGAAGATAGATAGATTCTATGAGTTAAGATTTGAGTTCTTTGTGATTTTTATTACAATGAAAGAAAAATGACATTAAATGTTTTTGGTATTAAGGAGTTTCAGATGCCTATATTTTTGGCACTAAATAATGTGATGATTTCATATTTTTACTATAACAAGATCCTGCTGATAAATCCTATTTTGCTGACATTTCAGTCCATGAAGATTTGCGACTTGGCATGCAGGAAATTTTAGACATTTGATATTTGGGACAGACTAAAAGAATTTGTGCGTTCACGGTCACGTTCTTGAAGTATGCAAATCTCAATTGCATACATAAATAATTGTTATTTACCTTCTCCATTTTGCAAAGTTACGACGTATGCTCATATATTTTTTATA